>JANRMJ010000066.1:88677060-88721566 GCA_025584955.1 Alethe diademata | reverse complement strand
ACACGTATCTTATGCAAGTATGCAGAATTTTTACACATCTAGCAATCTGAAGACTATTATTTTTTCTGGAATCTCCTGACACATGAAGCTCTTTGACCCAGGTTGAGAAGTATAGTACAAAGACAAAAAAAAAAAAATAAAAAAATAAAAAATAAAAAAAAAATCAAACTTACCAAGGGTGAGGCAACACGATATGTACTACAACTGTACAGATGAATTGTGAATAAAAACTGTTGGAAAGAGATTTCACAAACAGATATTTTCTCTATTGCTTCCAGCACTCTCTGAAATTATTGTTGCTACCAAATAAAGTCAGATTTTAAGTAATTAAAACCTGCCATATAAGGAAAGGACAGTAATTTTAAGAGACTAAGACATAAGCTTACTCTTCTTTAAGTTTTAAAGTTGCAATAATATTGAATACAAGTCTTGTAGATAAACTCCATATAATACTTGTTAAATATAATCAATATTCTTTATGTTGCAGCAAAATACATTCAAGAATTTTAAAAAATCTTTAAATCTGAACAGATAAAGCTTAATGCAAAGTACCTAGTTCTCAAAGTATCCTGTATTATTTGATAAATACAAACTGCAGGACTTATATGTACCACATTTCTGTTCTCAAGCCTAAGTACTTAGAGGTCAAGAAAAACCTCATAGGACTGAGAGGCAAAGAAAGGAGAAATGGCAGATTAAATTTGGAAAATATCAGCTTCAATAATAGATACACTACTGATGATTTAATAGAGGCTTATCTTCAGCTAACACCAGCTTGCCATCATATCTGCAGACTCTTACTACTAATTAAAGTAAGGTAATAGTCTTTCAAAAGCCATTTTTTCTCTGTCTCATTTTGCCCTTCTTTCTTTCTTTCACCTTGATTTGCTGTTTATTCAGATTACAAAAGCTCTCTGCTCTGGTGCAGGCACTGCCTCACTTCTGCCACTGTGGTGGCTTTTAGTAAAACTAGACTGTGGACTCTTGCAAGCTTTCCAGAACTATTCTCTCATGCTGAACATTTTCATAAGTGGCACTCTATTGCCCCCAGAGACTTGAAACTTTATCTTGCTAACAGACAATCATGAGGCAAATTTTTAACAGGAATTCAATATGACATACAATCCTCTTGTCTGTGCCCATAACTGAAGATGAAAGGAATTGGGACCTATAGTTAAGTCCTGAAAACGTAGCACAGCCAATGTCATAGGCCCTAACTTTTCTTCACATTCCTTACTGATACAGCATCAGGAAAACAAGTCTCAGTCCTGTCATTGTCCCTGGTCAGTCCAAATAATTGTCTTGCACACAGGTTAAAACCAGGAGTCCGTATGGATGACAGCATTGCAATTCTCAAGCCCCTGCAGTCCAAGTCCTTCCAGTTTCCTTAAGGAATATTGATTGATTTTTTTTTTCCCTCTCCTAGCTCAATACTTTGTTCTGTTGCCATTGTTAGAAATTCTCATGTTTACAGAAGTTCAGCAGTGCCTTTTTCAACTTTGTCCCTATTTGTTCTTAGATATGGCATCTAAAAGCTATGAGAGCTAGAAAGACTTTTGTCTAGTTAGCATTTGCAGGCTCATACTTCAGCAAGGGTGACATGTAACATTCTTACCACTCTGGCTGTGGAAAAATAGCAATATAAGGACAGGAGAAGAATTTGCCATCTCAAAAGCTTCAGCTATATAAGAATTACATGTAGCTTGCTACCTCAATAACATAGTCAAGCCCTCAAGTAACACATATTTCAATGTGCAGTACTTTGTGGACCTAAATGGAACAGTGAATATTTCGCAATCCATAGCTATAGCCTGTGAAAAGTTAACATACTTTTGATGAAAATACTAATTTTAATGTGAGTTTAGAAAGGTTCATAAACTTTCATGATTTAGATTATTTCAGAGGGGGGAAAAAAGTATTTCCAAATTAACTGATGTTATGTGTTACTATGGCTCACCAGCCAAGGTGAGGCAGAGTGCTGCAAATTCTGTCACCAAACCTCTGTTCTAACATAGCAACATGATTTTCTGTTGCTTATTTTCAGTGCTTTGCACTGTTCTCTTTTTTCTTACAGTGACTTATACAAACAATCCATAAATAAGTGAAAATAACTGATCTGGATTTGAAAAGAAAATAAAAAATTCACTCCAACACACAGGCAATTGCATGTTTGGCAGGATGACTAAGCTGCAGTGGATAACACCACTGAGATGCTTGTTAGCTCAGTGTGGGAATAAGAATGAAGAGCATCAAGAAGAAAACAAGTTCAGAGAGCAAAATGAACTACATTATGAAGATATAATCCAAAGTTTCTTAATGCCAAATGCTTTCTATAAAGTAGATTCCTTGCATGGTAGGTAGAAAAAATACCTAGTAAAAAAAGATCATGCACAAATGGGAGGAAGAGAAACAAGAACAGAAAGAAGGTCAAAACCCTGCATATGCAATTGTACATTATGTTGTTCTTGGAACACTAATTAATTAGGAAAAACAACATATTTTAGAAAGTGAATAAACAAAACCTTAAATTGACTTTGATTTTGGTTTTTCTTCCCTAATTTTTTCCTCAGTAAAATGAAGTAGAATCTTCAGAACTTCTGAAATCTGTCCTGTAAGTACATATTTTAGCCTATATTTATTAGGTGAAAATTTCTGCTGTTTCTAGAAATGATCTGTGGCCCATCATGGAAATCCATCCTAAAGTGTTTTTTTTTTTTTGTTTTCAGGCTTTTTTTTTTTTCTAGTCAGTTTTGACATGAGAAATCTTAAAAGCTCCTTCAAAAGACCTCAAAGCTTGACTCATGTCAGGCTGATGTGCCTATATCCATTATGTGTGAGCACCCTGCTAAAAATTCTTCTGCACTCCTGGGACAAGGAAGCAAAAGTCAAGAGAAAAGAAGTTACTTAAATCCACTGCAAACCTAAATTAAGTACTGTGGTGTTATAAGTAATTCATTTTGTTTGCATTATATATTACATAATCAGAAAAAGGAAATAAAAATATTAAACCACAAATGTCACAAGTTCAATCTTCTTATGATGGCCTGTGGTTGTTCCCAGGAGAATAATTAGATTACCAAGAGTGAAACCTATAACACTGTTTCACTAAACAATAGCTTTGCAAGGAACTGAAGAGCGGCACTGAGTGGCAGATTTCTCTAGACATTTCCTCTGAAACATCTGGTGTAAAACTCCCTTGAAATTTCTAAAGAACTTGGCTCCTAAGGCTTGAATTTGATTTGTGTTAGAGCTCAATAATTGTTAATGAGCGAAGATTTCCTAACCTGTAGTTTCAAATCACAACTTTTTTTTTATAATGTTCTGCATCCAACTAAAGTCTATACTGGTCCAATTTGAAGTTTATTTGTTCAATAAATGGTCTAATCAAAACTAACTCTATAGAGGACTAGCTCTCAGGACCATCTCGTTCTGGAGATGACATAGATTCTCATGTAGCTCTTCTTATGAGATTCTAGCTGTAACTGGCACTTACAGACAGACACAAGTAAATTTCTGTGCATTCTCCAACACTACCATTCATTTGGGACTCCAACACCATCAAAGTGGTAAAAAAATCCACAAAACGAAACAGAAGAAACTCAGTTATTCTTTGCAACATTTTTATGTACTATGACATTCTGTCCACTTTTGTTATCATTGTATATTTTAACCATAAGCACAAAACAGCACATGGAACACCAGAAGATATTTTCGTACACCTCAGTTTTGTCACAATCTTGGCAGCAAAATTAGTTTTGTGGCTATTTAAACAATGAAGCCATCTGTGAGGCTGATGCCATATCAAAGAAAGTTTACTGCAATACTTATTCAACATGCAGCTAAAGAAGATTGTCTGCTATTATTTGTCTAAAAGATTATTTACTGGATGCAAGGTTAGAGTTTAATACTGAAATTGTCCCAGAACTCATTAATTTAATGTTTCTTTCTGTACTACAAGTACGCAAGGGGGTAAGGCTGCCTTCTAAATCTTAAAAAAAAGGAAAGTCTCTTCTACTAGAAATCCCAGAAGACTGTTTCACTAGAGATCATGTTGCACTTCCAGAGACTTCACATACAAGTGAGTCACTTGTATGTGATTAGGCTAAGGAGACATGATGACTACACTGTACACTGAAACTGAACAGAACTGAGGCCAGCTGGCACATTATTATTAAACTTTCTGAGCCTGCAAAACAGGATGGCTGTGTCCAGATTGTTTGTTCAGAATAGTCACCAGTCTGTACCAACTTCTGAATCATTCCCAAGAGTTGTTCAGCAAAGTGCTACTTGGCCCAAAAAAACTCAGGCTGTGATCCATCCAAGAATAATATAGATGGCTGTCAGTACCTCTGGCCAGGTCCTGAAAGGGGCTATATTCTGCTGTAAACAAGGACACTGGGCCTGTATCGACTGCTAACTCATCCCAGACAAGGAAGAGAAAGAGTATCAGCAGCTGCTGTGGTAGGTGGAACTAAACTTTTGAATGGCTGTGGTCACTGTTGTATCCCTTTGCTATCTGTTAGAGAGCACTTTGTTCCTGTTTAGTCAATTAATAATTCTATTATACATCCCACAGTGAACAGAAAGAAGCATTAAGACCATCTTTCCCTTTACAATGATTATTCAGGGAAGAAACCATAAAATTATCTCTACTGCCATTTCTGATGGAATGGGGCAACCTTCTCACACATAACCAAGGAGCTTTTGGGGTTTGTTTGCAATGTATATCTACCCCCACTTGCTTAAATATCCAAACAAGAGAAAATTTAAAAAACAGCTAAAACTATATCCCCACAGGATATGAAAGAAGGAAGCAAGGATAAAATCTGCACTGCGCTGATAACAAGGATCATATCTGTGTAAATGCAAAAGACTTAAATAGATCAAATAGGATTGTTTTTTTCTTTTTTCCCCTAAGGCTTTCATACCACTCTGTTGCCTGGAGATGTTAACCTGTTGAATATCTACCTAGGGCATTTTATGAATTTCTGTAGTTTGAAAGGTACCAGTTCTTGCTGCACTGCTCCTCTAAGGTGTAGCCTGGCACATCAATTTGTTTCACATAAACCCTGGGAGAGAAAGTGATTTTATGTATCTCTCTGCTTATACTAACCTGTTAATTTTTCTCCCAAAAAGAAGCTATGTAATCTGCCAGCTGTTAAGTGACAGAAGTGGAAGCTTTATATTCATTCAGTGATCACAGCAGCTCTTTTTTTGCTAAACCAGTTTTCAATTTACAAAGAGCTTGTCAAGGTGATAGGTAACATCTCAAGAGATGCACATGCTGTGCCTTTATCATTCACCTACATTTTTAATGCGGTTCCAAGGCTGGCTGTGGAATACCTCCCAACAATACAAGAAGTCTTTATGAAACCAAGAAAATACTTCAGATTAAGTACCCCTTCAGTGTCTCCAATGTGACATTTTTGGGTATTAAAAATATTCAGAGTTCCTCACAGTTGGAAAAATCAGGTTTAGAGTTTGTTGGAACTTATTTTAGATGCTAGATGCTGAATGCTGGGGCAATACAGGTATACTAATAATGCTGTAAGAATTAGTCACTTTGAATTGCTCCTCAAAATACTTTCACTAAGAGCTAAAAGAAAAAATAATAATTCACTAAGTGTATTTCACCCTATTCTTATGCAACATAATCAGTGTGGTAGGAGTTCAAAAAAATTGTGTTTGACTAGAGAAGGTAACAGTGCAATGTTTTTCTTGGTCCCACGTGACATACCAAAACCTGAACAAAAATACTAGAATTTCAATTTCAGATGTGTAGTTACCAACAAAATTAAGCAGCATGGAAGTGCATCTTATTTGAAAATAAAGCATTTTAAATTTTTATGTCTCACAATTACTAATCCTTTTTTTTTCAAAACAGTGAGTGAGATTTAAAAATCGTATGGATTTGTCCTTTATTTGAAGCATGTAAATACCAATGCAGTGTCGTACTTATCTTCAATTATAAGTGTTTAGTCAAAGAATTCACAGTCAGAAATACAGACTAGATATCTAAGTTCAGCAAATGCAAATTTTAATAATATAAAATTGTTGAAACAGTGATTGCTAGGAATCAAGGGAACTTGATTTTTATTTCAATATTTTGGTTTATCAAAACACTACTATCACTGATGATCTTTGTGAAAAAAGGTCTCCTCGTGAAAGTTACAGACTCCCTTTGGGCAAAGTACTTCTGGCAATCGCATATGTACATGAAATACAAATGCTGGTCATAAATGTAGCCCTGAAGTCAATGTACTTCAGGGCAGAGTTATGCAAAGTATTTTCTTCCAGCTGATCCCACACATCCCCAGATAAAAGTGATTTAATACTACTGAGATTTAAAGTCTGTTGTAATGGAATTTGGGCAGCTCAAAGAGTATTATTTAAAACCCTCAGAGCATCTAACTTTAGTCATGACCACATGTCTATACACTTCCCACCATCCCACTGCCCAGCTAGTGACAGGTTTCAGCTGTCCCACCAGTCACCCCAAGAGCACCCTCACCAGAAGGTCTGACTGCTGGGGCTCAGGGCTTTTCCAGAGAGCTCCCACCAGCACTGCTGATGTCACAGCCTTGTTGTGGGTCTGTGCCCATCCCCAGAGCTCTGTCCACCCACACCAGTGCTGGCCCTGTCCCAGGACACAACCCTCAGTGCTGTCCTGCTCCCCAGGGCTCTTGATGGTGAAACCCCTGACCCAGCCAGTCACGCAGCACAGACTGTCCTTGCTGCTCTTGATTTAATTTCTAGAACTTGAGAATACTTTTTCTATTTCAAGACAAGGTAGGTTGCTTCTTACAGTCAGGACAGTGGTTTTCATGCAGTAATACCATAATAATGTCACCAATTCAATCTATACCTTTCACACCTGAAAAAGCCAGAAGATAGAAGTTATGAGAGACAAATCCAAAGAAAAGCTTTGGTTTACAGAGCTTAAAGTACTGCTGTGTGAAACTCACACACACCTGGACTATGGGTCTGCATGTGGAAAAGAAAAACCTCAAAGAACCTAAAAAATCCACATTTCCTGGGATTGTTTATGGCTTCCAGAATTTCCCATGTGCTCTATCAGATCATAACAAAGTATGTAGCATTTTTCAACATGGAAAAGTGAGAAAAATGACATTTTAGAATAAAGGAGGCAAGGCATATATAAACAGCAAGCATAAAGCTTGCTCAGCAAGATCCTGACTACAAAAGAGCTTCATATCCAAAAGTTATGAATCTTCTCAATTCTGACATAGTTTGATTACTTGGTTAAACAGCTGCACTAAAGTTTTGCCTAGCTTATTCCCATTGATCATTACAAGTACAACAATGCTGCCACCATGACATTTCTGACAGACAATGCGAAAAGGCAAATTTACTTCCCCATAAGCACACACGCCCTTCTTTTGGAGGCATGACATTCATATTCAAATCAATATGAGAAACAAAATTATTAAGAAAATAAAAACTATTCGCAACACAATGGTGACAATTAAATAACCTCCCAAAACTATAAAAGGAAATATGTAGGAAGGTATTACTAGACCATTTCAGAAAAATACATATACCTTGCATCAACTGGAAATCACATACCAATGAGAATGGCATGAAGTGTGGTAGTGACTATAGAAACAGGGAAAACTACATTAATGTTAAATAAAATTATTTGCACATAAGCAATACTCTAATCCAATATTTTCTTAACATCAAGGAAAATTGGCTATTTTTTCCCTCTAATTCCACCATGGTTTTGAGATTTCTTTGAATATTTGACTGTCAGGTTGACTAACAGTTGTAGAGGATGTGACCAAACAGATGATTTGACTTATCTGCTGCAGCAAATGGAATTGACTTGTATTATTTCAGGGGATAAGACTAATTCTTTAAAAATCATATCTCAGCTGTCAAATAGGATTGTTCCTTTAAGTACAACACTGAATTAACAGTAAAGAAAGAAAGAGTCATGTAAGCAGCTGTAAGGGAGAGCTCAGTAAAACTTGGATGGATTTACAGATAAATCAGGACCTCTTTTTCTTTCAAATCAAAATGCCCAATGCACAGATTTATTTTTTGCAGGTCCCATCATAAGCTGGGCATATATGCACACTACAGTGATTAAAAAAAATTTTTTTTCTGCACATTCTACTTTTGTAGGAACTTCCTGAGCTGACTTTTCTCAAAACAGAAACTTGGTGGATCCTGTTGACTCTTCATAAAATGTAGAATAGTTATCTTACCTCTTTCTGCGTTTTATGTGGTATTAAGTATACACAGGAAACAGGATTTCTTCTAGCATTACATAAAGTAACCTTACAGTTTTAACGTATACCATAAAGTTTAAAACGCATTTGATGGCCTAAGTATTCACAGGAGGAAAGCTCATTTACCCATCAGTTTTACAGCTCCAAGCAGGGCAGTGCTGTGTAAAAGATACTTTGTCATTCCTTGCCCTTCATACACGGCTGATTCCCCTGCTGTTGGGGGACTAAGACATATGAGCTTTCACAGTGTACAAGGCCAGAGACAATATTACATGGATGGAAAACATGGACAATATCCTGTCCTACTGAACACTCTTTACAGGTTTTAATTGCAGAACGTTATTTTGATACCTCAATTCTTCCAAGACCTCATATCATTTAAATTAAGTAAACAAGAAATCATACAGACAAAAAACAGAAGTGAAGCAAAAAACTCAAAAGACTCATGATAGTTCCTATAAAGATAACTATTTAACTTTAGCACACATCTATAGGGTTTTTTTTGTAAGTCCATTTTAAAGATTTGTGCTGAAATTTAATAACCCTGAAACATTTTTACTATTCACTGCATTTCATTAGAATTAGAGTAGAATAAGGGTCTAAGGCACAAGAGGTCTCACCCACAGCCACATGTTCATAAAGCCTGAGAGCTGAGAGTTACAACTTTCATAGTATTAGCTTGCTTCCCCCCATTTTTCTGCCTATTTGTTGTGGTTTAGAAATTTTACTCCCCAGTTTATTGCCCCTCTCCTCCCCATCCCTGACGGAGACTCCAAAACGTGTTCAAAGAGGAGAACTAGAGGCATATATGGTAAAGATGACAGGTTGAAACAGCAATGAGGTAAGAAAACAGTAATTGCAACAATACCAATAAAAAAAGTGTTCAAAAAAAGGGTGATTCACACATAAAATATTCACCCAGCCCAACTTGACCAGACTCACGACCAGTGGCACCCCACCCCAACCACTTCCTCATCTGCCATCCTTACTCCATCAAAAGCAACAACGCTTCCAGAAGTGAGAGTGTCCTTTTCTCCCATCCGTGGCAATGACACAGGATGGTTCTGAATAAAATTAGGTTCTTAGCCATGCCCAGACAGCTCCAGGCTCTGTCCTCTCACAACTACTGTGAAAACTTAGCCCTGTCCTTGGCTGAAAGCAGGACACTGGTCCAAGCAAAACACCGTGGAGTTAGCAAAGCCCCTGCTGACCATGCTAGGGATGCAGAAGGAGCAATGAGTGGCAGACAGTCATTCAATCCCGTTTACCTCCCACTTTCATGCCTCCAAGCAGTGCCACACCACTGATAAGGCACTTAGGATTTTCCCTGTCTTTTCTTTATCTTTGTCCTTTTTTTGGCTACTAATTGTCTAAATTCCTCAGCACAGAGAAGACTACTTCTTAATTCTGTTCATTGCCCTGTGCCAAGAAATTATTGTGATGTGCCCTGTATGGAACGTGGGTTTGGATTGAAAATAGTAATACCACGTTTAAATGATCAACAAGAGGGAAGAAACTCAAGACCAGTAAAGTATATCACAAGAGCAAAAGATGACTCGACATCTCTGCAATCTGTTTGAGCCCAACATGAAAGAAAGGGGGCTTAGTGCAAGATTATATGTATCATGGCAAACATTTAGAGAGCATAATAAACGTGAAAACGAAAGTCATAGCATTCCAGTGAGTTGTAGCCAACTGGGAACATTATACATTATTTAAATGTAGTCTTGTGTCTATAAGCTACCATCATCTGTCCATGTAACTACTTATGCATATACACAATCACTGATGAAATTTTCAGAGGAGCTTAGAACAAATTCTAATGTTCCTCTGAGATATTTGTAAACTGGGAGTCCAGATTCACAAAGGGGGGAATGGGAGTGACACACTAGAAAAGACATAGGGAATGCCACAAAACAAGCAAAAAAACCCCAAACTCCCACTTTTTCGCAGTTATCATGTTTAGTTCTGAAAACTTTTAGCTCTTTTGAAAAGTTTAGATCATGTCAGAAGTTTTTAAACAGGAAAATATAGGTTCAATTTACATACCACTTATAGGGTTTTTAAACTCTTCAAAAATTTTAATACTAGGATTACAACAGGAAATTAGGTGACTTGTAGACGTTTTAGATCAAATATCTTAGGTAACATTTACATCTCCTGTAATGAAGCACCGAGTGTTATGTAGTTACTCTATTTGAGCCCAGTGACTTGTATAGTAAAATATAACTCACAGAAATGGAGAGACATTTTAAGCAGCATAAATCACTGCCATTTTACTCCTGTACATTTAGACAAAATTTGTATCTTATATTGTACTTGCAATCTTAGTTATATTCCACATCTACTCTTTCTTGCCGAGGTTCTGCTAGGGTAATATTTTTTTCTCGTTTTCTCTGCTGTAAGGGTAATTCTAATCAAATCTTTCCATCAGCTGCATCTACACTGGATGGGAAAAAGATTGATAAATTATTTTCACCAAGCTCAATTCAGCAATAATATACCATTTCTTTGATTTCCTCAAAAAAGAAAAGGAAAAAAAAAAGAAAAAGTGAGAGAGCAAGAAGAGCAAGAGGAAGCTTCAGTAGTTTGTCCTCCATAGGGGATTCACATTCTGTGCATCAAATACGCTCATTTATTTCAAGATAGGTTTTAGCTCAGAAAGATGGAAGCATCAAAAGTAGAGGAAGATGGGAAGAAAATTATCAGGTAATTTTCATACTTCCAAATTCATATTCAACTAAATAGACATCTCTTTTGATAAGAGATTTTTTTTTTTTTCAAGGACCTGGGTTTTTATATACACTTGAAAGTTAAACACCTGTAACTGCCATTCTGAAATGCATGGGGAATACGGACTACAGCTGCTCAGTTTCTAGTCCAAAATCTTCCAATGCTTTCAGAAGGAGCTGATTTTCCTGGAACTCAGAAAGAAGTGCAACACAGCTTACAGAGTATTACTGCTAACAAAGTATTTTAAACAGCCATCTATGGATGCAAAATGCAATTCTCATGGAATTGCTAGTACCAATAAGAGAAAATTAAGTGTAAGCTCATTGTTATTCTTAAAGAAAGATGCTAAAGATGCTTTAAGTTAAAGCATCATTCTCAATTCTAAATACAACAAAATACACAAAGGATATGCATTGGAAAATAATTAAATTTCTTATTTTCCATGTCTCTGTGGATTTGGAAAGGAGGTCATTGATCCACCTCAGGGCGGACATTTCTTCAGGCTGCTGTTGTTACAACTTCTTGGTGTCTATTATTTAAAGACCGTTTTAATGCCATTACTACTATGAATATTTTTTTTCTTTAAAGCTAAACATTCTTAAGAACAGTTTTTTAGAATTCATATATTTAAATCAAATTGATAGAAAGCAAAAACATACAGAAATTCAAGTCAAATTGATAGAAAACTCATACTCCTATGCTAGAAAGAGTAATTGATACAAAATTTAATTGTATATCAGACTAAGCTTGCATTGTACATTTTTTATTGTAAGTACTATATATTATATATAAATGCACTATTTAAATTATTTTATATGTTATAATATATTTCTGTCCTCTATTAGAAATTTTTTTTTTTCCTTTACTAAGTGGTGTCAAGATCAGATAGGATGAAAGGAAATGCCTACAAAAAAATCAAAACTTTACAAGAGATGGTTGGGAGCAGGAAATAAGTCCCAATGAGAACTCCCTCCCCTACATTTATTTTGCGTCAAAGGTTGCTTGCTTTCTCCAAGTGTGTATACTATAATTTCTTAAACATTTTGATGTGGCTGTAAAATACCCCAAAGACAAATATCCCTTTGCCTTCAATGGGGAGAAAGATTTAATTTAGGGTATTTCACTCTGCAACATCGTTACTTGACACCTCTACCATCTACAGAGCAGTTCCCCTAGCATACTAACAGAGCATTCAAGCTATGAAAAACAAAGTTTCATTGTACTTCTTGCAATCTCAGATGATTAAGGAACTTCCAAGGCATGCAGAGGTATAAATTAGCAAAATAAAAGGATGTTAACAAGGCCAACATTATACAGATAGAGCACAAGCCACATTATCTAGTCAGGATTTGATCTAACTGTTCAGCAGATTATAATGAGAGTTAAAAAGCTATATACATTCCCAATTTTAAAAGCTGATGCACTGTAAAACTTAAAGTAAAATAAAATAAAATAAAGTCCCTAAGGAGCATCCCCACAGACATGCATTCACTTCAAAGCAATACTTTCAGTAATTTCAAAATAAATTAAAGACATGATTAGAAAGAAAAAAGTTTGTGCAGCATTTCTGACTGAGAACATGGTACCATTGAATGAATGGTACCACCACTTTAGGTGGTGTGCTTGAGGTTTTGATTCACATAGAGCTATTTTTTTTTTTCACAGTAGCTGGTATGGTTTGGATTTGTGCTGAAAACAGTGTGATATCTCAGAGACCTTTTAGCTATTGCTGAGCAGTGCTTGCACAGAGTCAAGGCTTTTCTGCTCCTCACGCTACTGCAAGCAGGCTGTGAGTGCACAAGAAGCTGGGAGGGGACATAGCCAGGACAGCTGGTTCAGGCTGACCCCAAGGATATTCCACACCACACAGCATCATGTTCATCACGTGAAGAGGGGAGAGGAAGAAAGAGGCAGGGGATGTTCAGAGTGATGGCTTTTGTCTTCCCAAGTCAGCATTGCACATACGAGCCCTGCTTTCTGGAGATGGCCTGAACATGGGAAGTGGTGAATGAATTCCTTATTTTGCTTTGCTTGTGTATGCACCTTCGCTTTTCTTATTGGACTGGTGTTATCTTGACCCATGAATTTTCACACTACTACTCTCTCCCTATCCCACTGGGGTGAGCAAACAAGAGAGTGGCTGCGTGGGCTCAGTTGCTTGCTGGGGCTAAACCATAGCAAGGTGTTGTGTAGGAAGTTAGCTCTGACTCACTCTGTCAGCCAGAAAAATGGAGCTGGCCCAAGCAGAGATTTTTTTTTGTGTGTGTGTCAATAAATTTCCCCATGACACAAGATAAGCAGATTTCTCATCATGCCATTTGTGTTCAGCACATGGTATTATCCTGCTTTTGATTCCTCACAGAATCACCTTAAACATCCCTAACTAACAGGAACAAAGAGAACAATACTAAAAGATCTCTCTCACTAAGGAAAAATTAACAAAACTGAGGCTAGACCCTGAGTAATTATATGGAAGGAACAGGCTATGATCAAAAAGAAAAGTCTATGTGTAATTACATATGCTTTTGGAAAAGGCAATCAGATTTTACAAGGTGTCTAGCTAAATTACATGCTGCTGGGGTTACTAGGGCTAGTTGCAACAACAGTCATAGTGACAATTAAAGAATTTTCAAGAAATAAGAGCCTTTCACAGTTGAAATCTTACACAAGATTTGAGAACAGTCTTTTATACCCCATATATTCACATTGTTCCCCCAACACTAGCAGCAGGAATGCATAAAGAATCAATGACCATTGCCTTGGCTTGATTAAATATTTGATTTTAACTATCTGCTTCTATTTATATAAAGTCTTCTTCATGGCAATTTCTGTTATGTTGCAGTATATTTATACAGAGAAATATTGAAATTTCTGGCTCTATAACAAGTTAAAATGTAAATTTTATGAACATGGAAGCAACATAAAACTTACTATTTAGTCATTAAATCAAAATTTTAAAAATTATTTTCCTTATCAAAGCAGTTTTTTAAGTTCATAGTATAACCCTGCCCTTTGTGCAATGTGAATTGTGCTTGAAATGAAAGCATCCTTTTCTTAGAAGCATCAGCTTGCAGCTACAACTCTCTTTTCTTCTCTACAACTACACCTGCAGTTTATAACATTCTCAAGCAGAGAAGGATAAGTTCAGACTCTCATTTATATTGTTTGCACTGAACCTGGCTGAAAAAAAAGAATTGTATGTATAGAGATAGACTGGAGGTTCTCCTGCAACTGCAACAATTCTCAGCAGAAACCTTTAACAAAACCAGGACTGCTCTGCAAAGGAATACTGCTTCTTTCATGGCACAGTTTTACATCAGACACAGGTGTTATTACTGCTCTACTCTGTCATGAGAAAGAACATTGCTTGGATTGAGCACTCTAGTTTCCTGGCTGCTTTCAAACAGGATTAAGATAGCACTGCCAACTATCATAAAGAAAAAAAAAAAAACAAACCAAAATACTCATGAAAAAACTCCTTAACTAGTGAATTTTATCTCTAGGAATCTCTGTGACTGATTTTAAAGTTGTACTAAAGGCATTAAAGTCATACTTTCATATGCAATTGCCCCATATAAGCAGCCTGTAATCTTTCTTCTTCACTTGCCCCATGTAACACAGAAACCATCTGCTTTTATACTTATGCCTTTGGATGGGCTGACAAGAGTGCTCTTAGAGTGTCATAATGCAACTGGGCAACAAAATGTCTATTTTACTTCATTCTTTAAATAAAAGACTTGAAAAGAAAAAGATATTCCAAAACTACAAAACTTCACTTATCCAAAGAAAGACTCTTCCAGGAAGTCCCCTAATTTCAAGCCACTCTTGAGCTTAAGTGAATTCAGTTTTACTGCCTTAGTAATTTAGCCTTTATTGGGATAAAGATAATTGCAGCTCTTCCTGCCAAATCACTGTCACATGGCAGAAGTGAATACAGAAGTACTATAGGAAGAAAAGAGAGAGTGCCAGAAGCATGGCTCTAAAGCTTACCTAGTTTTGCAGCCTCCTCTACACTTTTTGATTGGTTTAAAATTAATTCTTAAGGCAGGATGAACTCAGCTTCAGAACAGTAGGGATAGCTATCAGCTGATTGAGAACAGTCCAAATAGGTTCAGGCACACGTACCAAGGAGTGAATTGCACTAAATATTATATTCCTTAGGATAGTAGAACAACACAGGTGAAGTCACTTCCATTTGAAATACAAGAGCAAGTCTCGATCACATTTCGGAAATAAAATTTTTCATCATTCAGAAGATTCTTCATCCCAGCTGAACTCACTTGTCTCAATCCTCTTTAAAAGTGTTAAATAGATGCTGTGCTTTCTCAGGGGGCTATTATAGCTCTGTATCCCAACAGCATATGGCTTAATTTTCATATGGAGGTATTCACTTCTCCTCATACTCTGTCAGGAGTTTAGGATCCAAAAATCCTTCAACAACACAACTCAAACCCTAATTTGTACCCATGACTCCTCCAGAGGATCATGCTCTATGCGAAAGGAAGCCCATGTCAGTTAAGTGTTCTCAGAAGCTTCACAACACATCCACAGACAAATGCTGTACTTTCATCTCAGGGCACCTTCTTTGGCTATTGCGCCCCTGTGAATGCCAAAACCATATGGCTCGCCTTGGATTGCAAATTAGCCAAACTCTTTTGCATTTCCTCTCGATAGGATTTTTTCTCTGATTTGTTCTGGATTGGGGTCTGTCCATTCCCTCATCTTTTTTTCTTTCTTCTTCACTTAAGGAAACTGTTTTAGATAAGATATCAATACACTTGGAGAAATTCTCAAATTTAACTAATTTTACACCTGTATTCTCAGACCTTGTTTCACAGGTGTATGAGTCTCTTCTCAGTATCTCTTGAAAGCAGTTTAACCTTCCATTTACTGCTGTAGCCTGTTCTTTACTGCCAGGAGACTGGCTCTCTACAAATTAAATCAGAGAGCTAGAATGACTGTTTAGTAGCAAGAGGTCTAAATTAGCCCAGAGCTCCTCTTTAAAAAGTTTTACATCAATAGCACTTAATATTGATAAAATGGATTTCACCCACTCAGTGAAGCACCAGTATACTCTAATATTGCAGTTTATGCTTCTGAGATTAAAAGATCTTCTCTTAATTCTATAGTCACAAATTTCTAATTGCTTATCACCATGAGAATAGCAGGAGCAAAGACATATTCCTTTATTTTCTTTCCCCCTCAGTGTGTGGGTCATACAAGAGCATTATATTTTCTTCAGCAGACACTGTTGAGGCTTGACATCGGTAATTTAATGTGCTAACCCTGCTGAAGCTGGCTCAGATTGTTCCTGTCACAACATGTTTAAAGAGCTGCATGGTCAGTCCCATGCTGATACGAGAACTGTCACTCAGGCTGTGGCATTCTTTGCTCAACAGATGACTGACACCGAGAAGTTAAAATGCTCAAAGTGTCAACTCTTCAGGAAGCTGCTACAAAATCTTAGCCAGCCTACAGATTATCTTAATGATTACATGTTCGATATTAAACTCATTATATTAGAGAATAACATCAAAGTAATAATTTTTGGACCTTTAAAGCAAGCAAACAAACAAATAAAACCAAGCTTGTAAAAGCTTATACTATTTCTGAATGTTCTTCAGAATATGATATACCTTCTAGAATTCAGTGTAGCTTAATTTCATTATTTTTTACAAACAATCAAGGTCTTCAGTCACTCCAAAATATGAAATCTATGTCCTGATTACAGATTGCACTCTATGGCTTTCATCAAAGTAGTGAACAGAAACAGATACTTTCTAACCTTCCCATTCTCAAAGAGCTGTTTTAACCAGAATGACTGAACATTTTTTTCCCCCTTCCTCTTTTACAGTACATGAAACATATGGTGTTAAGGGATGCTATAAACTGCTGTTCCCTCCAACAAGCTCCATGACCTGGGGGCTCCTCTTGACTGGACCAATGGATGCAGCTGCTACTTTCCAATTTGCAGATCCAACCAGCAGCACCCCTAAGTTCCTATTCCTATTCCAGGCATAAGCAAAAAAATCACAATCAGGGCCTGCCACAGAGAAGGAAGGCACTTACAGCCCAGCCTAATGCTACCAGGACTGACAGAAACACAGACAGCTTCATCCCCTCCTCCTCTGGGGCTGGCAGAGACAGGAACACACTCATTTGGGTACACACAAGACACTCTCCCATCCCACTAGATGGCCATCCCAGTGGTCACTACCAACAGATACACACCTGTCCCACAGGCATTCCACACCTGCAGCTACCCTCAAATACCTGCACAAACCTTCCATCTACCTGACACCCCTTCCCAAATCTGGGGCCTCCTCCTAGCTCCTGGTGAGTTCAGCTTGGAGTTTTCTGGCAAAGATGCACAAACACCTGTTCTGCAGGTAATACAGGCATTCACTGTTCCTGCAGCCAGCACCACCTACCCAGGCTGTGATCCATGGTCCCACTCAAGCCATCAATGCTGGGCTCCTTGCTTGTTCTAGTCCCTCTAGTATCTGGTTTTCAGGACACACACTGCTTCTTCACAGCAGCTGGAAGACCCCCAGGCCCTCAGTTGCTTATACTGTAGTACAGGGCACCTACACCCCAGTCTAACCCCAATAGCTGGCACCCACTGCACTCAGGCCAGTTCACCCAGTAGCTGGTAATTACACACACAGGATGGAGAATGAGATCATGCAGAGAGACAATTATAAGAGTCTTCAAAAAGGCAGGACAGCCTATGGTAATCTGGCAGAAGGCTGTCACACAAGTCCACTGTCCAGCCCCAGTTTACATAAAATAGCTCATTCATACTCACCTCCACATGCCCCAGCTTTGTATCTCCCCAATTCCCTTCCCCTAAAAATTCCTTGTAGCCATTACATAGTCAGTCGAGCCTTCTGTAAATATTCCAAATCCTCACATTCCTAGTTTTCCACTTATCAGTCACAAAGTCCAAGTGGCCCCCTCCAGAGCCCTGTCTGTGTATTTGTTTGATAGCACTTCAATTAGTAGCTCAAGATTTTTGGTCTTTGGCACTGCTTCTGACATCTCCTTGGGGGCAGACTCTGTGCCTCAGTTTACCACTTCCCCTTCAGCATCAAAACAATCCTTGATCACATAAGCTCAATGAAGCAGATACTCATCTCCCACATGCCCTGACCTACTGGACACAAGTTTTTGTTATCTACTATAAATGTAAGACCTAGAATGCAAGAGCTAGAGCATGAGTTTCTTTTGTGAAGCACTGAAAACACTTTAACCTGTAAGTTGTTACAGAGAGCAACATCCATTTCTTAGACATGGTATGTTACACTTCTAATGGCTGCTCACCAAAAACCTGTCTTTCAGATTTACTAGGTCCTTCATATAGTTAGGGCATTATTTTAATTCTTCATTCTCTGATAGGTTTTGTTATACTAATCAGAAAGCATGGGAGAACAGTAATAATTAGCTAAGAGCATTCCAATCCTACAAGGGCTACACATACTAATAAAGTAATCATGCCAGAGTTTATTTTTTTTATGGCCCTTAAGCTAAGCAGCATGATACAAAAGATGATAACCTCCAAATTGCCTCTGAAGTACTCTTTTGAACTTTGCCAGGAATTATTTGACCAGAAACAGAAATCACACATGGGACCATTGTATCACTCTAACTGTAAAATCAAGACTCAGTACTGAGGTCTCTGAACCATTAAATTCACTGGTACTGAGATAAGCCCCAGGTGTCCACCTTCAGCCAGAAACTCTCTCTTCTACACACACAGTCTCTGGACAGTCATCCTACTATACATACTTGATCCTGCTGCATACACTTTAAATATTAGAAAAATAACTAGCACATTAATTATTTTACTTTTTAAAGTTATGGCTATGCTTAATCATAGCCAAAGATTGGGAAAAATACACAACAAACTTTGCTAATAATTATTTGCTATGTTCTAGTAATTTCTATGGCTTGAAGTAGCTCTAAAAATGTATATAGATACAGCATTCCTTTATTTTACTCAGAGTTCAAAGGAGTTCAATCAGTTCTAACCTTTCCTCACCCTTGGGGTATGTCATGTTCTGCCATAAGATGCAATGAAATTAGTACACCTGCTGTAGTTAAATTAACAATACATCCACTCAGGGAAAAATTATATAAAACACTTGAGCCAAGAGTAGGAAAGAAGTGCAGTGGAAAATGTCCCTTCATAAAAAGGAATTTCCAGGAATTAGACATTCTGCTTGCCTGAAGCTAGTTATTGAAATATCTGACTATTGCTTCCATCAACTGCATAAAACTTTTCAGCTTTAATGAATACTGCTATGAATCATACACTTAAAAAAAAGCACAAGCTGCGGTAAGAGTAGTATTATTGAACTAATAAACTGTTTTCAAAAAACCCCCGCCAGTACCCATTGCATGTATCATCATCAATTATGGCACAATAACTCCACTGTCATTTTTAATCTTTTTCTTTTTGCCATCAAGGCCTAAAAGCCTCAACAGAATCAGCCCACCACCATCACTAATTCTTCCCTGGTTCCTTAGAAGACTACCAGCTCACCTTCCATAAATGAAAGGAGGGAAATGGCTCAGGCTTGTCCTTATCACCTTATCCCCATGTATGAAATACAACTTTAAATTAGACTTCCTTCCTTCTTATTTATCATCTCTTTCCTTAGATTTAAAATTCTTTTTCACCTGCTGACATCTGTGTCTGAGGAGGACAGGGCCTGGGTGGGGAGAGAAGGCAGGGGTTCAAAGTTCTGGAGCAGCAGCTATTTCTGCTCATGCACATGTATCAAACTAAGACATTGTGTATGCTCCTCTGAAAAGTTAACTCATCATCCCCTGGTAAATGATTTGTGACAGACACCACGTTCCATTTGTTTGCTCATGGTTTCAGAACTCTGAGGCTATTTATCAGGCATGAGTAAATTTCTGAAGTGTTCTGAGGAAAATACCAGGCTCAACTGGAAGCAGGTTCTAGGGAGCAGAAAAAGATTGGGAGGTAACCAGCAGATATTATCTGCAGGACAAGTGCAAACTGAGAAACTCCTGAGAAAGGAGGGAAAGAGTGGAACAGAAGTTGATTTCACCTCTTTCATTTCCACTTGCCTCACCCTACATACCTGGGTATATTTTAATTTTCTTTTAATAAACAGACCTTCAGAGTTAAGAAGCTAAGTATCTTTTTTCAGTCATCACTCTTAAAACTGAGGTGTTCCTGTCTTCAGATTCTGTCCAGCATATCTGACATGATTCACAGGTTCAAAAGAGATTTGGGATTGGAAGAAGTCCTAAAGAATCCAGTTCAACTCTTAAGTAAATGGCTCATATGGGGACTGAACCCACAACCTTAGTGTTTTTAGCACCATGCTCTAACCAACTGTTCCATCATACATTTCCCCACTATAAATATTAATCTTAAGATAAGAGATCAAAGGAACAGTGTTGAAATAATTAAAACTTCAAGTATATGCAGGTCTTAAGAGACTGTATCTGAGTTTCTTGGGTTTATATCTAAAAGAACTAAATGAATCATCTTTGCAGAATCTGAAATAGCACATTAATTTTCCACTGCATTTTCTTTACAATCATACAGCAGGAATCTCTGTTAATTGTTTGCACAGTTTTTGTGTATGGCACAGGCTCAGACACTAACAGACACACCTGTATTGCTAAGCTGTTTACATGCTCTTTGCTAGGGTTTGGCCCCAGCATCACCCCAGGAACTGAAGCAACCTGGCCCTGGAGTCTGCTCTCTGCTGTCCATAAAAAACAAGGCTGCACACTTCCCTTGGCTCCAGGACAGGAGCAGGTCCCAATATGGGGGATTTTCCAGACTGTGGTATTGTCCAGGAGACTGCTATGACAGAACTATGCCAGGAACCAATGCAGACACTTAGCATCTTACATGACCAAGCTTCACTGCCCCAGCAGCATCAGCTTTTGATCTCTCAACATAGATGCACCTTCCTGGACATAGCTGAGTGGATGGTGTAAGAATCTCCCTGTGCAAATCTTCCCTGCTGGGGGGCTAATCACTGTTTAGCTGTACATCATGGGAGCCATGACCCACCACGTGTCCTCAAGGCCCTAAGATATACTCCCACCTGATTTATTTTGTGGTATAAACATAGACTTTATAGTTCATGAGATTTCTTTTTGCAATATTTAAGTACACTTGAAAAAGAAAAATCAAACTGTGCTTTGAAATACAATATTTTGTATTTCAACAATGAAGCCAAATAGAAGAGCAATAAACATTTCTGAAATTCAGTTGGACAATGCAAGCAGATAAATACAATCTAGTGCATCTGAAAAATCAGAGGGAACAGAAAGTACATATTTATTCAAGTAAAGCTATTTTTAGTAATCATTGATCATGAAAACAGTGTATGTAATGTAAGGAAAAATATCATAGACATACCAGTTTCAGTCAGGAAAAATGCCTTCTTAAGGTTTCAAATTCTTTTAAGTGAGAGTTTACAACAGCAGATTCATGCGAGATTGTCATTGCAAAGTAAAACTGATACATCAGCCATCCTAGGAGGAATGGACTATAAAGTAATCTATATTTACTGTTTTATTACCATGATGGCACTGGCTGAATTGTAATTATGCTCAGAAATACTTGATGACTGGAAAGAAGAAAAGTACAATTTAGTATTGCATACAATGAACAAGTACTTGAAACTCATCTGAAGCAGTGATCCATCATTTGTGTCAAACATGACAGTGCAATCATGCAGTAAATGCATGCTGTGTCAGATGCTGCTGATGAAAGAGACATGACTGCTGCTGAATCACACGATTATGTTCCTCTCTATCCCATCTGCTATTAATAACAGATGCAAATGCCTAAGAATAAAAGCAGTGGAGAATTGCTGTAAATACAAACAAGAATAGATGGATAAGCACATAAAAACGAAGTGTCAGCATCAAACCAGCAAAGGAAGATAAAAATAAAAAACAACAAAAACCTGATAAAGGCTGCAATGTGAAATGAACCATATTATCAGAAAAAAATGCCACATTAATACATGTCATAGAATTTTACACTGTGTACTCCTTTTTCATCACTTCCCTGCAGCTTTGAACTGCAACATATAGTTCAGATTTCATTAAAATAATAGCATACTGGAATGCCTTTTAAAATTATACTTGCTTGATAAAATATGATTTAAAGACCGATATCCACCAAAGAATACATATCCACAAGGGTTTCAGTGCCAGGATGCTTTTAAAAATTCAGTTTCTTGTGAATTCAACTTGCACAGAGATAGATAAAAAGAGTACACAGTGCTCTGAATCAACACAGAAAAAAGTATGCTGAAATTGGCACCAGTTTCCAAAACAGAGCCTACAGCTGGGGGGAAAAGAGGGACTTTTAACTACATTTTCTCTTCTTAGCCCCTTAGGAGTCCTTTTTTGGATGATGTGCAAAAAGAGAATAGATTGCTGCCTCCCTAAGCCTTTGCACAGCTGATTTGTACAGCAGACATCCATAACCAGTTCTACCCTCCACAAAGAGAGCAAGGCACCCTTCAGATCATACTTTTTGCTGTAATTATACCAAATACTGCTTGATTGAATATCAGGAGCGGTATCAGCTTCATGACAATTCTATTTAGCTTTGTTTTTGAGAACAGTATAGCACAGATAGAAGGGCATCTAAGAAGTCCCTGGGAAAAGTGTGGCCAAGTCCAAATTTCCTTACAGTGTCCAGTAGGGAAAGAAAGAGCACGGTTATCTGATGTTGTCTATGGATGTCACCACAACACAGTATGTGGGTGCTGCTTGCCATGGCAGGGTTACAGACATAAAATCCTGAGGTTAAATTAAAATCCCCTTTTTTTTCCCCTAGACAAAGCTATTATTTCTGAGAGAGGTGCTTACAAAAGCAATTTACATTGCTCCATAGCCAGGCATCTTTTTCCATCACTGATCTGCCAATGGAGCAAATTACTGAGCCTGTCATAATCACTTCTGGGGGAAAAAAAAAAAGCCTAAGTTTTAGAGATAACCTCTCTAAACTTGAATGGGATAGGTGTTTTGTTGTTGTTATTTGCTTTTTCAAGACTTCATTGAAATCTGAGCTGAAACACCCACCCCCTAATCCTTTAATGGGAAATAATGCCAATGGCTGCCAGCAGTAGTTTTACATTTGTGCCAATGTAGAAGAGGAGATACCTGCCCATGGTGCCACATGCTGGCACAGTTATGTAAACAAATTACTGGGGTACAAAATAAAAAAATAAAAAACAGACAATGCATAAATTCATGAAACTGCACTGTAAGATCTTCATACATATTTCGTGTTTCATATTTTTATATAAAATCCAGAACTGAATGTTGTTCTTTAATAGAAAAGTCCACTCTTTTCTAACAGTGTGTATTACTGTTAGCCAAGATAAAGACAAGCAGAAATATTTTTTAAAGCTTAGCTAGTATGTGATAGCACTACAGCTGGATGTTTTTCATACTGAAGGTATTGTAGTCCATCTGTAAAGAATTGTCACTTTAAGGGAAATAGCCTCCATATTACAAGACGTTGTGACAGAAGAATTTGCATCACACTTGAAAATTGCACAGTTTATGTATAATTTAGAATCCATTAGACAGAAAATGTAGTTTTTAGTCTGAGGAATTTTCATTGGAGAAATCTTCTTGCATAATAGTAGTACATACAGTAGTAGTGACCTAGCAAATAAATAAAAGATTCCTGGCTAAAGCCAGTAACTTTACTCTGGAATTTAATTCCTATGTGAACCACTCAATAAAATCAAATTACCACATCTCAGACATAACAAAGAAGTGATTGGTCATAATGATTCCATTTCGGCTCATCCCTAAGAAGGCAAACTTCTTAGTGGTGATAAATTCAATCCCACTGTAGACTGAAACACGAACTTCTTAAAAATCCCTCAAGGAAGAATTCAGAACTCTTTGCCTTCCCACAGAGCTATAAAAGGTCCAGTATCCCCCATTAGCATAGTCACAGCATCTATGACCCCAAAAATACCTTAAGTCAACATTATTTGAGCAGAAAAAAGAATCAGGAGGGTCTTCAGGAAACGTTTTAGGTGTCTGCAATTGTGAGTACCAGTGCAATGGCCTTTAACCTGGAACAGTGCACAGAGCATTTCCTGTGATCAAGCTGAAGTCTCATCAAACATCAGTAGTGACAGAAAAGGTAGTAGGCCCTAGGGTGAAAGAAGAAAACTTCAGGTATTTCCATTTGAGGGCTAAAGTCCTAAAGGAATGTCTTTATCTAGCATTTCTTCATGATGGAAGGAAAAAATGACATGTTGCAGGAAAAGATAAACAATTCCAGTATTGTAAGTTTCTGTTCATCCCATCCACTGTTAGCTCTCCTTTCCTGAGCACAGAAGACAGCTGAGCACTTGACAGGCTTTGCAACACTAGAAGAACCACGCATCCCATTTTCATCTGTCAATAACCTCCAGTGCTTCAAACAGAAAAAAATAAGAGGAAAACAATACAAACCAACCAGCCAAATGAAAAAGCTCAGGAAAAAGATTAAATCACAGAAATGAAATATTCTGGTGTCAGCAGGTGAGGAGCAAAGGCCCTGAAGCATGGGAATCAATTAAAATATGGTACCAAACCCCAGAATCAACAAATTTTAGACCTCTTTTGGAAAATGCCTCCTGATCAATCAACAATGTATCACAAATGTCAAGTTATTAACTCTAGTCTAATCCTTATCTTGTCACACAGCCCAACAAATTGGATTTACAACTAATCATTAAATCTAGATAATAAAACCCTTAACTACTTATCATCTTGCAGGATCTCTGTTCATAACCAGGTATTATTGGGGCTTTCCAGTTTCACACTATTGGTTCTTTCCAGTATTATGTCTGTGCATATTACTTCTCTTACATAATCTTTTCCTTTCCTTTCTGGCCTCCATCACTTTATTCCTTGGCAAACTGATACAGGCTGTTTTATCCTTCAAACACATTCACAGTTTTACAATAGTAAAAATAACCCAGTTAATAAATATGGTATGTGCAATGAGTAGTCTCATTGATTATTACATAATTTCCTCAGGACAGCAAGTATTTTTCCTATGGCACTGAGGAGTTCGGGAATTCTGACATAGAAGTGTCAAGGATAGCAGTCAACAGCAGTGGTAGTAGATTCTTTTCAAAGACAAAATGTCATCTATTAGTTTTCCTTTTCAGGAAAAAACTTCCTTCAAACTTTTCCTTTAGAATTAATGAGAAGGCCAAATATTTCTGAATTGAGTATTACCATAAACCTCTCTATCCTGTATGAGAAGCTAATTTGTTTATGTTGGGTCTTAAGTATTTTCAGGATTTAGGCTTCTTCCTTGGCTCAGGATTCACAGGTTAGTGCACTTCTTTTGTAGTCTCCTACAGCTGGTGGGGATCCTGGTTTAAGGTCTTTGGAACAGATAGGTAGAGACAGAGGTGTATACTCAAGTCACAGTACAGGCCTTATATACTGGGGCCCTGTTATATGACAGCAAAAATATACGTTAAAACTGATCATGACTTAAGGATCATCATGAAGGATGGAATACATTTTTATTGTTCTCAGTTTCTTTGCCCTTTTTTAGGCCATTCTAAGTAGGGATTTCTGTTTCTTCCAAAACTGTTCCTTGTAAATCCCTTCTTATACACTTTCATCTCACACCACAACATTTTAAAAAGTAAGTACAAAATGAGAAAGGTTATCTTTTGACTGTGTCTCTACCTAAAAGAAAATAAACTGAAACTGGAGCAATATACTGTAATATATTACAATTGTTTTAATAAATGAGGAACTTGGAACAGCATAAATAATTTTCACCTGTATGGCTCTCATGGTAGCCCATTACAATACTCACTGATGGTAAGTAACAACTAATACAAGTCTTCATATGCAGTTATTGTTTTGTTTTTTTTTTTTTTTTTTACAATGGACTAGAATTAGTTTTTACTTTCTAGTTGTAAAGATTATGTTAAGTTATCCAATGGTCTGAACTCTTACTGAAAAAGAACCCCAAAACATCTTATATCAGCAGTCACTTCTGATCACTTCAGTTGTGAATCATGAACAATTTGAGTCCTGAGAATAGCCCAAAACAAGAATCCTGAGAAGCAAAACACTCTCTGCCCATTAAACATGACTAGAATCTCAGTCCCTAGAAAAGGCAGGCTATGCTATACCACACCATGCATGCATTTAGTGCTAGAAAACCTCACCTACCCTCGACATTGTGGCAGCAGAGGTCAGAGGTCCACAGATGTTCTCTGAAATAAGCTTAACTCATCTTAAAAGCTTTCTCCAGTCAGCTTTTTAACTGTGACGTGACATGACATTAAAGTGAGTTTCAGGGACTCATGAAGCCTATCTTTTGATTATACATTCCTTGAAACAGTCTGAATGTCATCATCCATTAATGTACAATGAGGTTTTGCTAAGGAAGAGAGCATCAGCATTTTATTTCTAAAGCTATGCAATTTAAAATGTTACTAAATCTATTGTCTTCTGCAATGATTTTTTTCCCCATGTTACTGGCTATAGTTATAACTATGAAGTGAGGCATATGACCAGAAAAAATGAATAAAAGTGATTTTATTTTTATTGTTTCTTTGCATAATTAGATCTAGAAAATGCACACAATTATCATGCACTTATCTTAGCAATTGCTTTCTTCTCGAAGGTGGTGTATAAGAAGTATTATGATTGTTCAGTCCTACTCAGGTATGAAAATGTGAATCCTCCCTAGCTGTGAAACAAAACCTCACAGTAATAGGCATCTTCTTGCTGACCAAACATGATTGCTTTAAACCAAGCTAGAAAGCACCTGTGATCCTATTTCCCTTCCCTCCCACAGATTAGTGAGAAGCAAAAGAGGGCACATCCTAGGGGATGATTTTACTCCTCTGTGTGACAGAGCTATGTGAACTGGTGTGTTTTGCAGAAAGCATTAGATATGCTGTGTTGATGTAGAGACATAATAAACAATTCTCCCTTGAACTAAGAAGGTAACCAGAGATATCTGCAGGGAACAGGTGGCATAAACACAACATGCAGATAAAATAGTACTTGGAAATGGTCACCACAGAGAAGTTAGCTAGATATAAATTTACACTATACTTGCAACTGTAATATAGGCACATTAAAATGCAATATGCATATTCATATGCACTAAAATCACATACTAACCAGAAAAAAAGTAGTCAGTGAATTCAAGCCCAAATGTAATACTCTAAAGATGAGCTTGTAGTCACAATCTGATAACCCAAAAGATACTTTATCTTCCATTTACTATTTCCAATGTCAGTACTGAATTTTTCTTCTGAATCTCTTTCATTTAACATACTGCCAAGGGGACAATGCTGATCATCACCTGGAAACAAGAGCCCAGGCATGGATGTGGCCATAACACAAAGGAGCAGGAAGAGGTTGGCTGGTGGAAAGACCTTGATCAAAGCAAAATTTAGAAGTTTTTGCCAATATCTGGAATGTGAAAGTAGGAAGGCTATCTCTGACTTAAATCAGGAACAATGTCTTTGGACTAGCATTAGTGAAGTGCATTCCTGCTTCATCTTTTCATAAAATGGTAACTGAAAAGCAACCTGCAATGGATTGTTTCCTTGCCTCTAAACCGCCGGACCCCAAATCTCACCAATGAGCTATCAAACACTGAGCACTTTGTTCCCTCACACGAATCTGGAATACATTGCCAGGTTATATACCTGCATCTTTAATGAAAACACCAGTAAAAGGGAGAGCAGAGGAATGTGATGATGGGGATTAGTGAACCCATTTCAGCTTTTCCAGCAACTGTCTGGAAGTCTCAGCTTCAGCATCCGACTGCTAATAAGGCAGCAGTCTGGAAAATGAATCATCTGCAGGCATTACACTGGTTACTATTGCATTTCTCCATGATTATGTATTGCAACTCTATTGCACTGCTTTTGTTGGCTTAAAAAAAATGATGTATTGGCACACCCAATTAATATACATTCTCCATAGTAATCTTATATCTAATACTTTGATTTTATTTTCCCAGTATTACAAGGCTATTGTTGCACCTTGGTAATTTTATTCTAAATTTGTGTGATACAGAATTTTCCAGTAGGTTTGGAGATAGGTTCCTTATTGATGTTTTGGGGTAATGAGGGTAGTTAGACTGGCCACATATCTCAGTTATGCCAAGCAGAAACAGACTTACCTGCTGTAAACCACAGAATTTTCTGTCAGGAAATTGGGTGAAATAACGAAGGAGACTGAATAGCCACAGCACTTCAGCCAGCTTCTACACCTTTGTTTGAGGAAAACTTGCTAGTTGTTGACACTTTGTTTTTACACATCTACTTCAATTACATGGTTTCCAGCAAGAAAAGTAATAATTTGATTATTTTTGTAAAAAAAAAAATCTAAAAAACCTTGAAAATACATTCTCGTCTTATCATTTGAATCAGTGTGTCTTAACTTGGAACTTGCTCGTACTCCACTGTATTTTCTTTTAAAAATACTCTCTGAAATTCTCTGTTGCCATGTGTTAAACATTTTCAGAGCAGTCTTATTATGGCTGATTCATCCTTTGAATATAAGGAAATAAATTATGCTGATAAACTTAAGGAAGAATGTTAAAATGATGGTACTTTATAGATATACACATATGGCGATACAGGAAAGCAGAGAAATTTCTGTTTGCTGCTGAACTGCGAAAGGCAAAAAAAATAGCTGTGGAAATTAATTTTGTTACGAATAAAGGATTTTCTAAAAGTTTACCATTAAACAAAAAACAAACCACAAAACCCACAATCCAAAAACCAAAAAACCAAGCAACTACAACAACACCAAAAAACAAACCAAAACAACAACAAAAAAATCCTCCACCAAAAAATCCAAAGAAGTAGCCAGGCACCAGAAGCAATAATTACAGTCAGAGAACAGTGTTTTTATCTTCTCCATCAAGTCTTTCAAGCACCCTCTGGGAAAGAAGCAATAGCTTCTATTTACTAAGTCATTTATATAAAAAATGAAAACATACTGGGATTTTTGAAAAGCATATCAATCACTCTTGTTAATGGCCTTTCCAGAAGTGAGAATATTTACTTTTGAGTCTATATGTTATATCAAGTAATTCTGGGATATTAGCCCTAACTGCAACCTGCTGGTTATATTTGAGCAGCTGATATGGATTGAAAAGTATTTTTGGAAAACTGTTGAATCCGGCACCTTAGTTTAGTTTTCGCAAGGGTGCAAGAATAGCCTCTGATTAAGACATGTGTATCTACAGTTGCAGATCACACAAAAGACCCTGCGCCATGTAGTCATCCTCATGAGACACTGCTAGCACTAAGGTCCTTTTTACACACTGTCCTGGACCACTAAGCTAATCAGTATCCTAGTTTAGAAAAAAACGCTACATTTAGAATTGGAAAGAAAACTCTTCTGCCACATATACCATCATATTCAAACCAAAAATTTCTTCAATTTCTACAGTGCAGTTTGTATGAAATGATGTGTATATGTTATGCATACATATACAAAATTTAAACTATCTTTTACTACCTCCCTACTTATTTGCATTGTTTCATTCCTTAGCTTGCTTACACATGTTTGAGGTTGTTTAAGAAGCCTGACATCTCAAACCTAAACTGGAATAGAACCCAAAGCTAACTATTCCTACATTCAAAAGTTTTGATTTTTTGTTTTGTTTTTCAAGCAGAGTTCACAGATTTGAACCAAGCATCAAGGATCATTCCCTGAAGACTGAGTAAGCAGTGAGAATTAGAGACATACTGTTATCCTCTAAGTTTCCTACTGAACATACATAGCTAATGCCACTCCAGTTTTTGAGCAAGCTCCAGATATTTAAGCGATTTATTGTTCTGGCAGCAAGGAGCAACTTGTCATTTTGGCAAAATCTGAAGTCCTGGCATTACTTTCAAAAGCAGCAGAAGATTAAGCTTTTTTTAATTATTATCTTAAGCACACAAGAGACTGAATTTGAAATTGCAGTAGTTTAGAAATCAAAACACCTTTCCTTGGAAGAAATAAACTTCTGTGCTCTCTGGGACTGTTCCTTGAAAATTATTATGCTTGAATTTTTTTCTTTTCATGCTGTTAATCCAAAGTTTTAGAAGTTCTCTTTTTGTATGAGCAACAGAATCAAAGCAGATTTTATTAACAAATTCTGTGTTTGAAAGAAACATACAGATAAATGTCTGCTTAAGTTGGTTTGGCCTGCATTGTCTTTAGAATGATTGTCTTTTGTTCTTTATTTCCCTCTATTTCCCCTGAAAAGAAATATTTTAACTTATGGACTTTATGACTTTTCCCTCAAGACTGAAATATTAATCTTATATTAACCACAACAGCATAATAGTAAAATACACTCATTTTGATTTTCATCAGCTGTTCTTACATACATAGTACTTCAGAGATTCCTAAAATACTCACAAAGTACTCCCTGGCTTTTCCTCAGAGCACTTTAGTTTTGCTAGGTTGCACCTATGGCTTGCTTTTATCTCTTTTAGGTTTCACTGAGAAATTACAAAATGTAACACAAACACCACATATATGCTGTTTATACTCCTTTGAAAAAAAAAAAAAATCCCAGTAACAAAATAATGTTGAACTGTGTCAATCCAGAAAAACAAATTCCCTCTACCAACACCAATGAAGAACCTCTATCATCAATAGAAAACAACTTAATAAATCTGTAAGAAAGCAAGAATACAGATATTAAACCCCACTGTCAAGGAAAGGGGAAGTGGTTTTTTTGTTGTTGTTGTTTTTTTTTTAAATTGTGCTCTGATCTCTATTAGACTTAATGTGTAATTAGGTTACTAAACTGCCTAGTATGGCCTTTTATCTCCCTATAAAAGATTTATACTTCAGTCTGCTCTGCACTTAACTCGGAAAAGCAGACATAGCCCTTCATAATTTCACTCTTTTCACTTTTTGTACTATGCAGAGACAAGAATTTGGGCAGTGGCACTCTGACCAAATGAGGGTGTCCAATTTACCTTTTAGTTGGAATGACTAATTTTTTTTTCTGTCTATTTGTTTTCAGACAGACTGGTTCACCAGTTCAGTTTCATTTGACTATTCAACTAGTTTCTACAGCTAACATGTGTTAAAATAAAAAAAGCAGTGAACTGCAAAAGAAAACATGAATAATTTTCATACCTTTTTCACTGTCCCTACAAATAAAATGGCTTATTTTACATCTCTGTGGGTTCATATTTGTCCTGACACATTAATGAGATTAAATCATAATTTAAAATTTATTATTTTTCCTAAATTTCCTATGTATCCAAAACTGAAAATTACATATTTCTCTTGTGAGCCTGGATTATCTTTTTTTACCCATACTTAATGAAATAATTATTTAGTCAATGAAAAGCATTTCTTACTAAAGCATCATGAATACACAGCTGAAGAAACTAAAGGGACAAAACCTCTGATATTCATAAAGTGATAAAAGAAACAAAATTTTCAGATCATGCTATTAGGAAAGTACAGCTGTTACGTGGACTTTTTTTAAAAGTCAAGATTATGAAACAAATTATACCTAGCCCTTAATGAGCATTTATTCCACTAAAGTTTTAGGTGCCTATTGGCATAGAGAACTGAAGGGGATCCATAAACTTCAGTGTGTGGATGAGCACTTGAATACTGAATGCTAATAACCCAAACAAAGAAAAATAGAAAAATTGACAAGAATTTAATAAAGCATGTGATTTACACTGAAAGGAATGTTTCTGCTCAATGAATTTCACTATAAAAACCACTGGCTTGTGCTTGTCTACACCTGTTCTATCTTCTGTTGCTTTAGAATCTGCTTTTGTCCTTGCTTAAAACTGTACATCCCACTAACTGTGGGATGCTTAATAAATCATAAATGTTATCAGAACCTCTCACTGGTTTCCTTACTGTACAAGAAGGACATCAACTTACTGGTTTATACTGATATTAATATGTTGTCTTCTGGATTTGATATTGCTTAATCACAATTTTATGCTCTTACACACTGATCCAGAAAAGTCTGGAACACTGAAGGTTACTTAAGAATAATATACTGTGTTCACACAAAAAATACTATGTAATTTGTACTTTTTTCCAGATTAGAACAAATCTGGAATTAAGTTTAATAAATTTGAGGCTTATTGAATGTAAATGAGTGAGCTCAGATTAGTTTTGTCTTGTTTTCTTCCCTTTTTTTTTCCTCAACTTCTTACTATCTAAATTTAATTATACATCCACATGGGTGTAAAATAATTACATTCCTGAAAAGATGAGTAGAAACAGTTGTGCTGTGTTGAGGACTGGCTGAAATAAGATAAGAGTCGCTTTGGATCGACTTAATAGGTGGGACATTGCTGTAGGTGCCTGCTATAAACTACATGATCAATTTAAACTAGATCAAGGCTTTTTGGGACAGCAGAAAGAAACCCCATGTTCATGACTAGTACTTATGGGGAACTTTAACCAACAAGATACCCACTGAGAAGGAAATAAGCTTGGGTGTGAACAATGCAGAAGGCTTCTGCAGCATGTTTACGACTGTTATTGATGCAGGTGACTGACAAATTGATTAGGGAGATGCACTGCTGGGTCTGTTCAACACAGAATAAATGGTCAAGGATGTGAAGGCTGCAATGACTGAAATTATGAGGTTTAAACTCTTGAAGAAAATGAGCAAGAAAAGCAGACGAGTTATAAATACTGGAATTAAACCCCTGTATTTCACATGAATTGATTTTCAATTGTCTAGGGATCTGCTTAGCAGGATCCTATTGCCAACAACCTTGGAAAGTAGAGGCCCAGCAATGCTACTCTACTTCCAAGGGAACCTTCCTCTATGCACTCAGACACAAAGGAAGCAAAGCAAGCATAGCAGAAGGCCAGCAGACATAAACCATGATCTCCTATGTGGATTTAAAAGACAAAATAAAGTACTCAGAAGATGGGTAGGGACACACTACTCATGACAGATTTAGAAATGTTGTACTGCAGGCAAGAATGGAGTTCAGAAAATTATGGCACAGCTGGAATTAGGAAAAATGTGAGGGAGGTGGTTCAGGTGAAGAGTGATTTTTTTACATCCAAATTAGCAAAAGACAGACTAAAGAATGTGGTGGTGCAGGGATACAATCATTCTGTGACACAGAAGTGTCTTTCATCTAATGGTGAAAGACCAACATACTCAAAGGCCTTTATGCCTTAGTCTTTACTGGAAAGGTCTGCCCTCTGGCCTTCCAGTTCCCAGGGCTAATAGAGGCCTGTGGTAGAGAAGCAGCACCCTCAACAGAAGAGAGCAGAGCTATGGAGGGCATAGGATCTGACAGCATGTGTGCTGAGGGAGCTGTTCCCTGCCACTGCAAGGCCTGACACACCACCGAAGCAGAGGGAGGCTCTGCATGACTGCAAATAAGCACAAATTACTCAGTGCTTCAAGAAGGGCAATACTGCCCAGTCAGCTTCACCTCAATGCATAAGAAAGTTACAAAGCAAATTCTTCTCAAAGCCATACCTACTCTGAGTGGAGAGTGAGGCATACATTCTTTAGAGATCCCATCCTACCTAAATTATTCTATGGTTGTGAGTTTTGCCCTAAACCAGCACTGTAAACTCATTGTCAAGCTCCCTGTTGGAAAGACGACCCGACACTGGTTCTTGGATTCCAAATTAGGGATCAAATACATCCATACTGTTTAGTGCCATGAGAAATCACAATGTGATAGGTGAAAAGCTTATGTCTGCTATGTTTGAACATATGATATGGATGTACTGGCATGTTGCACATTCCTACTATTAGTGATGTAAATATCTCTTCATATGTGTATTTGTGACTAAACCTAATCATACGAAAACTATATATCCAAATCCATCATCCTATTTGTTCTCCAAATGAAATTACTCTGAAGACAAGAAAATGAAAGTGAACCAAAGAAACAATAAATTAGCAATGTTTTCATGGTATGATAGGTAGTAAAGTAAGCCCTTTAAGCAATATGTTCTTAAATCACCAGTTCAGGTTCTACGTTAAATAAAATGGAACCATTAAATGACAATGATCTTCACTATCAAAGCGCTAACAAATAAGCCACTATGAATAGCTCATTCTCATATAAGTCTTTTTGAAGGAACTCCACCTATAGAAAGCAATACAAGTACCCATATTTATTCTAGTCTCCTTGAACTAAAAAGAAAAAAAAAAATGTGTGAGTGGAAAAAGATACTATGAGCAGAAACAGACTTGGATATGTGAGCAAAGACAAGACAAAATAACCTGTCTTAGAACAGGAAATGTATGGGAAAGTTCTTTAGAGGAATATCTTATCTCTTTCACTTCTCCTACCATTAATGACTTGCCAACCCCCTCAATACTGTGTTTTTTTTAAAAGCGCATATTTGAACATACATCAGAACATTCTGGCCAGTTGACTTGAACTGCAATTCCAAAATAACACACAAAGCACTAAAATCCCATTTAGAATATAGTTTGCTTGCACTAAAAATATGATTGTCTGCCATGTGATCGTGTTTATTTGTCTGTTATTCCGTTCCTTCCCAATTACTTATTCTCATGCTATAATCATGCCTGATATCAGAGTCAACACTTTCCTGAACATTTCCATTGAAGGCCTCTTGTCTGTTCCCTTAGACTCCTCTCTTTTTTAAAGAATTTCTTTCAGTTAACCAACTCCCTCTCCTGGATCTGTCAACTGCACAAGATCACGATCAGTAACTTTCTTGCTCTTTATTGTCTTTGCAAAGCAGAAATTTCTTGGGTGATTCACAAAATCAGCCGTGAACCCTACCTCACTGCGTCAGTATTCCATCTGTGGCACAGAAATGTCACAGGGCCAACACTTGTGCAAGAGACTGGCACAAGATGAATTCTACAAAAGGCTCCAGCAGGTTCTAGGCTTTTTCCCCCCATGAGAAAAGTCATAAAATAAGCTTTTGGAAAAGAAAAAAGTGTTACTGCAGCAGATATGACAGTTAAATGAATCATTCAGTCCAGAAGTTCAAGTAGTTCAATTCTTCTGGGATGCCTTTCATGGTTTCCCATATATGAATTTTATGTTTCTGCCCATCACAAAGCTCCTGGAACTGGTAGCTGAAAAATCACATCAGCAAGTCTCACAGATCTCAGTCACTGACATCCAGTGTATTATCAAATCTAAACAAACCAACCAAAAAAAAAAAAAACCAACAATTGAGCCCATGAACAATAATTGCATTTTAGGATTATTTTCATCAAGAAATCAATGCTTGTTCAGTCCTGCAAATTACTTCCTGGCGCACTGCCTTCTTTTTGAAATTAACTCGGACTACTGATATATATTAGAAACCAAATAGATTTTGTAAATCTGCTGCATAATACCTTAGGTGTGATATATCAATGTTTTTTGGCAAAATGAGCACCAATTTAAGCTGGAAAGGTAAAAAGGGAAAGAAATTAGGCAACATTTGCACTTCAGCCACTAAAATCAAAGTTGCAAGAATGCTATGTATGTCTACAGCCATTTATAGCTGTCACAAGCCCTTGATCCTTTTATTATTTCTGTTATCCCCAGAAAAGTAAACAGGATGTGGAAATTTAAGTGCCAACATCAGTTTTCAAAATGGCATTTAATCATCTGCAGAAAAGCAACAGACAAAACTCCATGGTTAGAAGAGGAGTACATGGAATCTAGGTAGATAAATAATTTTGACCTTGAAAACTTTTTATGCAGATGCTGCTTAACACACAGCATCTAACCCTGCAGGAGGCTCAGGAACTCAAGCCTCCAGAAAGTTGCTCAACTCAGTTGTGTATCCATAAACTGTGTTATATTCAAGTACTAAGAAGCCTGAACCAAATGATAGCATAGCAGCAGCTTTTGTGCTCTTTTTTGATATTCAGGAGCTAATGATGTGTGCACTCCACAGGACATGAAAACCACTTTATTCTATCCTCTGTGTGACAGAATTCAAACAATTTTCACAGTACTCAACACTGACTTCTTAAATGAACTGTTGGCACTTTCTGCTTCTTATGCTGAAGATGTATCACTGTGCAGGAAAAATATGAGACTCATTCACATCCATTTTATTTGTATCAGTCAGGTCTTTATATAATGACCACTGATTTATGCTACAAAGATAAGGCCACTGGCAGTAACCAGCTTTCTATCCTTACAAGCAGTATAGCAGTTGCTGTGTTTACATGCAGTTCATGCCTGAATAAGTATTGTTAAAGAAGAGCTTGCTAAATTAGTTCAGGGAATCACACAGCAATTTCATCTAATTGCCATTTGTCAGAACTTTATTACAATCACTGATTGTTTTTAATTATATTAAGAAAGGGAAGATGTCAACTCACAATTTCATAATATGTCAGACTCCACAAAAAATTCTATGATTTATCATTTCAAAGTATACTTATGGTATCAAATATTGCTTGTTGTTTAAAATTACCAGCAGTTAAGGGAAAAAAACCTTTGTTACCTCCTGTGGTGTTACTTTTTTCCTTCCTACTGTGTTCAGCCATACAAAGAATGCAGAGAGGTAGCTTTACTAAATAATGAATTTTTAGACAGTTCAACTGAAGTCAGATAAATTAAATCAAAGTGGAGAATCATCAGCACCTTTCCCACCTGCCTTTTGAAAGAAAGCTGCTGCAACTGAAACTTCTGCATGTAATCTTAAAAATCCCAAAGCATCAGACTGGGAAAGTCAGGAGTGCTTTTTCTAGATTATGATCAAGTTAATGGGAATGAGGGGCATCAGGCAGAAAAAAGATAATACAGTATATAAAACCCATGCATTGCAGCATCCACCATTGACATTAGCCTCATATCCTAGTCATTTTTTCTGACCTATATATTTCTTACCAAATCATAAGTTAAGAGAAATTGTCTTGCTGTTGAATAATTCATACAGAGTAACACATTAAAGTATTGTGGCTTTTTTATTATTTTTAACATCATGAAGAACCAAACTGGCATTATGTCCTACTAAAAATCTATGAGAATATACTAGAAGTTAGTTCAATGTTCATTCACTGCAAGGTAATTTGATACTGTACCTTACAGAAAATTTAAATATTAAACTAGTCAGGCTCAGCACATATAGGTATAGACCTGTAGTTCAGTCTTTAGTGACAGAAACCCAAATGACCCAGTAATTTCAGTCACCTTTTCCTCACATGCTGCCAGTGTAATAATTAGTATATTCTGCTGTATGCAGTAAAACATTCTGATGGGTTCAGTTTGGATTTATGAAGTTAGTTTACTTGCTGATGAAACTGTCTTCAAAAATGCAAACAATTCACTCAAATTATTTAAAAATACCTCCCAGCCAGTAATGATAGCAATTAAATAGTAATTAAACAGAGATACTGCTCTGTGAAAATCATCATACTGCTCTGGTGAGACACTCAGTTTAGAAATACAGTTTACATAAAACATCATGGTTTACTAACTTAATACATACATTGTGTTAAATTAAAAAGTTTGTGTTTAATCTTGCCAATTTATCTGTTGTGAAGCAGCTGGATAATTCCAGGGAATTTTATACACTTCCCCTCACACCAAATATTGTCAATATCTCCACTGTTAGAAAAGCCTGTCGCTTATATCAAGCTATGAGCCCCAACAAAAACAAGGATCCACTTTGCTTCCATTTGTTTGATCACAAGACATTAAGATCATTGACCACAGCATCACTTAGAAGTGTGCACAGCCATGCTGACATTGTGCCTTGGTGCCCTGCCCACACCACTCCACTCCACCACTGCCTGGGCATGCTGGCTCCTGGGGGAGAGCTGGCACAGTGGCGCTGACAACTTCCCTGGATTGATCACACAGCCTTGCAAGGCGCTGCAACATCTTGTTTTAACCTGGGCTTCTTAAGGCTGGAAAGGAAACTGAGCAGGAGCAGAGCAGCCCTTCCCCGGGTAAGTCACATCTCATGAAACAAGTTCCACTAAACTTGGAGCTTAACCTCTATTTTGCCCTTCTCCATCTCTCCGGTATATAGGAAAACAAGCTCAGGAATTTCACTCTACATCTATCATGTATGTACAGGAAGGGGAACACTAAGAGTAATTACTGAGTTACAGAACAATTATTAAAGATACATCCTTATTCTCAATCACACTTTACAAAAATAGATCAGTCTAAACACATCCTTCATGTTTACTGACTACTGTATGACCCTCACCAATCGTTTAGTAGAGCATTTCCCTGGCACACTGCTCTAAATAGAATTTTTTTTCCACTTTAAAAAAAAAATTATCTCAGGATGGGAGAGAACATTTTTCTAGATAACTCCATGGAAAGTAATATGAAGGGTAGCAAAACATTTTTTCCTAATACAGCCTTCATTTTTCCCTTTTTTTTTTAAGAGCATGGCTCCCTAGTTCAATATAACTTGCTTTATTAAATGGTCCACTCATTTTAAGAGTATTTGATTTTTTTTACAAGAAGAATACACAAGAGATTAAGGGAGAGACTATGGACAAGAATGACAACAAAATTTAGCTCACTAAAGTAAAGTGTGTATTCACTGTCCTTACTAAAGCATTGCAAGATGAAAATTAGAAATCACCATTCCTGTTGAAAACATGAATGTTTCATCCAAGTCCACTATTCTGCTGTTCACAGAGTACTCAAATTAAGCTGGCTGGTACTAGATAACATTTTAAGAAATGCTAAGTGAAATGACTTCAACAAGCAATACTCATTGACTGAAAAAAAGGATCTATTAAAAAATACATTTTTGTAGACAAAAATACAGCCATATCCCATGCAGAATCAAAAAAAAAAAAAGTTGTCCTGTTTCTATGTGCCCACATAAAATGAAATTATGTTTCTTCCTATACCGCAAATTCAATCAGCATCTTTAGTTTCACATTGAATATCTGCATTTCTCATTCGGCCCCTCTATTTATTTTTCTTCCTCTACCTATACTCTCTCATACCCCTTCACCAGCCTTCAAGGCTGAATGTTTTTCAACTTGCCCTCCCTTTCTTCCACCCCATGGTTTTTTTTTTTCCTATTATATGTTTCCCACTTTCACTCTTCACATTCCTTTTAGTCTCACTTTCCCCTCTTATCAGACTGTGTATGAACTTTTCTGCAAGCATAGTTGTATGAAATGATTTTCAGTGCTGCCAGCAGCTGGGAGGGTATGCCTTTAATGATCCTTCATGTGAACCAGACTAAAAGCCTCAAGCACAAGTGACCTGTAGTCCAAAGCAAATCAGTCATCATTCTCCATTCCATAGAGCCTATATATAAGAGAACATACAGGCATTGCACACAGATAAAGATATTTGTTTAGGACAAATTCCCATTCACACAATTCCCTGGGGGCACCCTAAGCAATACCATACTTTCCCATAACCTAGCAGAACCAGAAGTGACCGTGCCACATCATTCATTTGTAAATCAGAACATTAAACTTTTCTCACTGGATACATCAAAGGATTTACAGAGCAGAGAACAAAATAGCTCCAGTTGCAAGCATTCCCCTAAGGACTGAAACACCATGTGTTAGCAGATACTAGATATTTAAACAAATGTAAAAAAGGATAATGGTGCATAAAATCATAATAACTCAAGATAAGCAGCAAATTAACACAAGTCTTTTATAAATTAGCTATCTTTATAAAAGCACTCCATTTACTAACAGCTCAGTCTATACTCAGTCTCTGACACTGAACAATGGTTTCTAGCTCCCAGGAGGCTGCTCACACTATCTGCTTGGTTCAATAGGACACCTTGGCAGCTCTGCACTGCTGGGGTTATGACAGCCTTCTTCAGGCAAACAGCAGAAGCCTGAGAACCATTTTCTGCAGGTACATGTTTCTCTGTATATACACGTAGTTCAAGCGGCCTCATACTTACAGGATTCCTGTTCTTTGCTACATTTGCAAAGAAAGCTGCTATAAAAGAAAAGCTAAACTTAGTAATCTTTTCAAATAGTTACACAGTCATTTCTATGTAGAAAAAAATAATTTTCTTCAGATGATTTTTCTCATAGTGTTGTCATTAATTCCAAATGAAGGCTGTGGTGGATTTTGATCCCAGATCCCCTATACTTAATTGGATGGCTGAGGCTAAAGATATTACCAATGGTCAACCATGTCACAGTGCAAGAGTGCATTAAATATGCCAATCATTCAGTCCAGATAGAAACACATAAAAAACTTCAGAACTTAAATTCTATTATTAATGCTAAATTGACTCTCACATCAGAATAGCAACACTCCATGTCTTGCTTGAAATAATAATATATTTCCTAAATTGAACTCTTAGTAATATGATTAGGTGATGAAGTACAAAGCAATGACCCAAGCAAATTCATAAGCATTTCCTGTACTAAGCCACACTGAAAAATTAATTTTTATAAACTAATTAGACATCCTGCTTCAAATATTGCATTTTTAATAAAGTCCATACATACATATAAATAAAATAGGAGCATTTACTAAGGGTTCCTTATCCAATTTTTAAAATAACTTTGTAAATCTATCAAGCACTAAGTGGAAACCTTAGAGAAATAAGTCATTAAAATACAATCATTACTTGAAAAGGTACAACCATTCTTACTGACACTGCAGTATGAATTGTAACACAGCATGTCAACCTTCGGAAATCATGCTCAGGAGAGGTAACAACAGGCTTCACAGCTGTGTTTAAATGGGTAGTCATGTGAGAGGGCCAGAGCAAAGCTTTGGATCAGAGTTTTATGACAAGTGCATACAAAAATACTTCAAATTTTGTATATTCTTAACAGAGAAATATATATCAATGTCACAGTCAAGTGGAGACAGACAGGGATGGTATCACCATCAGCCCTTTAACTGGCATTCCCACCAGTCCTTTATTCACAAACTCTACATGCCTTCTTTTACAGACCTTTTTCTCATGCAACCCTGACTTCTTCTTTCATAGACCTCTCTCTGATAACTCTGATTTCTCCTCTTATTCTAGCTTCACACTGTACTGATTCCTTTTCTTATAGGCAGTTCCACCTAGTTATGACTACTTCTTTCATTCTGCATGGCTTGGTAAACGCAAACTGTCCCTTACCCAGCCACCTAACCCTGTCTGTCCCTCACACAACATCTTCTCACCATATCCATCCCTTGCACGACCACATGTCCCTTACCTCCTCACAGCACTGCCAGCAGACTCTACCCCAAACTGCAGCAGCCTCGGGGTCCCAAGCTCCAGCTGCAAGTGCCTGTAACTGGTGGCCAACTAACCCACTCTTTTATATCCCCCAAACTGATTGGCCAGACACAGATGTTTCCACTCCTTGGTAATCAGTACAGCTGCAAGTCATTGGGAAAGATTCCCTTTAGCACTATCCTTTCAGTCTACCTCTCCACATATCAATGCAGGTAACAACATGTTATAGATGATTATAACTGCTCCATGCAGTAGTTTCATTTAGGATCGTACTGTCAATACTTATAGTTGACATATTGGATGCTTAAGCTGCAGTACTACTAGAAGCAACAGCATACACTACTATGAGATGTGAGAAAGCTTTGTTTTTTGTTAAACTAAATTTTCCCATCACCTCCTGTCTTAGGATAGTGAAGATATATTAACTCCACCTCTTCTTGAGAGCTCAGATTTTACGCAGGAGGCCAGTGTTTCATTTATCTGGCACAACTGGGCAGCCTGGGGAAAAGAAAAACATCCCTCTGACAAATCACAGCAGCTGCATCATGCTTTTGCACTTATCTACCTAAGGTTGATGTTATCTTATATACTTATAAGAAAAAGCCTTCCTTAAATATGATGCAATACTCCAGAGAACCTTTTTCAATCTAACTACAAGATGCTTTTCCAAAACATACTCTCTGAATGTGTAATTCTGGAGATTTATCTCCTTTATACAAGCTGGATGAGAAAAGCTTGGAAGAGAAAATATGTAAGATTTCTGTTATTTCCACAGCAGAAATAAGGAGCAGCATTGCCAAAATACATAACCTTTTGTATTCTTGCTCTTTAAGCTGCTTGCTGTCTGTTAATGTGCTAGCTTTATTAATGCAAAATTATTTGAGATGATCTGACCAGCATCCTACATATTTAATACCATACTCAACAGAAATATGTATTCCACATTCTAACCATCCAATTATCAACATCTACCCAGAAAACCACCATTCAAATTGCCAAAAGCAATGTGTATCTACACCTACATATATATTAAAATGCGTCCTCCTGTGTTTATTTCATTCTATTTCATTTTTTCTGTGATATTTAAATAACTGACTTTAATATACAAAGAAAAAAGATTATTGCTAGGTCTGTGGCCCTTGATTACAAACCAGTTTTAACATATAGTTAGTTGCCCCAAGTAGGAAAATCTAGATGCAAAATTATTTAATGCCTATGTGCTGCAAGACTGAACTAATTCTGGTTTGCCTAGGGCAGTAACATCTAAAGAGTTTCCATTTTATGAGTCACCTTCCCATTCACCACTATAAATTTACAATGTATTATTTGCTTGGCATTAAAAAAATACATATTTATCAAAATCAGAAGCTTTGGTTTGACTCTTATTGAGGTTGAAATACAATAGTCAGAGTACTGGTTTTGGCTGGAGTAGATTTAATTATTTTTTTCAGCTCACATGGTGCTGTGCTTTGGATTTGTGCTGACAACAGTGTTGATAACACAGGGATGTTTCAGCTATTGCTGAGCAGTGCTTACCCAGGAACAAGGCCTTTTCTGTTTCTCACCACAGCCTACCTGCAAGGAGTCTGGGGGAGCACAAGAAGTTGGGAAGACAGGACAGGTGACCCCAACTGACCCAAGGGATATCTCAGACCATATGGTGTCATGCCACATAAGGGAAGGAAGAGGGAGTAGAGATGAAGAAGAAATGAGGTTATTCTGAGTTAAGACATTTGTTTTCCCAAGTAATGGTTGCATGTGATGGAGCCCTGCTTTCCTGAGCACCTGCCTGTCAACGGGAGCAGTGAATTAATTCCTTGTACCACCTTGCTCATGCATGCAGCTTTTACTTTACCTACTAAACTGTTTTTACCTTCCTGATTATCTCCCCCATTCTGTTGTGGTGAGAAGAAAATGATTTTCTGGATGGGGCACTGCTGCCAATTAGGACTAACCCAGAACAGTCAGACTAACACTTCTGCTGCTCACAACTTTCTCTGACATCTTTCTTTTTAGTTACAGATTATGCCATATCATGTCTTGAGATACTAAGACAATCTTTTAAAGCATTTATTTTTCAACAAGTAACGAGTTAAATGGTTCCAAATACACTGTTTATCTCCATTTTAAAATGAATGGAACCCATTTCTCTAAAAACCTTTTGTTCATGTCTTTATATTACAGAAACAAATGTTTTACTGAAAATTTGATGAAAGTTTGACTGTTCCTAGTTGAAAGGAAGTTCAGCTGATCATTATTCCATCTTGCAGCAGTAGCATTTTTGTCAACATATGATCTGGTCTGGTCTTTTATGCTTTCCAGCATAATGCTAAAATGTACAGCTCTGAGAGCATACAGAAGCATCAAAAATGCTCAGAATTCCCCTCATACTTGTTCACCTGCAGAGCCACAAAATAAACTCAGGTTTTGTGCAAGAATTTATAGATTTATATTGGTCAACATTGCATATTATCTTTCTCTAGTTCAGGGACAAAAATCTGTGTGCAGACAGTCTCCAAGGAAGGAGAATAAACAGAATCTGGAGATACTTGCTACTGTGAAACACATAATTGAACACCACAGGAAAATGATCGCTGCAGAAACTGTTAAAGTAAAACTATATTCTGCACACTTTTCATCTGCTAAATCACACCATGCTGAGAAGCACCTACTGGCTGAGCGTCACACAGATTCCTGAGGCACTTCACAAATGAGGAAGTCACAGTTGGAGGCAGTGGAATTGAGTTCCAGAGCAGACAACAAAGCTCTAAGCTATAGGTTCTCTTTTTAATAGCATGTTCGGATCGTCATTCAGTCACTGATCAATCTTACCACTTCCAGTGCTGTAATAAGCCATGAAACACATGGCAAAGATTCACAACAGAAGGTTCTCATGTTACTTTACTTAATAAGAGTAATCTATTCCCAGACTACAGTTGAAATCATGCCTTTGAATTTGCACTAGAAGTGAATGGAAAGAACTAATTGCATAAAATTAGGGATCTCTCATTCACATTACTGAAGAATTTCCCAGGAAATAATAAGCAGTCCCTAATCTAGCACCCCTAGTTTCATCTGTGGGGTTGAGACAACTTGAGAAAGTATCTTTGACTTTATTTATGTATTTGTATTCTATATACCATTTAGTTTTCACAGAATCACAGAATATGCTGAGTGGGAAGGGACCCAAAAGAATCACCAACTCCCACTCTCAGTCCTGCACTGGACAGCCCCAAGAGTCACATCATGTGCCCAAGAGCACTGCCCAAATGCTTCTTGAGCTCTGCCAGGCTTGGTGCTGTGACCACTGCCCTGGGGAGCTGTTCCAGTGCCCA
>JANRMJ010000066.1:88666184-88676906 GCA_025584955.1 Alethe diademata | reverse complement strand
CTCCCCTCAGTCTCCTCCAGGCTGAACAGACCAAGTGCCCTCAGCTGCTCCTCATGCAGCTTCCCCTCAAGGACCTTCACCTTCTTTGTTGCCCTCTTTTGGACGCTCTCTAATAGTTTCATGTTTTTCTTATACTGTAGTAGTCCACACTGCACACATTATCCGAGGAGAGGCCTCCCTAGCCCAGAGCAGAGCAGGACAATCCCTCCCTTGCCCAGCTGGTGTTGCTCTGCCTGATGCCCCCAGGGCAGGGCTGGCACTCCTGGCTGCTCCCTCATGTTCAGCTTCTGTCAACCAGGGCCCCCAAGCCCTTTCCTCAGTACTGCTTTTCCATTATTTTTATTTTAGTTAAAAGATTATGTATTGTATAGAGCACATTATTTTGCAATCTATTTTTGCCTTCTATATTTAATTTCAAATAGTAATTTTAAAAGATATCTACCCAAAAGTTTAAAGTTTCCTAACATCATTAAGAACAATAGTATGGAATCTCAGTACTTGAGCTTTTATGAGTATTCTAATAAATAAATCATCTTAAATACTGTTCTTTTCTTGTAAGGATTTGTGTAGCAAATTGTGAAACAGCCACTACACTGATAGACCTAAAGCAGAGACCTGCCTTCATCTAAATGTGGGAGTAAACCAGTAGCAAAACCACCAAAATAAATTCTGGTTAAGCATGAAGATGATTGTATTATTACTGCAGTTTTATTGGAACAAGTAGGTGAGCAACATTTTTCAAGTCAATTTGTTAAAACCAGGCAACTCTCCCAACTCTCCTAACTATTTTAGCTTCCAACAGGGGCTCAGGGAACTTCCTAAGTCCCAGGTATATTCTGTGTATTTAGCAGTCCTCAGGGCAGTTTTGTTATAATTTTGTTGTGACTTTTAGTCCCCCTTTCAGTCTTAAAAGTTCCATGAACAAAGTTTCAGGGCTCTGTGTAGATTAAGCCTTGATTGGGGAAAAACAACTCAGAACAAAACAATGGCAAAAGCATTATTGTTGATTTTAAAATATATTGAGTAGAGACTGCAAGCTGCCTCTGGTGCCATTCACTGTTAGCATGGAAGTAATGACCACAGACTGCTTCCTAAAGATAGTCTGCATTGGGAGGTTTGTGTTCTTAAGTGAATTGCAATTTGCTAGTGATTCCCTCCATAAATAAGGCATTATTAATACACCTGAAACACAAATAAATAAAGAGAAGCAGGCATCTTCAAACTCTCACTGGGAGCTAGTGCAGTAGACAGCAGGCAAAGGCAGGGGGCCTGGACTGCTTTCTACCTCTCTCAAAGATACAGGTTAAGCCAAGCCTTCAGATCTCAGAATTACATGAGTCCAGTGACTAAACTAGGTAGTGCAATTATCACATTACTGTTCTTAAAAGGCTCTGAGGAACATGGGGTTTTTCGTTTGTTTTTTCTTGTAAGAAATGAAATAACATTTTGCTTTGGCCCAAAAAGATTACTGAGTAAAAGAATGAAAAGTTGTTGGTTCTATTTCTTATTTGTTGTTATCTATGCTTAGGATGTGTTTCATTTTAATCTGTTGGGAGCTGTTGGGAACTGGAAGAGGGGCCAGGTGGAAGACAGGACTAAAAAAAAACCAGAAGGATGAGAGGGGAAGGAACAGAAACAGAAGCAGTCGGGAGAGAGTATAAATTTCTGAATAATACCCAATGTGAAAGGGGACAGGGATCTCTCCCGGCCATAAAAGGGTGTAAAAAGTTGCCATTTTGTTGGAGGGTGTGTGTGTGTGTGTGTGTTGGCCTCTTGGGAGAGAGATACATGCCCGACTCAGCTGACTCATTACAAACAAACAGGGTTGTTTTTTTTGCTTAGAAGACTTTATCCACCCTTAATTGTAAATAAAAGTGAGTTGTTTCTAACCTTCTCTTTCAAATTTTAAAAACTAACTAGACAATTCCACATTTACCGCTGTACTAACAGCACCCTCAAAGACAGCCACTAAGAGGAACACTGACACACTACATGGAACCAACATCCCCATACAAACAAGTCTGTAGTTATCTATGCAAGATAACTATAAACTATTTATCTATAAAAGCTGTCATCTCATTTACCAGAAATGAAACTGAATTATTCTCTCATTCATAAAAGGGCCGAAAAAACCTATTGAAATTGTACCACCATGGATTTTCTGCTGGCCAAGCTAAAGTGCTGTCACTCCACTGATGCCAGTTGAGCACCTTCCATAAGCAACCAAGTTATTATGAACCCTTTGTATTGCAAAAATGTTCTTATAAGTGAAATTCATCTGAGAAAAGTATTAGTTAGAATGGATTTTTAATCACAAATAGTAAAGGCAAAAAAACCCTCAAATTCATGCATTTGCATATACCAGAAGTTCAGAGTTCCATCAGACATCAAGGAAAGGTGACGAGTGAAGAGAGATAAATGCCCAAAGTGAAGAGAGATGGTGTCCAAATCATTTAACACAGCTACCTCAACTAATTCAAGAATGGAAAAGAAATGCCTATAAGAGCCTTCTTTTAGAAGTTTTTCTTTTGTTGTGTAGTGCAACACCATCACTGCAGAATTGAAGTCCACTGAATCTCTTTCCCTTTCTCCCCTTCCTCTCCCCTGTAACTACACACAAGCAAGGCTGTAAAAAGGACTGAATGTAGCTTTTCTATAAGGTTGTGGTGATTGAGTAGGCATTTTATATTTTATTTCATAGTTATGAGAAATTAAAAGCATTCATATATTTTAATTAAAATTGTATTTCTGAACTGATGTCCTAAATTCCTTCAGATTTTATATATTCATATAATTTATGAACTAGGGAGTTATCATAGTTGGTTTTGTCAAGGTCTTTCTGGAAAGAATTTAATTTTCAGTTTGCAGCCATTACCCTTTATCTCACTGTGGACCTTCATTTCATTGTTTTTGCTGTGTATGCAGATCAGCTGCACAGCTTAAAATTGAAAAAAAAACTGATGGCAAGTATTTCTGGATTTTTTTTGTCAGTTAATGAGGTTCTTACATGCATTTTTAACAACCACATTTCATAAGGCACTATGCTATGTTATTTGATATGTGTATGCATTTGTTTTTTAAAAAAAACTTTCTGCAAGAAGAAATAAGCACTATACAGCCATAACATGAGGCATAGCCTCCAGAAATTACTGTATATGGACATAGAAAGGAGAAGTAACACATGTATTTTCACAGTAACTTTGGCATTTTTAGCTTCTGAGAGAATGCATTCTCTCAGTTCTCACAAACATGGAACACTTTAATTTTAGTTTAATAGGAAATACAATATTTATCTTTACAGGAGTCTGAAGTCACCTATTTGCTTTCAGAAAATAATTATGAGCAAGCATACATACAATTAAGGGATTCACAATCTCTTATCAATATATTAACTTGGAAAAACTCTCTCTGGCTGAGTAATTTAGTTTTGGTACCCATTTAATATTTTGGCCACTGCTGAGATTCCAACAAGGGTGCTAATTAGGTGCCAATTGTGAGGCTGGTTTCTGTGGTACAGCCATCTGTCTTATAGATATTGAATCATTTAATTACTTTAAGGTGTAATTATAAATGTCTCAAAGCATTTGAGACTAACCATTCATTATTTTAAAAAATCCACAATGTTGCTGTCCGATACTAAAGAAGGTTTTTTAAACCAGATAATATTGTTTAAAAGATACACACTAGTTACAAAGTAGAGCTATTACACTAACAATACTGTCATAAAAGTCAAATGAGCAAAATAAAATATCTAACAGTATCCCTGAAATGAAAATTTGCATAAGGAACAAACTTAGAGTACTTTTATTTGTAATTTCAAAATTTCCTGAGAGAATGCTGAAACTTAATCTTGTTATATGCATTTTAAATGCAATTATTTACAGTGTTTGCTCTATTTTTATACAGTAGTGGGACAGCATGTAATTGTAACAATAACACCAGGGCATGATAATATAACTGAACCCTGCCTGGAAAAAAAAAAAAAAAATTAAATGCATAACTCAGTCTTGAGCCCAGATATGTAGCATAAGTGGTAATGAAAACCTCAAGGAAACAAGTTTTACTGTTCTTTTCACAAGCAATAGGCAATGTAAAGATGTGATGGATACACCATATTTTGCTGTATGGAGGAATGTTCAGAGATGTGATGAACTACATAATTCTATAAAATAACAAAATAAGATACGATTTACCAAATTCTCTCTCCTCTTTTATCTGGAGATAGGTGCACCAAAGGGATGCCACCTAACCTTATTAAAATCAGTTGAAAAGCAACATGTGTTAGAGAATGAGCTTTTATCTGTTGTTAAAATAATAAGAAACATCTGTGTCCAAATTTTAGGAACTCCAAAACCAATTAGAGATGATGCTCTGGGACACTATAAAGCAATAAAAATCTCTTTAAAATACAAATTAGAGTTTAAAATTTTAAACAATGAATATTTCAAATCAGTCAACATAATAATTAGCCTATTTCTATGTAAATCAATTCATAATTATTGATATCTCATCACTCCTGAGTACAATTTTGCAGAAAACATTTTTTTCTGAAACACTGCAGAGGGAAAAAGAAGAGTTATTAATAAGTACCTCTCTTAACCTCTTTTGTTAAATTAGATAAATGAGAGGAAATTGAAATCTATAATGAAATATGTAATTTTAAAACAAAAGCTCTGACAAAGAAAGCAAGCTGAATTCAATGGACTGAATTAAATGGACTCTGACTAATTACAGCTCACTATATCTCCTTTTCTCTGGTGTCAGAATACTTCCCATATTGACATGATCCATCCAAAACAGGACATCGGCACAGTAACTTGGATAATTTTGTGTCAACTAATTCTGGTGCTCTGTTCTAATAATGAATAAGGCCCTGGCATGTAATGTAATTCCATGGACTTCATGCCTGAGTTACCCTACCAGAAGTAATGGGCTATTTTTTAATATAAGGATTTAACCCCCATGTCACCATGTAAGTTTTCATTTTCTTACTTGAGTAGCACAAGTCTCTCTGCTTAGCCTTGAGTATATACAGAGTTTTATACCTGACTGCACTTTATAGCTGTCTGCAATATTTCAGATTTTCCATTTTATCATTATACAAGACATATTCAACACATTTTCATCTGACCTCACTGATTAGTATCTGCATGCCTTGTCTTACATAGCTCCTAGTCCTGTACACCAAGTAAACACTTCCCTCTGGGTGTTTTTACTACTTGATGGAAACAAGCAGGGTGTACATCCTATTAACGGCTGTTGTGCACAATGTAAATTAATCTGAATTTCCTCAAAGGCAGGCAAACATCTTAAGTAGGTTGGATGAATTGTACCTTTTTTTAAATTTGCTGAATAAAAAGTGATTCTAGGGTCATAGACAATTATACTGCACATGTCTAAGGTTACCTGAAGTTAATTCTAAGTGGGGAATTGCCAGGCCAATAAGAAGGGTGCATGTTTTCTGGGTTACAAAAGTAGAACCTGGAACCTAAATATAAGGAATTTTATCCGTGAGTGAATGGGAAGAGTTCAACAAACCTGGGTTGGTATCCAGTGGTCTAGAGAGTAATGTAAGGCAACAGTCTGCAGCCATCTGTGATGTTTCTATTAACAAATGTGCTGTTACAGTCTGGGAAATGGAGAAGACTGGAGACATTCTCTTAAGTCCCAAACCTTTATACCAAAATATGTGCTATTTAGCTCTAAATATGTAAGATTGCATAAACTTGGTGAGTCATAAAATATCTAGCAAACCACTATGAAATCTTTCATCTAAACTGAAAATTTCATGAGAATTATGCAGTTTTATAGGTCATGAAGGATCCTCCACAGATCATGGCTCATCTAATTTGATTCTGCGATTTGAACACCAATAAAATGTGGACTAGAGTAGCTCAGGTGTCACTTAATTGCACAGATATCCATAATTCTCATGAGAAAGACAACCCTAGCTACAAGGCTTTGGAGTACTCTGGAGCCTGGGGAACCTGTCACTTGTCTATTGAAACTCTATAACCACAAAAGCAAGAACTCAAAAAAGGTGTAAAAAAAAATAAAGCAAACCTAAAAACACAATCAAAAAACCCCAAACAACCCCCCTCACACACATACAAAAACCAAACCAAAACAAGAGGAGGAAAAATGACACAGGAGCTTTATGGTTAAGGGGATTAGTATGTTTTTGTATCTTATCAATTGGATATTTAATACTGGTATGTAACTTCCCATTCCCCAGTGAGTACTCAAAGGGCTAGATGGACAATCGTATTCAGCTTCTGTATTTTTTTTCTAATCCAATAAACCTTGAACTCCCTCATACATTATCATAAAACTTCAAAAACATGATGTGGAGACAAGCTGTCTCACACATATGAAAATCAAAATAGCAATACAGCACAACAGAGCTAATTAAGCCTGGCTGCTTGTGGTAGCAGAGCTGCTTGATTCAGAAGTCAGAGCAAGCTCAGAAATCATTTTGTACTACTACACTGCCCACAGTAAAAGGAAAAAGAAGCACCCAGTTTCTGAGCACTGGGAATTTTACATAAGTATTATGAGGCTGATGTAAACACTGTAAGTCTACTAGTGCAAGGATGTAAATATTCTGTTTCAAAATAATCTTGATAAAATGGTGATAGATTTGGATTTCAGAAAATGCTGCTTGAAAAATACTGGCACTAAAGTATTCTACACTTCGGAAGCAGAATATTAAATTAAGTTTAACTCATACCAGAAGACTGAAAGTTAATTAGGTATTTCCCAGCAGCAAAGCTAGGAGATCTAAATTTTTATAAAGATTCATTCCAGGGATGGTCTGCTCCTTTTCCACATGAAGGAATAGGTGTCCACATGTCTATTTCACCAGATTTAATGTTTGGTGCATGCACTACATCAAGGCTTCATGTGTTAGCTTCTATTTGGTCAATACATTCAATAAATAAAATGCTCAATAAAGAAAAGAAACCTGTTTTTTTGGGTTTTTTTTCTAAGCAATTTTATTTAAAATACTTCTGACTCCAGGTGACATAGACCTAGAGTAGAATATGCTTAATTGTTAATCACTTTCTGCTTGAACTATTTGCTCTACACTTTTGTTTTTGAGAATATTTTTTTAAAAACCACTTCCAGTTTAAAACAATAATCTGGCAATTAAAACTAAATCAGTTTAAAAAACCGTAGAAAACACTTTAATTAGCTTATATATGCCATACTAATTTTTTAAAAAATTGAGATCTCAGTATTGTACTTACTAAGTCTCTTTCCATTAGTTGTGGAATTACATTATGGAAATAATCATATTAGATAATTTCCAGGTATTAAAAAACCCAAACAAACAGAAATTTCATAGAACACAACATCTATTTGAATAATTTCTTTGATTATACCTCATTTAGTTTACAAACCTATGCTTCTTTTCTATGTTACTTTTACGTTTGGAGCTGTGTTAGGAAAAATCAGCCTCCAGAATTTTCCAATTTCCTCCAGGAAACAAGCAGCTGAGGTTACTCTCCGCAGCGAGAAAAAGGTTAATTGACACATAATCTATGGTGTATCTCCTCTCTGCTTTATCAAAGAGGAAGGATCTAAATGCTCAGCTCACTTCTAATGTCAACAGAATACTGGCAGAAAATGGGGTGTATGCCAAAGCCATGCAAGCTATCACGAGTCTCCATGTAGAACGTTCAGCATATTGCAGAGAATGACACTATTACTATTAACAATTATGTCTGGTTGGGTAGTTTTCAAAAGTGGGTTATGTCTCTGTAGGTGCTCTGGCAAGCTAGCAGTGATTTTACTATAGGCATTAATTAGGAAAAAATATTGAGAATCCACCTATGATGATGCTTAGGCATTTTTCTAGTACAGTGAGGGATCAACTGTAATATAGAACATAAGGCAGAACTTTTGACAAAAATGTCACACTTTCACAAAGGGGAAAGCTGTTTTGTCATAGTTGGCTGAACATACGCAACTCTGAGTTGCATCTTTGCTGTACCTGGATCATTGCTGCTGGCCAAGTATTCAGAATAGGAGGTCTCTTCTGGATAGCCATTAGCTGCTATTTTCTCAGGATGAACCACAGTTAAAAAGTTAAAGCCATGATGATCTGCTGACAACGGTCAGCCCAATGCTAACATGATAAACGCTTGGACAATATTACTCACTGTCCTTAAAACACAAGCTTCTATTCCATAGGAAACCAACTGTCTTAATCATACTCAAAAAGGATTTCACTTCACTATTTTTACACAAGCTGTTGCATCGCATTGTTAACCATTAGTGGTCACAATATGACACACATGTTTTTTAGAAATTGATGCCAGCATATCCAAAGTATATATAATTGATAATAACAACTCCCAGCGTTCTCCTGCTAGATCTATTCTTTATGGCTTGATTTTATCAAGTGGTAACATTTTGGTTTGATGAAGTAATTATTTTATGTTATTTTTCAGAAAAGTCATTTTATATCCACTTCCTAAGGAATGAAAAAGGTGATTTGATGATTGAAATCGAGATCATTTGTCAGGGTTCACATAGCACAATACAAATGCCACTGGGGAAAGACCCCTATGTGTCTCATTTTATTATCTAGCAGAGAAATCTATTAGACCAGGTTTAGCTGCTGCCTTTACAGACATATTCCTCTACTCTTTCAATGGGAGGGGAACCAATTACACTGAAAATCATTTTCAGTACCTTTATTTCTAATCGGTTGTAACAAGACAGTGCATATTCAACCAGAATGGGCTGATATAGAAAAATGCTAGTATTCCCTGTGAAGTTTTTTATTCATTTAAACAGAAACATGGGCTGGATTACTTTGCTTCACACTACTCAATTTTTTTCGTTGTTCTGTACTCACCGTAAACTCTTCAACATAAAAAAGCAAACACCTTCAAACTAAAATAAGTTATGTAGGTATTACTTTCAAACACTCAATAAGTAATAAAGTAATTGAAAGCAGAAAATAAACATTAAAAAATCCGTTTCATGTCATATATTTTTGGAAAGCATTTTTTGTGGGTTTGTTTTTTTTGTGTGTTGTTCATCTGTCAGTTTGAAAATTTGAATAATTATAGCTCACGTATGAATACACACAACAGAATTTAATTCTGCATTACTATGGTTAACAACTGAACAATGCCTGTGACAATCACCTTTACTAGGAGAGTAGCTTGAAAAAGTAAAATGGAGGAAGAAGGAATAGAGAGTGGAACATTTCTGAAGCCTAAAAGAAAATAAGAGACTGGTAATAAAACCTGTGAAAGTATCAACATGAAGACTGTGGAAGAACTCTCAGAGCAGGAGACAGACTGAAGATAGGCAAAGCTGTCCTTTTTGAAGCAGAGAAAAGCTTGTTCAGCCAAAGCCAAGAACAGCAGAACTGGTCAGAGAAAATGATTTTTTTCTCCAGAAAAAATGCATGTCTGAAAGTATGCCTAATATCTTTTCAAGTATAAATGGGAACAGTTTGTTACAAATTAGTAAGACAAAAAATAGTTAAAATGGCAAGATGTGGCAGTGTAACTACAAAAGTCAAGATATGAATTCAGGAATAGGTGAATTGCACAAACTGCATTTACCTAACTCTTAATATTGTGTTTGCATTTTACAGTGATGTCGTTGCAGTGCACATAAACTGAAGATGTCATGTTAATGAAGAACAGCATCTGGGAGAATACAACCAGATCTGGGAGTTACAGATTTATGAGTATGACTATATTTATTTGTGATTGGTAAAGGACTCTGAGACAAGCTGTGATAAGCTATCTGTTTTGTCTTAACTGTCTTTGGAAATTGTGGTACTTTATGTTATGTAATCATATGTACAAATCTAAATTGTAATAGCAGTTCTGAAATTGAGAAGTATAATTTAATTTTATAAGTTATCTCCTTCTAAGGGGAAACATTGTCTGCATTAGTTTAGACCAGCACGTCATTTGAAGAGATCTGAAATGAATCATAACTTTTCAATAGAGATATCATGATGGCAGCATGCATTAGCAGTAGTATACATTCATCATTCCCAATTCTTCATAAATGTAATGTCATTCATTGGATATCTACTATTTAAAAGCTGAATTGATGCTGACAGCATCAATTATGTATAATTTTTACAGACTTTGGGGTCTAAGCATCATCATGTATTATTGAAGAGAGCAGTCTTTTTACTTACGTGTGTATTTACATTAAAAAGCTGAAATCCATGTAAACAAAAACACAAAAAAATGCTTTCATTAATGACACATCCAACTAAAAATCTAAGAGCCACACATGATTAAAAATTGTTTATGAAAATCAAGGAAGAGCACAAAATACCATCTAACTAAAGCTCTTACCCAAAATCAGATCATTGTAGGTGTGGCAATTAAGGTCAGCAAAATATTATTCTTACTAAAATACCCCAGAAAGAGCCATCCCAATTCAACTCAGATTGCCGAAGAGTTACCTTGCCAGTTGATTAATAATTTGTTAACCAGTGAGGATTACCTCCCAAAATACACAATTAAAATTTTGTGAAGATCAGGGTTTCATTTTTTCAGACTGCAGTTGCTGATCAAATTCAATAAACAGATGTTCTTAAGAACCTGGAAACAATTTTTCTAGGATGAAATAGAAGCAAGGTAGTCTAAAACAACTCAAAGGAAATGTGTTGTATAGTATAACACAAGGCGAGAAAATAACCTATAATTTAGATATCATATAAATATAAATATA
>JANRMJ010000066.1:88617464-88665995 GCA_025584955.1 Alethe diademata | reverse complement strand
ACCTAGTAATAAAAATTACATTATATTCTGGATATTTTTCATTATTTTGTTCTTCTCCATTAAAAATAGTAAAATACGGTCCTCTGTTTTCATTTTTGATGAGAACACAAATGAAAATAGAATGAAATAATGTAAATTCTCTTTTAATGTTACAATTTAGCTATTTATTTTCTGTTAAGAGGCCTATTTCTTTTTAGTACGTTCTCTGTATCCTTTAGACTAGATTGAAATGGTAGATTGAAGTAGTGGGAGAAAAAGAATAAACACTGAAACAGAGTGGATTACTGGTAAAACTACATTTGCCATATGATTGAATGGGGTTTTTTCTAAAAGGCCCTACAAAAGGCAAAAGTACAAATGGAAAAGAATGGAAACTTTTCTCATTTTACCTACTGCACCAATCTGGGATGAAAAAGGTGGAGATGACTCACAGTTGTATGAACCAGTTACTCACCACCTTTTGCAAGGAAGAAAGGAATCATTTGCTGATCAAAATAATGTGAGCAGCTGAGTTACACATATGGATATGGGGGACAACAAACACCAGGCCCTAGGGTGGGATTTCAGCCCACCCAAAAATATACAAAGCCCAGCCAAAACACCATTTGACTGCACTCAAAAATACTAAAGTCAAAGACCCTTCAGACAGTGCATCCAGGGAGTATTTCTGTGTTTGGCAGAAATGTTTTGACAAAGAATAAATGAAGTCCCACTGCATGGGCTGTGCAGTGCTGTGCTGGGAGAGCTGGCAGTCAGCATCAAGCTCAGGCAGCAGGACCCCTAACTTCTTCATCCCATGAGGAGTATCAGAGATTAGATACAGCCTGCAAATCCATTGAAACCTGCAAGGAAGTGGCTTGAACCTCACAGCTGTTTCAGTGAGCTTTGAGATGAGGAATGTGAGAATATATACTGTGAGAATGTTCTGATGAGAGCAATTTTAGACTGACTCTTTTTCCTCTAACAATGGTACAGCACGTTTCAAAAGGACACTTTGAAAATCTGTTCAGGAAACTCGGCAAGAAGATTTTGTGTAGTGCTTCCTCAACTTGAGAACCAGAAGGCATTACAGAAGGCATGTTGCAGAGCTAGAAATAGTCAGGGTAGAGGGAGTCTCCCCAACAAGCTGAATTGCGGGTCTAATTCAATGGTTTGCTACTTGCCTTGAGAAATACAATTTTATAGTAGATCCCATTGAGAACAAAGAAGTACAAATGATGTGCTTCAATGGACAAAGAACTTTACAACCTGAAAGTAATAGGACAGTAGATTGGAGGAACAGGCTACTGAACTAATAGCTACAAAAGAGTGAACTTGTACTATGTCCAGGAAAGAATCCCACTTGTGGGAGGTTGTAAATTCACTAAATAAGCAACAGACCCCATGGTAAGTCCCACCCATTATGGGCTCAGTAGCTGCACAAATTCCTTTTAAAATAGAGGTAAAACCCTGTAGAAGCACTGGAGATGAGGTTGTGCTTAAAGATTCAACTGTGGATTGATCTGCATGACTGTTTCATGAAGGAAAGAAAGAGTATGGGATGCTGGTGACAAGGAGAGAAATATAGCAGAAACTGAGGCTTGGACTACATTTAACATTTGGTCTTCTCTTGAAGGAAAGTGTGATGCTATATGATCTCTATAGGAACATTGAAATAATATATTCCTGAAACCTGTCTCTAGCATGTTTTTTTTTTTTTATTTACAGTAGGATTTAAGTGAGTTACTATATCACCCTGATAAATCAAAATAATGTCAAGTAATTTTGAATCAATAACTTTGGTACTAAACTAAAGCCTCTATGAATGGAATTTCTAAAGGAGCGTGGTCAAAAAGTATTGAACTCTGATATAAGGTAAAAAAGGTTAGGTTACTTTATTGTTTATTGTTGCAGAATTATACTCTGTTTCCAGTCAAAGAATAAAAAAGGGTGATGATGTATACCATTTCAACCTGTTCTAGATAACCTTTCAAGATGATTCTGATGAAGTGCAACCAATGCCACAGTGGATTCCAAATGACAAATCCTTCCTCAATTTTTTTTTTTTTTTTACCAAGAACCAGTGCCAAATTATGATGTCTCACTGGGTCTTAGATTGCTCTCTAAAATGAAGTGATGGTGGAATTGTCTTTCTCTCATTACTCATATACCACAGGAGTCCAAGACACATCCTCCTTACCAGACAAGAGCTCTGTGAGGGTTTTACCTTCCAACAGATTTTTTTCAGTCTTTCCTTTCTAATTAGCCTTTCCTAGTTCTTCAAGAAAATTTTGTTTAATGTGCCAAATTCAGATCTTATTATTTTGAACAACTTGTTCAAAAGACAGTGTGTTAGAAAAATAATAAGTGTGGTTTTGACCATATGATAGGTGTGAAGTAAGAACAGTCTTGGAAACACAGGAAGTAGATACATTTTTAGTGTACTCATGGACTATCTTTATGTTGTTTTATGTATGTCTGATTGGACTAAATGATAGTTATCAATAAAAAATAGAAAGAAACAATTTTAACTTATCTCTCTATTTTTATAAATAAACTTCATTAGTAGCAAATGACTTTCTATTTCAGCATGAAAATGTAGAGGATGTTTCATTCATGTCACTGTTCAGCAGTGCTAATGAAGAATTTGCCCTGTGTATAAGTTTGCATATTTCTAAGACAAAAAGAGGCTCTTTGTGTATCACTGTACAGAAGTGTCCCTAAAAACACCCCAACTGCAAGTTTGATTTCTTTTCTTAAAGGAATATAAATACAGATTTTGTAGGAGAACAGATGTATCTGGTCAGTGTCATAAACCTGCAATGAAGATGGGAATTAATGGTGCAGCCAACAGGGCTCCTAGTGACAGGAGGCCTGCTGGAAATCTGAAATTTGGAGTTCTCTTAAAAGACTCAATGCAAGGGTTTCATCATCCTTCTCATACAGCCTTCTGGGATTCTTACCCTCATCATATGATCTTCTACATAAAAGATTTACTGATCTGCAGGAAAGCAAAGTAGTACAGAATGCTACTTTAGTTACCAAGTTTCTTTAACACTGCTGGTGAGAAGCAAATGTATATCTTGTTTAAACATTGACTTACAAGGATTCGGCATTTACAAGATCACAAGTTACAGAAGTATCAAGTATGTGAAAGACTAGAAAACTGCAGAATCTCTTGTTGACATTGTTTCTTCCTCAGCATACATAAATAATAATTCAGAAAGTGGAAAGAGTTTGAAGGGCAATATTTTTTTACAAATTACTATTTTTAAAATCCTCTAAGTAAACTCATTCAAAAATCAAGTTCAGTTTTGTGCACTCATTACTCTAATGGCAAAATTTGAAGGGATCCTTAAAACCTTACAAAGACAACGAAAAAATCAGTACCATGATGAAAAGGCCACAGTCACACATAAGAGTAAAAAAACCATAACAGAGTCCTTAAAAAGTATTGTACTCTTTGGAAAAGTAATATACCCATCCTGCTATGCATCCCCTAACTGACACGAAATCACATCACATGAAATTCGTACCCTTAAATGGCATTAGGATTAGGATGGTTGATTTTTCACATGAAAATGGAGATTGTAGCTCTTGTGGAATGATGTTTAAATGTTAAATTGTTTAGTTGTTTTTAAGGAGATGGACTATAATAATGAAATTGAGAAAACATTTGGTAGCAAAACAAATAACAGAGGTCACAATGAATGGTCTATTCTGATTGAATCATTATTACTATGCATATGCCCACAGACAGGGAATTCTTCTATGGTAATTTCTCAGAGAAGAAAATGCATCTTCAAAGGTATTTGGGGATTTGTTGTTGGGCTTGTCTTGTGAGGTTTTATGAGGTGACTTTTGTTTGTTTGTTTATTGTTGTTATTGTTTTTAATTATTGAGATTCTAAATGTTATTTTGAACCCAAACCTATCTCAGAGTAATTAAAGGTAATTCTCAAACTATTCAGAGATATCATTCCAAGTTCTTAGGGAATAGTAATAAATCAGGTATTTCAGGTTAGTTTTAAACTCCTTTGGGAGCAGTACATGGTAAGTTAGAATAATTGCACTTAAATTGACAGTATAGCTCTCAATTATAGTCATACATATTAAAAAAACATTTTCAAAATACACTTGCCATAACATCAAGCCTATTATAGAGTCAGTGCACTCACTAGAAAATTTAACTGTTTTATCTCATAGAAGTGTGGCACTGGTCAGTGTTTTATGTCCTTTTTTCCCTTTTTGAGCAAAATAGGTATTTCTTTTAAGTATAAAATTACATCTTTAAATGTAACTACAAAGAAAACAAACTAAAAAGCAAATTATGTTCTACTTTTTTATTAATGTAGGTTTTTTTTGCATTTTTATATATTACATCATTAACTGTAAAATGGAACTTTCCTCCATGTAACCATCTATTATGCCATTTAAATTTATTCCTCTAAAAATTCACAAAATGTCAAATATTTTCAATTACTTGTATTCTATTTCTTCTTTATTACAGTTATTATCATAGATTGCAATTTTAAGAGCAAACATGTCTGTACATGTTCATGAGCATGGATGCCTTGGAGGTAAACAAGCAATATTACTGCCATTCTAGACATCATAAAATGAAGCACAGAGATTCATAAAGATGCTCAAAAGTATTCAGATACCTAATTCAGAAGTGAGAGTATAGCATTTCCATTTCTTTGACAACATATATCAAAGTTTAATATACTTTACAACTAGCAGAAATCATCACTCTAACTGACATGTTCTCAGAAGTGAGTGTTAGCTTTTGCAGTTTTTCAAGACTCAGACTTGCCTTTCATCAAAATTGGAGCAGTGTTCTGGGCATGGAATTAATTAAGGTAGCTTTCAAGATACTAACAGGTTTATCAGTTTATCAGGAGTTACCCTTAACCTTTTCTCTCCTACTTTAAGTTTTACAGTTTCTCATATAGCTTTCTCTGCAATTTAGCACTACTAGACTGAAGTGATCATTAAACATTAAAGATTTCAAAAATCTTTTAAAGCTCTAATTCACCAGGATGTAGTAAGAAAAAAACATATTCTAGGTAAACATTTTACAAGTGTGGCTGTATGTGCTTTCTCCAGAGCATACAATACATGACTAGGGTGCCTCTCTCCTGGGTGACTGGAACTTTTCATGTACTCATCTGCCTCCTAGTCCCAGTTGGGTTCCATAAGTTCAATGTCCTGAAAGTTAAATCCCTAGAGGGACTTCTCACAGCACACCCAAAGTGTACAGACAAGCTTGAATTCATCACAGCACACAGCAGCAGCATGTCCGGAAGGAGAAGGAAAGATGGCACAAAGTACTCAAAGATGTGTTGGAATCACTGTGGGGATGTAAACACAGCCATGCCTACATACATAAATCTCTACAGATCTGTACATGCATCTCATTCAGAATTTTAGCTGTCTATTCTTTCTAGTGTTTTCTACTGATTGGTATAATTATACCTAATTCAAGTGCTATATTCTCTGAATTTCACTTCTATAAAAAAACTGAACCTCATTCACCATATACACAATTAACGTTCAAACAGCTGTTTATGAATTTCTCACTTCAGAGCTATATACCTAGAATTTAATACTGGGGCATCTGCGTTTCTTACTAAAGCAGGTAAAAAGCCTAATGAGGACTGAAAGGTCCTCTTGCTCACAGAAAGCTTTAACTGACTTGGAGTGAGCTTTCAGCCTTCACAGTTCACAGACACGCTTGTAAGAGCAACTGCACACACACATGACAGACCAAGTCATGGCAACGGCATGTATGACCCATGGGCACCCAGAACTCAGACTGTATAAAGGTGATAGCCCAGGAGAACAATTCCAGGACCCCCACCACCGAGGTGACCAGCGTGAAGAAAGATGTAACAGGATGCCACAGGATTCGCAGGATAGTGACTATCTCCTGCTCTCTCACTCTTTCTCTCCCTTTCTCATTCACATTTACTCTTAAATAAAAACCCATACTATCAACTGCAGGATATGGTCTTGTTTGTACCTTAATTAATGCAAAGAAATCTCTTAATAATTGAATCATAATAATACTACTATGTGCAGGCAGTTACATTGCACTACAAACTCCCAGATATCCTTCATTTCCCTTTTCACATCTATCTTCTGTCAATTATTTTATTTTCCTTCCTGACCAGTAAGAGCAAAATTTTTCTCCCCATCTATGCTGTGCTGTTCTTTATTAGACTGAGGAACAATTCAGTCTTCTGAAAAGGAAAGGCTCTTCTCACTTTGATAACAAATAATCAGGTTTTCATTAAACATAACTACCAGGAGACACTGTAGGTAGAATGTACCATCATATAAGGCTTAAGTTACCTTTGAAATGTCTTCTACACTGTAAAATAAATGACCTTTTCAGAAGATATTAAAATACCATCAAAACTGCTTACAATCTAACTCTTCTCATCCAGTTTCCATATCCTTGACTTTCCTAACAATCACCTTCTCTTATTTCTGAAGTTATATGTTGTCTTAAAGTAAGCATACAATCTAGCTGGGTGTGGTAACCATGTTTGAAATACACCTGAAAATAATGGCCATTTTAACAGTGAGTTTGTTTTTTTCCAAACAGAGCTCTGTATGCAAATGAATTTTGAATGTGCAGAACATGTACTAAGGAAATTCAAAGACATTAGCAACACTTGAGAGATGAAGTAAGCAGTTAGTAAATTAATTATTTGAGGACAAAAATGGTATGTGACTTAAACTGTGGACTGGAGCATACCCCGCCCCAGAGTTGCTTTCTCAGTTATTTTATTAGAGATTAGATTAGTTCCTCATGATTCAAATTCTTCTAATTCAAGTGAGGTTCTTGTCTCATATACACCATATTTACTATATCCTCATATAATGGCTCAAACACAGATATGTCATGAGAAATTTTGTCTGATTACAAATATGTTCCTGATATTTAAAGCTGTGCTGCACTGAATGTTGAGCACAGTATTTTCACTCAGAAATCATTATGAAGGGGCAGGAAATGAAAGCCTCTGTGTTGGAGTGAAGATAGCTACTGAAGAAGCCCTTGTAACTTGTTCTGGTAACATCAGCTCATCATTGCTGGACCTGCTCCTTAAAGAAGTGTATGTTCTCTGATACTTCTCCTGTTAATTCCTCTTTTTGATATATTTTTTCTCTTGTCAGCTCCCCAACAATCATTTATGAGAAAAAAAACCTTACTTGTTCTGAATGACCAAGATCAGCATTTTTATCTGGCAGGTCCTATTCCAACAAGCAAAAGAGCTTTTCAGTCTGCAATAATATTACCATAGTTTGTAGGCTATGAGACATTTAGATTAATATGCTGTTCTAAAATCCACTGTTAATTCAAGCCTTCTAAACAACACTTTAGAATAGAGAAGTGCACAGCAAAGTAAAGCTTCAGTGCCTCTCTAAAAAAACAGAAATTGTAATTGTAAAAAGTGTTAGGTATGACAGTTTAGAGATTTTGTAAACATACAGAAGTGAATCAGACTAAAAACTTACTAATATTAAAGGATGCTACCAATGTGTTTCGGCCATGAAAAGAAGATAAATCAAATATGGCAACATTGGGAGGTTTCAGTACATACATTTCTCTGTGTGGGTATAAAGAAATAAAGAATTCTTCAGGGATAGAAGACTCATCACGACCCTTAGAACAGAAAAGATAAACCTCCCTTTTACTCTAGAAGGTTTATAATTCATTTATCAGTTATAGGAAAGTCTCCCATCTATAGTCCTAGAGCCACACATAACATGGTACTATTGCCCTAGGGCTGCAGTAACCAGCTTTTGCACAGCCCAGGAAAAAAAAAAGAGGCCAAGAATAGATTACTCCAGAAATGCTATCCATGAAATACATGGTTTTATTCCTTCAATAGCTTATATCTCATCCTGACACAAATGTCTAGCATTCACTAGTGTGTTGTTCTCAATTATAGGCACAGCCTCTAAATCACACAGTTGTAATAAACTCTCAAAACCATTAAAATTGAACTATCAATGTCTGGATAAAATTAACAATCCATTAAGCCATTACTAAATCAGGTGCATGTGAAAAGAAGATTTCTGAAGATTTTTTTTATTTATTAGGTAAGCCATCTTGTGATTTCTGTGTACTGTAGCATCCCCTGTATTTCCCCCCATTTCATAACATGTCTCATAACTTCTAAGAGGTTTACTTTAGGTCAGATACTGAGCATCTGACAAAGAATGATGTCAAATACCTCCATAGCCATACTCCATTCTTTGAATAACTGGGTTTTTGGTAGCACTCTAAAGGGAAGGTCATCTGTTACCTTGTCACTAAGGTATCTCAGGAAAATGCACCCAGCTGGAAAAATGAGGCAGAGAAAAAGCTGCATCCTCCTTTCCCAGACCACAAGTGACCATTTCTTTCAGTAATGTTCTGTTGAACCAAGGCTGGATCTTAAGAAGGACTTCCAAAGACTGATTCATTAATTGCTCCAGAGGTCCTGTTCAAATTCCAAAGCAATTCTGTCTTTGGCATCTTGAACAGCTGTTGGAATAGAGTATGTACTACCTCAAAAATATTCTCCCCTAAGATGAACAAAAAAACACCGTGCAATACTTCGAAATGTTCTGAATACACTCCAAAATACGTGGATTTTTTTTCCTATAACTTTGTGCCTGTAGGAATACATTTTCTTCCAATATAGGAACCCAAAAGTCCTGTATCCTACCATTCCTCTCTAAGTATCAGCAGTAAGTATTTTGAAATATCTTTCCAAACAAACTATTAAGGAGAAAGGCTGCTGTATATATATTTTTTTTTTCATAATATGAAACTTCATTCTTCTTTTAATCTTGAGAAAGTACTGGATTTCAAAAATAAATTTGTAAAGTTTAGACTGCTCATAGTATGTTGAGCATCCTGAACTTTTTCATTTTATGGAGAATGATTAGCCTATATTCTAAGTGACTGATAGAGCATAACACCCTAATTTACTTTTTTTTTAATACTTGTAGTATTTCTCTACCTAAATTGGAAGTTGTTGGTATGTGAAGCAGAAAACAGCAACCATATTGCAAATAAGTGGCAGAATACATGTAGTTCCTAAAAGAATGAATGTATCTCAAATATCCTTTTTTTACGGAATTTGGAAAATATATTTTTGTAAATTAAAGGACTTGTGTTCTAAAAACTGGTTTGTAAACCACTCAGAAGGAGAAAAATAGGAAGTTATCACTGATGAGGTTATTAACCAGCTGTGTTAGTATAACACAATTTACAAATACACACTCACAAAAATTGAAAAATGCTCTTGACGGGCTTCTGATTTTCATATAACACTGATTTCACACATAAGGTCATAAAGATCATTTAAATCAGCATAGCAAGAAGTACTTTATGCTATGACATTAGAAGCGATCTCACAGGACTAGATGCTTTATTTTTTAGGGATGAAATACAAAATGCACTTATTCTGAGGATCACTCTTACAAACTCAAACTTCTACATGAGTTAAGTTCAGGTGTTGGTGATTTTTTATGGGTTGCTTGGTGTAGAGTTTAGCTTGTTTTGGTTTTGTATTTTATTTGTTTGTTTTGTTTTGTTTTGTTTTATATGTGGGGTCTTTTTGCTTTGGTTCGGGTTTTGTTTTGGTTGAAAAAAAAATCGGTCAGTTATCAAAAAGACATCAGAGAAACGGATATTATCAGTGCTATGCAAAAACCACAAGGGAAATGTAAAAAAAACCAAAAAAACCCCTAGAGTCACATTTGCTGATATAACTAAGGCAAATACTGCTGGCTGGGAAGGTTTGTGTACAAGGCTGAGATTGTGTGTTCTTAACAGAACTACTGATATGATTTTCTTATTTTGTATGATGATTAGATGATGAGACAAAAATGGAAGACGTATCTCAATAAGTAACTCCCTAGATCTCATATCCAAGCTAACTCATTTGCTCCCAGTTTACTAACTGCTCCCTGTGCTGTTCTTAAAGGATATTCAGTCTGAAGTTACAATAATGATGACTGTCTGTCTTTCAGTGGTCAGAAGAAGGTCTTTTTCCTCTCAGAATATCTGAGAGGAAAGCACGACCTGTAAAGCTTTCGTGAAATACCTGCCCAGTTTGTAAAGTAATGTAACTGGCACGAAAAAGAAAGTGATGGAAGGTAATTTTATCCCTATTTTCTGCTGTGCCCTCTCCTCTCCTTGGACGTTGTCAAACACCTTTAAACAACTGCAGCACACATAGTATTTGCTATTGTTCAGCCCCTATGTAAGATATGCTGAATAATAAAATATTGTTCTGGCAGTCTATGCAGAGACTCATTCAAGTATGAAAAAGATACCTTCACACAATCAGTAAAGCAATATCTCAAATTCATTCAAATACAATTTGGAAGTCTTTTATAGTCTTTAAGGTCAGTATACTGAATTATTGAATTAGTCAATCTTTTGTTTTGATCTTTAAAATTACATTTACTACCATTTATTATAGTATGTTCAGAAGTACTAAGTTGAGGCTGTCAAAAAGCTGATTCACAAACAAACTTATGGAAAAACCTATGGTGTCTCACATTTTTGTTCTGTGGACTTCCCTAGAATATGGTTTGAAGCCAAGGAAGGTTACACTTGAAAAGATTTGGAAGTGGAAAATGGATTGCAATGGGTTTTTATTAGTTCACAATGAAGGGAAAAAATTCTGGAAGCACAATTTTCCCTTCAATTGCAACACAACGTTCTAAGGAGACTGGTTTGTTTTTCTCTCACAGAGCAGTAGAAGGATTGTGGGGAGAAAAAATTTTCGATTTCAAATTTGCCAGAAGGGATCTGAAGGGAAGTTCAGCAGCAGAGGAAATATTACAAGTTGGCACTCACACCCTAATTACTTTAGAATATGTAACATTGTCCTTGCAAAGGTACAAGAAACGTTGCCAACTTGTACAGAGGTATTATATGAGATAAGTGATATTATTGATATCCTTCATAAAAGGATGAAAGCCAGATTACAATGTTTGTGTAAGAATGATAATTATTTTCAAATGGCTTTTTAAATGTTTTGTTTTTTTTTTCAAAAAGTTCAAATAATAGTAAGTTAAACATGAGATATTTCAGCTTTCTTATGTATGTGAGTAAACATGATGATTATGTTAACAGGGCTGTATATCAGTTTCATATTTTTCACACACTGAGTGGGACAGACGTATCTTTAACAAATGCTAGTGTGAGAAACAGTATTTTTTACATATGACTCACTTTCTTGCTGAATACAGCTTTAATACTTCACACAAATGAGAATGCTTCTGCTCCAACCAATTTATCTCTGAAGCAACATTTTACATTTGCAAAGTATTTAAAACCCACTAATTCTTAAAGAATATGTCTGTAATTAACGAAAGACCATTTATCTTTGTTGCACAGAACTGAGGCAGATGAAATAATTTGTCTATGATTTCATAGTTAATCAATAATATATAGTAAACTAAGAAATATATATTGCTTTCTTATTTACAGTCTAAACTAAATGTACTATACTACCAGTAGAATCATCCACAATATCAAACAAAACAACCAAAAATTACTGCTGATATGCTAGATTTGATTCTGACAGTGTCTTCATATGCTTCTTTTTTCACAGAACATAGAAAAACAGCCTTGATTGGATAGTTACTGTTGTTGGTATCATCATATGCCAATGAAGCAGCAAAACTGAAATGTCTATAATATGTCTAAGCAAACAAAAAGTTGTTTCTCTTAACCAAACCTTCATACAAAAGTAGAGTCATACATGAAAGCTTTAGCCAAGAAAGGTTAAAATTTAAGACTGCACTCATTCAATCATATTCCCTAATCATTGACCTTCCTTTCTTCTTTTGAACTGATTAAGTTCATGTTCTTCAACACACAAATACAGAGTATCAACAGGGTATATGGCGAAGTACTCTTGCATGCAGTATCCTATAGCTTGGTGATTTATAACTTTAAAATTATTAGTTAATTAATTATTTTTCCTTCAAAAAGAGTTTTCTTGGAGGTCAGGTACCACAGAAGACAGAACAGAATTTCACACTTCTCAAAATACATTAGTTTTTCCCAGAAAAAAGGCTTGATCCTGCAGACTTTTTTTGGAATGTCGTTTGTCATTTTGGGATCTGGTTAAACTCCAGTGAAGCCATTTCCAAAAAACACATTTAATCACAAGCTTTTGTATAATGTCTGCAAACAGCCTCACAGCAACCTCATGACTGACATCCCGGTGAAGATGAAGGCAAAGCTACTGTGAGGGTCATGCTAACTGTCAAACAGGCTAGTTACATTTGTTTTTATTTTTTTCCCCTGTGTGTCTCCTTTTGGGAAATTTTATTAAAAGGTGAAGTTGACAGATTGCTCTGCATTGCTTCTCCAGGTAATGAATGTTGTTTTACTGACCTTCTTGTGACCAACGACTCAGGCTTGTCTGCCTCTACCACAGGAAACAAATGAGATGTACTCTATTGAAATTCTACACTTCACAGTTTCTGAACTACTAGAAGTGTAATTTCATACAGGATGCCCTTAGGTTACTTTTACAAAAATTGTTGTCTGCAAATTGAATTTACTAATAATTTTCTTCTCTCACAATACCTTAGAAAATCCTTGAAATGAGAAATAGATGATAAAGCAGAAAAAAAAAATTATGGTGAAGCATTGGAAATATCTCTACATCAGGTTCCTAGAGATATAACAGGGAAAAACAGAAAAAATTATCTTCTCTATAGTGCTCAGATTTGTCAAAGGAGAATACTGAAGAGAACTCTCCTAGAATAGAGATGCAAAAAAGCTCCATAGTCCTTTGGCTTGTCATGTAAGAACTCTGATTATGGAAACAGAGAGAAAGAGATTCCAGATCCAAGAAGCAACAGCTCATCGCACAACTGCAAAATAATTAATTTTCATGAAACAGTCTACAAATAATCTACTAACATTAATGAAAACTAAATAAATCACTGAGGATCAAATACTCTCTGAAAAGAACTTTTCTCACAAGACAAGTCAAATTCAGAGAGTACTTCAACATATACTGGAAAAAACTATTGCATGGTAATTTCAGCTTTACTGAAAGGCTTTCCTGCATCTTACTGATGTAGGTAATGTTTGACTAGATGTTTTGAATTAGACTTCATTTTTCATCAAGGCTATTTGCAGTGATCCATAATCTCCACAATAAAGATGGAATTTATCTGGGAACAAGTACTTTGCTGGTAAAATTACTTAGATTTTTTGAGGCTTCATGCATTATTTAAATTTGTAGGTCTATATTTTAAATCTCATAGAGATATCGAGTGTATTTGTTTCAAAATCCAGGCAATGTCAAGTGACCATCTTCAAAAGAAAGAAGTAGTTTAATTTTTTACTGAAATAACTTTTAATTACTTTTAAATTTTAAGATGAAGTCGTAGTATAGTAATGATATTTATTGACCTTTGGGAACTATTACTCCTAGAAAATGTGTGCAATCTTGGGAGGGAAAGCAAAGGATTAAATTAGCATACGGAAACCTGACTTTCTGAGCATGCATGATTTTGCTTATATGCATATGTAGGCAAGACATAACCCATTCCATCTTGAAACTGATGTACAAATTTAAACCCCTTATATTTCCAGTATTTGTGCCAGGAATTTGCTTTTGTCATATTTATCGTTAGGCAGTAAAGAAAAATGTTTACTTTGAGCCCAGTGAAATCTTTTTAAATTCATCTGAGAATTTTTCTCAATTTTTAACTTTGAATGTCATATACTTAAAATTATATCAGCTTAGAAGTATCCAGAATGTATTTGCATGAAAAAGTTTTATTTCTTACTATGAAAACCCATTAGATGCCTTATATTTTGATTGACAAACCTGACAAGCAGAAAATATTGAAGCTATTCAACACAAACAATTCTGGAGTGGTTTCTTTAACACAGGGTGCAGCATACACTAATTACTAGGATCCAGTTTCACATATCTATTCTAAGCATACTCCCATCCAGGCACACCCACCAGCTTTACTCAAATGCTTGAAATCACTCAAGCCAACTGTGGATCAAAGGCAAAGCTACAGAATTTCTTATACTACATTAGAATTTCTAGTGGAAAATCCAGAGAAGTAAAACTGAAGTGACTGAAAGAATAAAAGATTACAGCATTATTATTAAATTTAACAGACCTAATATGCCTAAATACCAGAACTTGATCACTCTTGTTCGCACAGTCCCAGGATGGTTTTGACAAAAGCCAAACAGCTATCTCCAAACTGTGTCCCCACAGGTCAAGACTTATTCAAGCCAAGGAACAATTACATTAATACAAGCCAATTCACAGAAGGTAATTTCAATTTTCTCACCCTGCTTTGGAGATGGATTCATTTTATGGAAGCAGCCACATGTACCAGCTAGTGTCAAAGGCAGACAAAAGCTCCAGAAACTCTTTTCAATCCTACAATCCTACAACAGTTTGGGTTGAAAGAGACCTCAAAGATCATGTGGTTTTTACTCCTCCGCCACCATGGTGGGCTAATATTAATATTCTAATATAGTGGTATTCAGAGGTAATAGCAACTCTGAGGAATTATGGGATAGAAAAGTTGTGGGATCCCTTGTTTCCTTTTTGCAAGTCATCCTTACTTAAACAACAAAAGCTATTAAATTACAGAAAGCTTCAGTGATCCACACTATCAATCTTTATCACAGCATTTAATATTTTTATTGGTACTTCACATTCTAAAACGTTGACTGGCCAGCTTCATTCCCTTTCAAAGTAAAAGGCATGAAAGAATGTGTCATGAAATAATGCAAAAGAGATGGATCTCTTGTAATCAAGAGCAACTCCATCCCGAAATTTTTACAACAAAATAATCATCTGAAGCTTCATCTAGAAATCAGCCAGAGCACTGAGAGGAGAAATAACGTGATTTCTATAAAAATTTTTACTTAATGAACAAATCCACAATGTTTTTCAGCAGTTAATTTCTTTTCTAAAGTACAGCATTCTCAATAGATGAAAATTTGCTAAACACTTTGCTAAAGCTTGCAGGGCTTGAGAAAAGGAGATGTGATTTTATAGCTGCAAGTTGATTTTACAAAGGCCCTGAGTTGTTCCTCCTTGATGTCTATGTTCTTCATATGTTCATGAGGACAGGACCTGAACACTACTCAGTGGGAGCTCTGACTGCAAGAGCTGATCTGTCAGCAAAATGGGAAATGACAGCAGCAAACACACTGTCCCTTTGGCAGGTAATGGTTATGCCCTTTATGACTAGAGACACGCCTCAGTACTTCTGAGTGAGCAGATCCATCCAGACAACTGCAAAGCAATGAGACAGCTGGGTAACTCTGCTGCTCTCTGAATCCCTGGACTAGACAGGTAGCACAGCCTTCCTGAGAAACTGCCAACCAACTCCTAAAACTTGCTTAAAATCTAATCTTTTATTCAGTTTACTTTCTTTAAGAAGATTTCATTGCAGCCAAACTGTTTTAGAACTGTAATACACAGCACCATTCTCCTTGTATGCTGGTATAGAATATACAGCTTAGCATGGTAATTAAGTGTTACTTTGGCAAAACAGAACATGGCAAAAAACCCCCAAAAACATTAAAGTATCGCCTTTACTTCTTAATTTATCATAGATGTACATTTTATGCTTTCATTTGCTATAGTACTGAGAAAATGAATTATCACTGATATTCACTTTGAAAGAATTATAAACAATTATACACTACATCCTGCATGGTATAGAAAAAGCATTCATGACAAGGCAAAAGTCATCTAGCAACTCAAGCAAATTGTTTGTTTCACAGAAAACTGCAGTATCACACACAAAATGCTAACTATGTAATTGAAACTCTAGTCAAAACCAGAATAATTTTGCTATGTCTGTGCAGAAGATAAATGAGTCCACATGAATAGTTAAAATAGTGTGATATAGTACTACTTGGGTCTAGCTGATATTCACCATAAATCAATAGTAATAATCTTATTAACATACATTCAGCGCAGTTGAACCCAATGAATGCAATATTGCAATGTATTGAGTGTATCTCAATATATGAGATATTTTATGCAAGAATTTTAAATGAGACACATATGTTTCCCTTGCATTCTCTTGAATCTCAAGAAAGATAGATAACCACGGTCAATAAAGTAAGATTAGCTCAATTCAATACTGAGAAATTTTCAATACCACTGTCCAGAAGATTAATATCTGGATATCATTCCAGCAGTATGACAATGCTAAAGAACCAGAAGCCAAGCTCTAAATAAGGACAGCACTGTGCTTTCTGCATTACTGCTTATGTTGTTATTGATTCTTGTGAAAGACAAACTTTCACAGATACATTTAGCTTCATTACATATGTGAATTCACAAAGCATTTATTAATGTGTATTTGTGTGAATTGCCAACTACTTTTTTAGTCAATCACAGTTTTACGCTCTGTACCGTTCAAAAAATCAATTTCCTACTTTTTCAAAAACAATTCCCCATATTTTGTGAATACTGTATATAAGTTATATTAATATATCAACTGTACAAAATAGACAGAAAACATATTTGCTTCGTTTTTCTGACTAAAATAGTAGATAAGCATATAAGCAACAAGATGCTATGTATTTTACTAATGAGTAATCATTTACTTGTATACACAGTACATGAAGAAACCCCTTCTACAGACTTCATCCACACAAATGTATTCTAGTCATGTAAATAAGTCCCACTGAAGGGAGTTCAAGTAAATAGTGTTTAATATTGTAAGAATAGGAAGACAAGGTTAGAAGGTAATGGAAATTTTATTCATGCATTAAATATGAATTCTGTCATCTTGGAACTGCAAAACTTACCAAATATATTTGGTGCTTGCCCAGCAATCTACAGTTTGTTAGCAGAGATACTAAACACAATATTACTGACATATTGACTTGGCTTCTACACCCTCTTATGAAATTTTTGAAGTATTTTACCTGTGACTGCTCGTCACACCAAGACAATCTACATTTTTGGATGAATAGAAAATACAAATAACTAAAAAACCTTCATAAACAATACTAATTTCATATAATATTTTGAAAACACTGCTGCTAGTATCAAAATTCCATGTTTGAGTAATTTTTGATAATGGAAAGTCTTTGTTTTTCAAATACTATTCCTTTTTTTTTGTTAATTCGAATGATTGCAGAGCTACCAATTTATATATTTTTAAGTTATGTATAAACTTTAGTTACCAAAATTATTAATTGACAGTGGCAGGACTTTGACAGAGGAGCCATGTTGCTAATTTTTATTGAAGTCGCAGTGATCTAAAAAAGGTAAGAACGATGTAGACAATTTTTGTGAGCTATGGATTTTAATACATGTAGTCTGAGTACTTCTGTTTAAGTTTAAATAAAGCTTTACATTATCCCAGTGAAGCAAGCAAACCATAAACACAGGCTTACATGTTACAATGATTCAGCAGCTGTTCAGCTGTGCATCGTGTTCTCGGTTACAATATTGAAAATTATGTCACCATGCAAGGATGAAATAATTATGGTATTTATGCAATAAACAATACATAGAGTACTTGCCATCCTTAATACACATCCCTAGTAATAAGAACTGCTGTACTGTGACAGTATCTCCCCCTTCCCTCTTCCTTACAACACTAACACCACAGTTTTGTCACACCTGCACCACAAAAGAGGTTTCGCATTGAAGGTTGAGGATTACTCTTTCTCTCAGCATAAAGGAGGATATGGCAGTGTATATGTTTGACTGTAAAAAAGGCAGGGGGATGTGGGCAAGCCAAGAGGAGCAGTTGTATCTGTACATCTCCATCCAGGTGCAGGCTGTTGATGAGAAGCCGTGAGGGGAACCTTATGCAAATTCTGCTTCAAGCTCTAGCTCCACCCACCCTCAGCTCCAGAAGAATCTACTGTTTCCCAAAGACCAGATAAACAAAACTAAGCATATACTTGGAAATGTCTGTCATTTCATCTCTTATATCCCATCTCTTGTCTCCATAGAAAAATGTAATTAGGAAACTGTGTGTGTCTGCTATCATCAATACAGTAATTACTGCATATTTTAAAAGCAGAATGATAGTTGAATGAATTGACAGAACCTGTTCAAACTTTCCCCCCAAAAAAGGATATTTCTATACAAAACAAGTGTACCTCTCAGGAAAGTACATATTGTAGATACTGGATAATTGCATAATAAATACTAAATACACTATTTAATATAGTACACTCAAATAGTTACTAAAAAGCAAAATTAGATGAGCTTTTCTGAGCTGTGGAAATCTACTTCATCTATGGAGATCTGTAACAATTGCTAGATGACATTTTAGGTGATTACAAATATTCTAATGAATATTTGAATATTTCTGACAGCAAATCACAATTAAAATCTGTGGCTCAATCCACTCATAAAGTAGCTGTTGTATGTAAAGTAACTTAAGAGATACGAGATCTTTTTCCTGAAAATAATTTTAAGTAGTTTAAGTTTCCTTAAAAGTAGAACACTTTGACTATCAAAAATCACAAGTGATGTGACTGAAGAGATTTGTCAGATTTCTAACAGAACTGTCTAGTCCTATGTCTTATATAATTTGTTAAATACTTTATTTATTTAATTGATAACTACTGCAGATTTATATTCTCAGTTCTATACTGTTTCACTTAACAGTACTTGACATAATTTTTATGTTATCAAAGGAGGATGAGTGTTGCCCTTGAGTAAAATTCACATCTAGATTAAAATCTATTAATTTTACAGTGACACAAAAACCATATGCTTTAGTAATGAATTTTAATATACATTCTGTTTGCAAATGAAAACACATCAACGGTTTATAGAGTTAGCTGAACATCAATATACCTCACAGTGGGTTTTGTTTTCTGAAGATAGCTGAGATTTCATCTACTGTTTAAGCTTGCTGGAAATTTAGGCTTACTAGTCAAATATGGGGCGCAGTATCACAAAGATTATTTAATATTCAATGTCCAAACTGTAAAAATATCTCCAAAATGAAAGAATTAATTGATAATTGTTATTTATTTTACTAATGTTTTTTTAAGCCTTACTTTTCATTAATTAAGCATTTTTTTCCCTAGTATATATGAGGAATGACATTTTTCTGCTTTAAAAAATGACTAGCAAGATTCTACCCTACTTATTTGATTCATAAAATAAGCCTTCATAAGGTGAAGGCTTTAGGAAAAACTAAAAGGATGTATAAAAGGATTCGAAGTATATTCTAACCACAGAGGAAATAATCACCCAGTAGGATTCAGCTCTTAATTATAGAAAGAATGCTTTTACTAGAATAGGTTGTACTGAGCCAATTATATCATACAGTATACTTGGCTTAGTTTCATATAGATTTTCACATTAAAATAAGCACTAGTTGCAGTGTCTTGATATAAGCAGTCATTTGTACTTCATAATATGTGCCACAGACTATTAAGCATCCCATAGGGCCTTTAGAATTGCTCAAGGAGATGGCTTATAGCAAATGACCATAAAAGCAAAGAAAAAAAAAGGAGTCAGTAAGACTTTTACCTAAGCATGAAATATGAAAGGTCATGAAACATTTACTGTCATGGACACAAAAAGGGGAGAATCTCTGTGAACTGGATTTCCAAAAGAAAATATGTCCAATGCTACTTACTAAACTGGTAACTAAGAAAAGACAAAATCCATTTCAAATTCATGTTTAGCACAATTAATGAAGCAATACACAATTCATTTTTCAGGCAGAAAAAGAAAGTTTAAGGGCATTAAGAAGTATGAACTTCGGTTTTCCTTGTCTTAGGTATCCCAAGAGGATACAGAACCTAAATACATGCATATATAGGAATGTTCATCTGCCTTATATGTTACAAGTCTGAATCTCTGAGAGGCTGAGTAATCGGATTCTTTTTCAGCATCTCATTTTCCTTTCTAGCTTGGCGTCTTTCACACATTGTATGTTCACTCATTTGTGTCACAGCTCATATTCAGCATGCAGTATTATTCATACTTCTAATAAAAATCAGGATATCAAAAAAATTATTTGAAAGGATCACATATAACACTAATAAAAAGAAAGGAATACATGACTGTTGAATTAAACAGTTGTAGCAAAATAAAGGTCAGGTGGTGTTTGGCAGATTGAGTTACAAACAAAGGCAATAAAGAAGGCAGAACAATAGTTACGTTTTTTCATTTCCTTCGATTTCTTTAATCTAAATATGCATAACCACCACCAGTTAACAAGTCTGTCCAGAACAGGTCATTCTTCAATACACTTGGGAATGGATGCATCCCACCAATCTTTAAAACCAGCTTATGTTCCTAGCTGTGAACCATATCACATGGCCCTTGAAGCCTCATCGATGTGCTTGGTTTTCCATTTCTGTGTTTGTGAAGGCAAAAATACGCTTCACTTCTCAAGTTGTTCATTCTAAAGGCACCATCATTTGAAGCACAATCCTTGAAGAGGTAAGATAACCTGTCCCTTTCACACAACTCACATACTTCTAGTACTACTTCTAGTACTACTTTCTGTGATCTTACTTTGAGTTCATCTCTACTTATACATGCTTGTAGGTATTCATACAAAACATAAATGTCTAATGCATGACCACTTACAGTAAATGGCAAATAGAAAGATACTCAATTCCAAATATGATGTTCAACTAGATTTGTTTAGCTTTTACTTAGAAGCTACATTTCATTCTATGATCACAAAGGGAATGCAGTCACTTCATTAATGTAATCAAAAATAGAACAAAGATATGTATAGTGAAGAGTTTACTAAAGAAAAAATGAGAAAAAATTCAATTATCTCATTTAAGATCAGATTTTAAAAATAATATAGTGATGAATTTTTAACTAAAGGATTAATTTTGGTTATAGTTAAAAGACTGTAATTTCATAGAAATTAGAATAAAATCTGGTTTGAATGGAACCAGAGATGGAGAGATTTGGAGATTTGGCTCTCCATGCTCTTGTTGTAAGCAAATTATAGTTTAAATATCACACTTTAATCTAGTAATTATTTAAATAGCATACGATATTTGAAAAGCAAGCCAATAGAAATGTAAAGGGAGACCCTCTAGAAATGTGTGTTTCATAACGTGGCAGAAATAGTTAAATATGTTGCCTTAAAATTGATTTATCAACAGATTCATCAGCTTAAGCGTCATGGTAGTATCAATGTGTTGGTTTATTTTGCACTCCTTAAAAAAAGACATTGCAAATAGGATCTGCTTATGAAAGAAAAGAAGTTATTTTTACATTATATCAGCTAAGTCTTTCGTTACATATGGAATGTCCGTGTATGCATTGAGGGAGCAAGGGGAGGGGAATGATGACATGGAAATTTCCTTCTGGTATCCTGGAAAGAGGATTCTTCACAAACCTGAGAAAACAATTTCATTGTCACTATAAGCTTCTGCAGAGATTTACTTAAAACTAAGTCTATCCTAGTTTGGTGGAAGAAATACTTAGGAACAGTTGAACAGCAGTTTAATATGGTAGCATCTGAAAATAATTGGCATGCTTTATGACTACTTCAAAAAGCAAAGGAAAGCTCTGTACTTGTGGCCAATAGAAAGAATCACCTCAGAAGCGCACTCCTGATCCAAACTAAGTGTTAACTCATTGAAAAGAGGTATGAGATTTTCAATACATTAAAGATTTATATGCTTCACCTTTACAGATCATTTAACAGGGGTTAACAGAGGTCTTTCTAAAGCCTGCATTCTACAGAACTATTCACAAAGCCTCTTGAAACTTTGCTTTGTCATCAACTGCCATTACACATACTGTGAAATTATTTTTTTAAGTCTAAATTACTTTTTAAAGTATACAAGCATCCTTAAAAGTATGCTTTGTATTCTTCAGCTATGGCAAGATACCCAAATGTCATCCACTTATCTTTTTTTTCTCTCTTTTTTTTTTTCCTTTTCATTCAATTTAAATTATTCAGATCTTTTAAACTCAAATTATGAAAGCATTATTGCCTACTGGAAACATATGACTGTTTCAGAAAATTCTTCTAATACTAATCATACTATTTTCGAGAAACTCACATGTGTTTTCACATTCTACAGGATATAAAAAGAATGGCAACCTTATTGCAAGAATTATAAATTTATGAGTAGAATATTTTCTGTTCTTCATCCATATGATACCATTTTTCATGCACTTGCCCTTTATATGGCTGGGTAGAAACAGGATTACTAATTAGTAGAAAAAAAAACAACTTCATGAAGAACTCAAAAGACTCTTAGTCCTCATTGTTCACCTTTGAAAAGATACATGATATTTTGTATTTAAAATTAACAGTGAAAAGGGCAAAATACGCCCATTAAAGTTTCATGCGGTAATTTTCCTACACTGGGAAGTGTTTGGGGATGAGATGTTATACTGATTCCATCAAGTGACACAGTGAACTACTTGGACACAGAGATGCTAAGTAGGACCCATATGATATAAAGGCCATACAGGCCGTGTACTGACTCTCTCACAGAAATTAATTTTATCTCCTTGAAAGAGTGGATGAAGTCTGAAATTTGGCTGCTTAAAACAAAAACAAGTACATGTTTCCACATCATCTCTTGCAGCCTTACTAGTATCCCTACAACTTGGACTACCCCAGTCGCCACTGACAAATTTTACGGCCTGGATTGTAGACAGGTAGCCTTTAGGCTTTTGAGTGGACAGGTCATGTCTATGTAACACTTCAGCTTGAATGCTCCACAGCATAAGAGCTATCCCATACTGCTAAACATCTCAAAAAACCACAATCCTCTATAAAATCATCCTTTAGGTTTTCTGTACATCACACTTGACTGTCATACAGGTAAGTCATTTGGTCTACTTTCTTTCCATGGACTTATATTCCTAGGTTTCTTTAATAAGAAGGACTAGAAAATCTTTTATTGCTCCCAAACTGGCCAGATAAACCAGTAACTCCTACATAATCCTCCTCCACAGATTGCAGGTCAGTCCCCAGTAATGCTATTTCTTGAGATCTGGTCTGGCTGCTCCTAAAAGTGGTCCAAGTGGTCCAAGATTCAGTGCTCTTCTAATTAGAAAGGTGTCCACAGAAGCAAAGACAGAAAACATGCACACCCTCCCTAGCACCTAGAGATGCTCAACAGACTCAAGTTGTCCAGATCTGACCTGAGGAGTCGTCTGCAGTGTCATGGTTTAGCACTGGTATTTCCCAATTCAGTACTAAAAAACCCTGAACCGCTGCCCTCCCCCCTGACTGGGAAGCACAGAAGACAAAAACCATAGGTTGAAATAATAACAATTTACTGGAAACGGCAATGAGATAAGAAAACAAACAGTAACAGCAACAAAATTATGACAAAAGTATACAAAAACAGGATGATTCACATACAAAAGTGCTCATCGCAGACCCCAGACAGCAATGAACAATGGCCGGATTCCCCACAGTGCCACTGTTTGCTCCACTAGAACACCATGTCTTCCTTCCCAGAATCCAGAGAGTCCCTCATCCCCACTCCTAGCAACTGATGTGAGGTGGTAGAGAATAACGTCCTACTCACGTCCACACAGCTCCAGGCTCTGCCTCCTCGTGGCTACTGCAAAAACTAACTGTCCTGGATAGAATCAGGACAATAAGGTCAAATTACTGCATCTGGATGAATTGGACATACTCATTCTTTATCTTGATGTAAATCCTTGGAAAAAAGTACTTACCTAATGCCATACTGTGTACACCAAGGACCTAAGAGCCCTATGACCTTTGTGAGTCAGCAATGTCTTGTCAGTAGACCACAGTCTGTCTGAGCTGAAGATGAAAGGATTTGAACTAGAATGAGCAAGCCTCAAGGGTGAGGGCTGATGTGTCTGAGTGTTGTAAAAGACATCTTAGCACTGCCACTGTGCCATCCTGTCTTTAGTATACTCTGAATACTTTTCCTACTCTGAAGTTTTTTTGAAACCTTTTATGGGCACTGTAATTATGTTACTTTTGAAGAATTACCCATACACTTTGCAGAGTGATTGTTGCATTTATCATGAGGTTTCTACATATTTGGTATTTTTAGAACAGAAAATAAACATCTTAACTGATCAAGTTTTAAGTGCTCTCAAGTGCATTTCATTTGAAGTGACTAGGTCAGATCCTGCTCTCAACTCTGTTTTCATTCATACAGGTTTGTACCTAGCTTGGTAAAGAAATTGCTTCAGGAAATTTGATAGGAAAAAAAAAAAGGAACCTGTAGTTTAGTACAGGTATTCAATTCAGATATGGGTGCACAATTTTGGACACAAAATTCTAACAAACTCCAATAGTACTGTCACTATATAGCTAAGAAACTCACAGAAAATATATTTTTTTATTAATAGCCCTGTCCTATGGTAGTCTTGTATGTATCACAAAAACTATGAAAAAAGTTATTAAGTCCAAGCCTTTTGGTGGCTTTATCTTGATTTACATCATTGTGAAAGCAATCAGAATCAAGCTATGTCAGTATGAAATGAAAAATTAGACTGAAATCCAAAGGACCTTAATAGTCTGTGTGATGCTAGTACTTAAATTATGCTAAATTAACCTCCAGAGTATAAGTCCTCTTCTAAGAATAGAAGAAGCTTTAGGCATTAAAAAGAGGGCACAGAAATAAATATGAATATAAGGCACTGTAAGCTTTTCAGTATGTACCAGTCTATAACCACTCAGAGAAAAGCACCATCAAGGTGACTTAAATCTTTCATATTAACAGTATCTAATACTGTCACAATTTATTCGAAGCATTTATAGCAGATGGCATAATTCCTAAGAACTAAAAAAAGCTCTAGAAACTTCCAAAGCCAAATTATTCTTAATTTCTTTGATTCAGTCATAACTGCTTCAATCTTCACACTAAAAGGAGAGTCAGATAACAAACTTTTGGGAAAATTAGTACAAAATTCAAAAACCAACATGCAAACATAGCAGGATGTAATCAAGTGTTCAGTGATCAAACGAGTACCCTAGTTACTACTTGCTGATTAAAGTTATCAAAATGTAAATAAAGAAATAGTAAGTGGTTTGAGCACTCAGGTGAAGGAAGCCCACAGCACTCAGGGAACCATGGCAGTAAGTAATGCTCAGAACACTCCGGCACGTAAAACAGGAAGGTGGAAACAAAGCTGCTTTTCATGTGAACAGCATTTACCTGTTCACTAAACCATGGACTTCCTTCCCAATAACCATGATTCTCAGCTTCCTCATTATACCATGTGTGATCTGCAGGAATGAACTCAACAAAAGACATTTTTATACCCACCCATACAAGGTCTAAAATAGGGAAAAATAAAGTTTATTGCTAAGCTTATTTGAGTGATGTTTGGCTATCTCATACCTGTATGTATTAACTGAAATTCTTATGGTGCCTCATGTTTAGAATTTTTACCAAATTTTGCCATTGTTCATTATGTAATTTTTTCTTAGTTCACTTCCTAGAACTAGAGCTTTTTTTAATTGAATTTAATTACTGTAAGTCCTTTAAAGAACTACACCCATATGAACTTAAGGAAATACTCCCCATAGCAGACTAAAATGTTCTATATCTGGAGTAACAAATTTCCATTTAGTTAATTATATATTCAAAAGTTACATATTTATTCTGCAAGACACACATCAAAGTTAAGCTGCAGTACTACAAAAAGCCTATTTTCTCAACACAAACGGTGTAATGCAAATTACTTCAATGCTTTCCAAATACAACTGCTTATATTATTAACACAGAAATTAATTACTTTTAAACTATGTTATTGCCATTCTGTATTACCCGTTACATTTTATAAAAACCTTCCACTTGGTCTTGTAATAATATAGGTTTATTTTTGAAGACCACTGGCATTCTAGGCTTTAGTGGGGGTTTGTGTGGTTGGTTAGGTTGTTATTTCTCTAGCTCATGTTTTGTTTCATTTACATTGCAGAAAGACCATATATTTTTTTGAAATCTTGAAGTTCACTAATGTAGATGAATTGATGGGAAAAAAACCCAAGCTTTAAAGCTATATAAGGTCAAGCAGAATAATTATTCATTGAAAATGCATCTCTAACTTCAAATAAAATAATCATTAAAACAGTCAAGTATTAGAAATAACCTTGAGATACTCCAGTATTAGCTTCTTGCAATAAACCAACCCAAAGGAAATATTCTTTCATTAACTTAGTGCAATACAACTCCTATTTATGTTGTTACTTGACATATATTGAAATACTTAGGGACATTGTTTGGAAAGAAAGACCTTTCCAAATGCTATTAAATTAGCACTGTGTCTTAAGTTATGTCTTTACTGTCCACCATACGGCTAACACAAAAAACCCACACAGAATAAGACAAATTTTATGAGCACTGTCTCAAAACTGGACTGTAGGTATTTTAAGCCAAAGATGCCACAAAAGAAAGTAAACAGTTGATACTTAAAAGTAGCAGTGAGTGAGAAGAAAGGGCTCAGAACACAGGAATAAGAAAATGGTATTTATTTCGTCTTCCCTCGCAAATGAAATTCCTGTTTAGAATTATTTGGAACATCTCTTTTTCTGCTGCTTAATAAAGCTGCCCCAAGAAAATGAATTTAGGTTTTGATCTGAGCTGTGCGGTTATTTGGACTTCTCTGGGAAGTAAATATGGTTAATGGAGGAATAATATTTTAAAGAAAAATTGGATGAAAAGCACTGGAAAGTATCAAACTTTACATTAAACAACCTTAGTAACAAAGTCACAATGGCATATTAAACTAAACTCAGCCAAGAGACTGAGATTCATTATTTGATTTATTTAATTATCTACTTTTTTTTTTTACACTTTTCCGTAAGTTTACTAAAAGTGTTAGAGGCTTGTAATTTTGCACCTATCCACCATCAAGTGGGACGGAGAGTATATTCTTCAGACATCACTGAAGAGATAATAACAATTATAAGAATTTCTAACCACGGCTAGATTCATTTCAGAAACTCCCTTCAACTTCTTTTGAAAGGTTTGGCTTTATTCTGTTTCATTGTGAAATAACAGTGGAGGTGAAAGGTTCTTTAACACATTTCCGCTCCTGGATTTGTTCAGCCTTACTATTACTTCTTTTCTGTCTTTTCTCAGTGAATTTAGAGTTCATCAAAGTGTAAGTCTAACAGCACTGACCGAGTTAAACAGTGGATCCAGGCTGTGCAAGTTTCTTACTCCAACTCTACTAATTCACCCTTTTCTCTTGACCTGCAAACTGTCTTGTTATTCTGTTCCTTGGCCTCTCTTGTGCAGAGACTGCCAATCATATCACATTTGCAGTGTTTTTATAGGCTGGGGGGAAAAAAAATCAAGACGAGGTGAGACTACCCAACTAATTTTTGCTACTAAGTCTCCTGTGAAGAAAGGGATTTTTTTTTAATTGGCTCCACAGGCTTTGAAAATTATAACAAGCTCCTGTGAATTTTTCATTCAAGCTGCAGATTTCTTCTTTATAGAAGTTTTCCTCAAAAAAAAAATTCTTTAAAATATCTTTCAAAGGAAATACAGACTCTTTATGATACTTCTTTTTATTTTCTTTTGCCCTAGGGCTTTCTAGACACCAATATTGCTCAATAACAATTACAACAGCTATGTTTAATTATTTAAGCTTCCAGTCAGTAACATGCTGATAGCATGTTTGTGCATATTTGAATATTATGCACACAGCCCAAAATGTTCCTCCTGTATGAACAGGAAGAGATTTACCTAAGAAAAGGCAGATGCCATAAAATAGAAACCATAAAATCTGCTATCCAACTTATTCTGACCATCCAGCTAAGTACTGAGTGAGAGGGTTCTAGCCCTGAAGCCTAAATTTTCATCTCTCATAATCTAGGTAGTGCTGGCAATCAATGCTGCACAGTTTAGCCAAGAGCAGAAGGCTCATCTTCCTGCCCACCAAGTCAGACTCAGGAAACTACGTGCACCTCTTCTTTTCCACAACCCAGAGCTTACGTCCTAAGGCACAGGAAAAGTTTGCTGGCTCTCTAGTCACTTGATGAACCATGTAGGCTCCCCCACTCATATCAGGATCATAACCTCCAATGCACACTTAAAGTAACAATTCCTTTTTGGAAGACAGCTAAGTTGTAGTGCTCCCAAGAATGTACAGCCAGCTCTAGATTTCAGAATTCAGATAACAACAATGAGAAAAGAAAGACAATTAATTTCTTAGGTATTGCTTGTTACATTAGCTAAAAAAGTATTTCTATCTAATGATGTCCTAGGAATCAATGTCTCTAAACCAATACCATTCAGAAAATTCTTTCCTGCGCATACTTAATCATAACTGTGAAGTACAGGCTGAAGACAGTGAGGTGGAGTGGAGCTTGTCTCGATCTGCAGGCTCAGGGTGTGATGATATGCCACACAAACTCTAGTTGGAAGCCAGTGATGAGTGGGGTACCCATGGGGTCAATACTGGGTCCAGTCCTGTTTAACATTTGCAAGGGCCTGATTGGACAAGGGGCTGATTTGATGGAGGGTCAGCACTGCCATCCAGAGAGACCTTGACTGACGCATGAAGCTCAATAGGAAGAAGAGTCAAGGCCTGCACCTGTGGAAGAATAGCCTCATGCACCAGTATGGCTGGGAGCTGATCTGCTGGCAAGTGGACAAGATGCTACCCATGACCCAGCAGTGTGCCCTTATGATCACGAACGCCAGGGGTATCCTGGGGTGCATTGGGAAGAGCATTGCCAGCAGATCAAGGGAGCTGATCCTGCCCCTCTACTATGCCCTGGTGAGGCCACATCGGGAGTGCTGTGTCAAATTCTGGGCTCCACAGTACAAGAGAGAAATTAAGGTCCTGGAGTGAGTCCAGTGGAGGGTTACAAAGATGATTGAGTGACTGGAGCACAAGGAAAGACTGAGGGAGCTATGCCTGTCAGTCTAAGAAGAGTCATCTGAGAGAGGTACTCATCAATGTCTACCAGTATTTGAAAGAAGGGTGCCAAAAGGATGAAGCCAAGTTCATCTTGGTGTTTCCAAGCAATAGAACAAGTGGCAGTGGGCAACAAGCATAAACTGATGCACAGAAAGTTCTACTGGAACATGTAGAAGAACTTCACTGATCGCCCACTGGAACAGAATGCCCAGAGGTTGTGGAATCTCCTTCACTAGAGATATTCAAAAGCTGTCTAGACACACCCCTGAGTGACATGCTCTAGGGGTCCCTAATTGAGCAGGAAGGTTGGACTAGATGACCTTCAATGGTCCCTTCCAGCCTTACCCATTCTTCCCCTTTATTCAGCACTGAGAAGACCACACCTGGTGTCCTGGGGTCCAGTTCTGTGCTGTCCATTACAAAGAGACATGGACACACTGGAGAAGCCACTAAGATGATTAGGAGACTGAAGTATCTCATTATTAGAAAAATTCAAGAATGCTGTGACTGTTCACTCTGTAGAAAAGAAGGCTCAGGGGGATTTCCTTTCAACCTCAACCACTCTGTGAACTGATGTTTAAAAAAGGCACAGTGTACCAAATAACAGTTACTTTCTATACTGATGTAATATGTGAGTTATAACGGTGAAGGAAACTAGGAAGACAGTCTTTACTATTTTTTCCTGCTTTCAAACACACAGCAACAATTCCAGATCTGTTCATGAGGTGAATTTATACTGTGTTTCTGCTAGAAGTAGATCCCAAGCTTTAGAATTACCGGGCAGTATCTGCCCTACCTTACAGAGATACATCTTCAAGTCAAAGACCCTCTTTGTGTTAGAGAGACTTTTACAAGTCTTGTTATAAATTGTGCTGATATTACTTGGAACACAAAACTTTGATATCTAAACTCTGAAACTGCATAAGGAGGCTCCAAAATTTTACCAAGCAGGAAGATTTTATAATTCCTTCCCTGTAAACTATAAACCAGTCTGCAATTAATAAAAATGGTTTCAAAATGGTACAAAAGAAGATGATTATCAGTGACTCCACAGGGCAGGAAGGAGGTAGTGGGAAGAGTACTTCTGTAGACACACCTCCTACATGATGCACCCTGCAGCATTTAATATTTTTGCTCTCCAATCTAGCTCAAAGAAGAAAGAATTTACAGGAGAGAGATGTGGATTTAAAAGAAAAACAAAGGAAAGAAAACCAACCAAACAACCCCTCTCCCACCAAACCACCGAAAAAACCTGCCCCAAAATCAAACAAACAAAAGGCCCCCACTCCAAGCAACCAACCAATCAACCAACCAACCAGCCAACCAACAACAATAAACCCCAACCAAATCTGTGCTATTATTAGATTTATGTATGCAGAATTAATGATAAATAGCTGCATAAGAGATAACTGTAAACTTTAAGACTGAAAGGATGTGTGACAAGTACCAGGTACCTAGGAAAGGTACAAAACCAAAGAGAGCAGTTAGTAACATTTCCTCAGTATATAACACTTTCTTAACCCAAATAACTTGCATTTCAGAAGCTTACTCAGCCAAAGACCTTAATGGATTTCTCTTCCATTAACTCTGTCTTCCTTTGAGCTTATATAAATTTTTAGCATCCAAAATATACTTCAGCAAGAAGTAAACTTAGCAGACACATGTTGCAGAACAGTCTTTCTGTGTCTTATAAACTGCAATTTCACTTGTGTCTGGTCTATGTTCCCTAAGTATTTCTAACAAAACAGGTGATTTTACTCAATCCAACTTCCCCAATATACCTTTCTTTGACTTGTTCTTGCTTGTTGCAATTTATGGATATTACTCTGATATTCCCTTTTTTGTTGACTTATGTTACTGACCAAAGCATGCTAATATACACAGGTATTTGGGGTTTTTTTATCTTAAAAGCCAGCCCTTATTTTTTTACAATATTATTAGTACCTATTGTTGAGATTAATATGTAGACTCTATCTGTGACCAGGCAAATAAGTTGGAAAAAAGTCCAAAATACCCAGAAGTCAGCCAAAATTAGTTTCCAGAATTGCTCAGCAAGTACTTGTAAGACTATCAGAAATTTGTAATTTAAATAATGTTGGAGTTAAAAAACACGTACTCCATATTCCAGTATGAGTAATTTCGTAATGTGCATTTATCTATAATGCCAAGTGTGAAAAACCTGTTGGGCCCCATGTCTGCTATTGAGGTGAAAACCAACAATAATTCAGTAATTCATAATGATCCTTTGAATCACATGGAAGTAAATGGTTTGAGTCCTTAGACAAAGAAGATACTCAAGACAGCCTTTAAAAAGTAAGGAATAGTATTACTCTCTTTTTACTAGTTCATTAATCATCTTCAGCCAGAAAAAACAGCCACGCTAAAACTGCCACTAATGAGTCAACAAAACAATACACTGACATCTGGTATTTGAGTGGGAGATCTGTGCTCCTGAATTTATGTTACAAATCTGACAGTATCTGACTTCACCTATACTTATGTTCTGTCAAGGTCCCCTGCTGGTTTACAACTCATTAGCTCAAAGTTTTAGTGGTTTAAGCTTACTTAGGCACATTGCCAAGACTTGTAAGCTTTGGCCATCACTATCTTAAAATACAAGCAAAGCGAGTTCTTGTGGATGCACGGTCACATCACATCACTGTCACACAGCACCAAAAGATTTATCACAATTGACAATTCTTATGTTAGAAAAAAGCTTCAGCTGGAACACAAAACTATAATATTCCTGGTCAAGGACGAGGTGTGCTGGCAAAACTGTTTAGGAAATGCTTGCATGATTGGAGGATTCAAATAAAGCTACCTCAGCCATTACTAATGACTGAAACACTTCAGCAAAATGTTAGGTACAGATTAAAATGTGTTTGAAGATAACAAAATTTGGCTCATATGTTTCATTTCTATTACTACATAAATCACATAAAAGTTCTGTGAATAACCTGAAAATTAAGATGTTCCTTTCAGTCTCCTTAGATGTGTTTAAAATATCTTGATAATTTAATAAGAGAATCAAGATAACACAATGAGCTCAATGTCTCTTCTGTCTCCCCCATTGACTTGCCTCCAAACAAAATCAAATAACATCTGCCAAATGCCAGCCTGTTCAGCTTGCTAATGAGTTTAAAAATTCAGAGTATGACCGTTGCTCAGCAACTGATAAAGAATACCAGTCACATGGTGCTATAGTTAATATACAAGAGACCTTTACCCCTCATTTTCTAAAATGCTATGAAAAACGGATTATTTGGAACACTATTTTTTTCAAGGCAATTTACTGGCTGCTTTTTTAGCACTGTGCTGTAATTTGTTAAAATATCCTTGAACACCAGTATTGAGGTGACTGAAAGGGTGCTTAAGTTTTTCAGTCACCTATCTTCATGCATTTGCATGGTGGTGGAGTTCTATTCAGTTCATCTGTTTGCTGACCATTTCAGTAGATAACCTGAGCCAAAAGCTGAAAATGCTTTAAGCTTCAAGTACATGCCAGTGAATTTGGCTGACAGGCTGTTAAGCTAAAACTAAATTGAAAACTATAATCAGAAGTGGAAGAGGGGGATCAGAGGACTTAGAAACCGTGATTTTTGCAGTAGAGATGTAATCAATCTCAGAGAGGAAAAGACAGGAGGATAACAGTCACTGTGTCAAGACTGTTTCCTCATCTCCTCTGGTCTGCTGGAAAAATCTGAAACTGACCATTAATCAATCCATCAATCAATCAGGCAGTAATCATCAGTGACAGAAGGTTATAATGTGAAAAAATTAAACAAAAAGAGACACAATAGTATGTTATTCTACCTGACACATGAACGAAAGGCTGCAGTTATGGAATCTTCTGTGCCAGACGAGACAAACGTGCCAAAGCTGCGTAATTAACTATATTGGTATTTCTCACAGGAGTTTGTGTAAGAGGTGATTGGTGGGAGCCAGCATGGCTTCAGAAAGGGCAGGGCAGATCATGCCTGAAAACGATTGGTGGCCTTCTGTGATGGGTTTACAGTGTTAGTGGATGCGGGAAGAGCAGCTGAAGTCATCTACCTGGACTTGTGCAAAGCATTTGACACTGTCCCACTCCACACTCTTGTCCCTAAAGTGGAGAGACAAGGATTTCATCGATGGACAGCTTGGTAGATAAGGAACCGGCTGGATGGTTGCACTCAGAGTTGTGATCCATGACTCAATGCTCAAGTGGAGAGGAGGGATGAGTGGTGTTCCTCCAGATGGAACAGCTCCTCCTGGAGCTGTTTAACATTTTTTTCAGAGACGTGGACAGCGGGATCGAGCGCATCCTCAGCAAGTTTGCTGATGACCCCAAACAGTGAAGTGCAGTTGGCATGCTGGAGGGAAGGGATGCCAAACAGAGTTCTTGAAAATGAAGCTGTGGATGCCCCATTCCTCTAAGTGTTCAAGGCCAGACTGAATGGGGCTTTGAGCAATCTGGTGTAGTAGAAGCTTTCCCTGCCCACGGCCAGGGGGCCTGGAAATCTATGATACTTAAGTTTCTCTTCAACCTAAACCATTCTATGTTTCTGTGGTTCTGAGTTTGAATACATTGCTTTCCTAACATGCTAAGTGTCTATATGAATGTCATTAGTAAGTACTAATGGTGAAATGTATTATGGAAAGTACTTAATGTATTTAGACACTGTATTAATGCAGAACAAACAGGGTTCTATTTAATTTAATGATTAGAAAAGACAAAGCTCATCAAAGAGCGGCAACCTGGAGAATTAAATCTTTCCTGACAGCATGGACTTTTCATGAAGAAACTTCATTGGAAACATAGTGCAAATGCACAGTATCTCTTTAGAGTGGACTGAAAAATCACAAAAGGACTGAAAAGCCCAGCTAACTAGCAGGGTAAAGAAGGCTATTAGATACAGGAACACATTAAAAAAAAGCTGAAGCTGAGTTTAAATGAAGAAAATAACTCTGGCAGATAAGGCAGACTAAAAAAAAAGTTTGAGAAAAAGCTAGTAAAAGAGTTTCAGAGGTAATAATAAGTCTCAGAGGTAATAATAAGTCTTTTTTTTCAAACAAATCAAGATCAGAAAGCATGGCAGAGAGCCTGCAGGTCCTCTTAATGAGCAGGGTATAAAATGAACTCTTAGAAAGGACATGCAATTGCACAGGAGCTAAATGACTTCTTGGCATCAATGTTCACTTTGAAAAAAACTGTGGAGATTCCCACCTCAATGCCATTTTTTGCACAGGGGTTCATCAGAGAATCCATCTAAAACTAAAGTGAATGTAGAAGAGATTACAGAACAAGTTGACAAAATTAGCAGCAGAACATCAGCAGGATTTAATGCAATACCCAGGATTTAATGGTTACCCTTTGAGTTCTGTGAGGTCCTAAGAATGCATTAGCTGAATAGCCATGTATGGCAAATGTCAGGCCATTTCCCTTAAAAGAAAGGGGTTCTGGAGAAGGCCTGGGGAATGGCAAGTCAGTAAGCCTAACACTGGCACTGGACTAAACAGCAGGAATTATGCCAAAGAATAGGTTTAACAGAGATTTGCATAAATATTAAGACACGTCGAGATGACTTTTACAATAGAAAGTCTCACTTCAGAAAAATACTGCTTTAGTAGGTATTATTTTAAGACGTCCACAAAATTTCAGTAATGAACAACAATTCCTTCTGTACCAGCAATAGTTACCCTACAACTAGAAGTATTGCAATATTTTGAGAAAAACAGAAATTTGAGACTGAATTTATTTATAAATATAAAGGATGGTTCCTCAAGCTGCTAGGAAAATTCACTACTCCATCTTCCCTGCCTAAGAAAATGAACTTTGAAATGTGACTTTGCTCTATCGTTTGAGTAGTTTTGTCAATTTTTACCATTTTTTAAGAACTCTAAAGCTGAAATCCTATAGTTGTGCCACCAGGTTTTGCATATAAAATGAAGGCCTTTGCAGATAGCAAAGATGACATACTGTACAAAGATTTTATTAAAATTATATGCAATTTGACCACTGCTTGCCATTAAACAAATCTCAAACTTATGTAATGCAAATAAAATCTGAAATCAAGAGAAGCATTATAGTTCACCTCCCTAATTCACACATAACTTATCTGTATTTTACAGGTAACACACTTTAACTCTCTGTATATAAAGCTGAATATTAAAAAAAAAAAAAAAAGGAAAAGATCTCCTGCTAATATATCAAATATTCACAATGACCTAAAGAAACTCTTGGACTACTGAAAAGGGTAGTCCTGTAAAATCAGTTGCCATCATAAATCAGGTTTGACAGGTCATTTGCAAACTTCTAGCAGAAATATCTATTTTCTGGAGAATTAAATGGTTTCTTATCCATTGCACATCTTAATTCCTTCATTCTGCATTGCACTCATACTGTGCTCTGTCCTCTGGTTGAGATTTTGTCCAGAGACACAATTTACCATCAATTTTATGGCTCAGTAGCACCTGTCATCTTCCCTAGGGACCTCTGGTGCATTAAGGCAGAATCTGCTATCATGTCCCTAAAACACAAACACTAGTGACAAAAGCAGAAAAGAAAAGATTGCAGCAATTTTATTAGAAACACCCACTTAATAGGTAATGAAACAAAAACCAAATATAGCTTTCCTGCTAGTGGAATTTCCATAGCAAAGAAACATTCGGTCATTTGGAAATATGGTTAGTATGAGGTAATTTAAACTTTCAAATCTAATGTCTCTGTAGGGCATTTCTAATGAAATAGATCCCTATAACGATCAATCTTGCCTGTTTCAGACTCCTATTTTAGGATAAAAGAATTACCTTTCATGAGCTCATGATGACTAGATTAGACTTAGTTGTCTTAAATTGTTGTTGTCTGAGTTAAATTACATGAACAGCAAGCTGAGCAAAAAGTGAATTTGTGGTTACTTGTGTGAAGCTCACCACTTTTAGGTAAAAGTTTCATCAAATTTTAGACCAAGTGATAAAACCCTAGCTCTGACCAATTTAACCTAATGTTTCATCTGGGTGCAATATTTTTCATTCACTAACCTAAATTAAGCTAAGGAAGACTACTGGCCACTGTTAAGCTATTTCTCTGTGCCACCCTGTGAGTGGTTGCCTTGAATCTTTATGAAATAACAATATGTATTAGGAAATTAAAAGCAGGTAGTATGTCAAAATGACAGATAATAGTTTGCTGCACTTATTCAGCAGAAGAGAAAAAGAAAAGGTCTTTCCAAAGGTCTTTTACCATTACACTTCAGAAGTTTATTTGTGGAAGACTTCCTCCACATTTCTTTTCAAACAGTTGCAAAATACAGAAAAATAAATGTCAATGTTTTCCCCAGAAGAATTACACACTAAGTTGGTCTCAGAAAGATTATCAAAACTTTGGAAAACTCTGGGCAGCATTATATAAGATCAGCCTCCAAAAACTTAAATTTACAACCAGCAAGAACTCTGTGACATAAATATATTAAAAACGATCATATTTTTCTCAGCATTTCAACATAACTTCATAAGCTGGCAATTTTTTCAGCTGTAATCTTATATAACTATTTATAAGAACACTGTTTAGATGCAGTGCTACATCTGCTACACATTACCTATTTTTAGATGCTTTATTTATGTAGTTCAGAGAATTTTACAGTAATTCAAACAGTTTCAAGTATTTGTCCAAAAATTGTGTAAGCGTCTTTGAAAACAGTGTACAGAAATTGCAGATAACTTAAAAGTACTTCCCAATGGCTGAAGCTTGTAGAGAATAAAATGCACTTTCTCTTTTAGGGACGGCTATCTTTCTCCACTCCTTTTCATGAACACAAACAAGCAATACTTCAAGTGCAACCTCAGGGACAGGGCCTACTCTGTCGCGATTACCGAGGAAGCCAAGTGCAATTCTGATTCAGTTCTGTAGCTTTCTGCCGGGTTGGCACAGGAAAAACCATGAAGGGAGCAAAATAACAATACTGCTGTTCCAGATACGTGAATAGAAGCTCAGTTCTTTGGATGCAAACCTCGCTTTGAGTGCTGGAGGATCTGAGCAGCATCCAAAGAGTGAACTACAGTAACCTTGTGTCAACAGCACAAGGGCACTGGCAAACTGCAGCCTGGAGAGGGACCCCTCTTCTCACCAAATCTGCTCTTGTAACTTCTGCCTGTCCCGCTGAATATTTCCAGTTGGCTTGTCATATTCTGATGGTGGGGCCAGGGGGCAGCAGGGGGCTGTTGAGGTATATTTAAGGAGAAAATGAAAACTCTGTACTGTGTAAAGTGAGATCATATCTCAAGTACAATTCGTTTTAATGGAAATGTATATATTCCTCTTCTTCAGTTTTAGTATTAGTTCTTATCTCAGTTTGTATCTTCCTTATTTCTTGCTATTCAAAAAGATCTGTAAGTGAAGGATTATGTTGGAGCATTTCTTGTTGCTTTTTTACACCTATTATTTTTTCAAGTGATTTGGATTGTTCTTTAAATTGACTGGTTAGAAATTTTTGTGTTTGGGGCAGATGTTAGTTGGTTTTCCTTTGAAATATGAAGATATAAATGTTTTATCACTACACACATACACCTTCATGCTCCGACAGAAGATGTGTGCAGTGCCTGACATCAGATCAGGGGCTTTCTTCTTTCCCTATGTCCTGTATTTACCAATTGATGCAAGGATCAGCATAGCTTGTTTTGATCTAGAGGGAAGAGTTTTGTAGAACTGAGATCATTTATGTGGAACATTAGACAATACCCTTCCCCCCACTGTCAGAAAAAAAAAAATACTGCCAGAATAACAGTAGTAAGTGAAGAAATAAGATAATCACTCCAGAATAACAATAATTGAAAAAATAAATATCTCAGAGCACAATGTCAATAAGTTAGCTATAGAATGGTGATAATTGAAGCAAAGTTTCCAAGAATACAAGTCAATGGAAGTATTGATCTTTCATGTCAACACAATTAACAATTCTTTCACAAAAGTCTCAAAATCTTAAGATTAATTTTGGAATTTGGGGATAAAAGAGAAATATTTTGGTTATGGTCACTTGAAACATTTCTGTGAGCACTCACAATGACTAAACAAGATCATAGTAGTAGTTAAAAAGCTGTTCATTCCTGGAAGTGAATGTGCAAGTTTTATATGTTCCACATCTCACTGGATTTCAAAGATTTGTGAATGCTGTTTTGAAATTATGATAGAGAAGACTGTATTTGGGGTCTTGCAAAAGATTCATTAAAATATTGTCCAAATAGACTGGACAGGAGAAATGAGTAAAGACTTGGAAAGTCAGTACATGCTGACTTGGATAATCTGCAGGTTGAGAAGACAATCTGAGAACACACACACCATCACTTGTCCTGTGCTCAAAATGCCACCTTGCAAATCATTGCTTTCAGCCAATACCAGAAGCTATAAAGCTCTAAGACACCTCTCTTGCCAAATACCAATCCAAAGCATTATTATGACTACAGGGTATCATTTCCTCTTCAATTTCAGTTTTCAGCTGTTCAACTCTTCTCCTATTACCTAAAACATATGCCGGGTTTCCAAAAACAATTTACATAGTAGACACCACAGAAAATGTAAAATCATATGATGAATGCCACAAAGGTTAAACATTGTAGTGGGGATTTTAAAAGTTACCTTTTCCAACTAATGTGCATTCCAGCATGGCATATTTAAATCATATTCTGTGAGACCTCATTGGGGTCTACAACATCCTCATGAGGAGAAGTGGTGGTGTTGGTACTGATCTCTCCACTCTCATGACCAGTGACAGGACCCGAGGAAATGGCATGGAGATGAGTCAGGGGGATTTAGGCTGGGTATCAGGAAAAGGTTCTTCATCCAGAGGGTGGTTGGGCACTGGAACAGCTCCCCAGGGCAGCGATCACAGCACCAAGCCTGATAGAATCTGAACAACTCTCTAAGGCACATGGTGGGACTCTTGAGGTGTCCTGTGCAGGGCCAGGAGTTTGACTCCATGATCCTCATGGACCCCTTCCAACTCATCATTTTCTGTGATTGTAGGATACATAGTTACCTCTCTTCCTACATTGTCTTGAACTTAAAATCCCAATCAATGCTAGTTTCACAAGGTGTTAACACAAGTTTACTCAGAAGTAAAGAAATAATTTTCTTTCCATTCTACACACGTAAAAGTTTTTACCTTACACTTTGTGCCTTTCCTTCACACTTTTGGCCATAAATCCTTCCCAATTAACTCATTGGCTATGTGCCACTGTTACTCCTTGACTTGCTCTAAATTACACTCCAGATGTGCATTCTTCAGTTCCATAAAATTGAAATCCTCTTCATCTTGAACCTCCTGCATTACTGCTACTCCTTTTTCTGTATTCCCACTCACATAGCCCATTAACTATTTTACCTGTCATGAGTCAGCAAACTACTTCCTGTTCTTTCTGTATCAGACACATATCTTTTCTCAAGCCATTTTTCACCTTCCTCAGTTTCATCTGAATATAACTGTATTTACAGAGAGAGTATATAATCCCCTCAGCACCACTCGAGGCTATGTCACTTCATATTAACACCCTGACATTTTCCTTACCAAAACGAGCAATGAATGATAGGCATAATTGATTGATTTGTATAAATGTTATGAAGAAGCTTCAAGGTACTCAAGTCAGCATGTTGTCTACATAATATTAATGTGTTTTGGTGACAGTATAAGAATTTTAATACTTATAGTATCAAAGATAATCATGTCATATACACCCCTGTTACTGTGTCCTTGAATTCTCAGTGATAATTTTATATTGCGAGTACTTGGCACTATGTTGACATTATAATTTCATTTCTTGTTAAGTTGCATAGAATTTCTGAATCAATACTTTATTAAAATACATCCAAGTTAAAAATGTGTTAACCACACCTTTTTCATGCCTATACTAGCTTCTGCACACAGCCACCCTATTCAAAATATTAATAGGTAATCTATAACTAGCAGAATACATCTCTCCATCCATATATCATTCCATTAAAAATAGACAAAATCCATATTTCTGCTGAAATCTCTGCAGTTGTTCGATGCTATGTAGATGGAAAAACAGTAGTTTAGTGTGCTAATTCTCTTGGAGACAGGACTGGGTGAGTTCTGCTGTTCATATTTGACTTTGCTCCTCACAAAAATTGTCATAATCTCCTACCCATGTCAAAGAAAGTGTTGTGCTATTCACATTCCTGCCATCCTGACACGAGGTAAGGACAACCTCATGATAAGATAGCCAATGGTTAATAAAGAAATACATAGGTTTGAAATAGGGCTTAAGTCCTTAAAAACTGTCTTACTATTAGACAAATTTGTAACCATGCTAGCACTTAAGATTCAAAATGCATCACTGTATTTTTAAATATTTTAGTTTTAAAGATCAGATAGAAATGCCCAGGAAACAGACAACAGTCATCAAACAATGAGTTACCAACTGTATGTTATCAATATTTATGTGTCACTTCTACTATTAATCATTTTTATACATCCAAAATATAGTAGGGATGCTCCAGCTACTACATTTTTCTAACACATTTAAAAATTAAATTTAGACACCTGAGAAAGCTATATATAACTCTACATTTAGATTAAAGTTTTTATCTTCATTTTTAATCAGAAAAGCTTTTCTAGCATTGATTCTTGAATGCCTTTGCAAAGGCGATCACAGGCAGAATTATTGTAAGAATGGGAATAAATATTTTAATTATCTAAAAGAATTAAATTTGAATGGGCAATTGTTAGTATCCTAATTATTACATTGAATATTCACGCATTTCCACAGTGCATAGGACCATAAATAATGTGTATATATATATATACATATATGTATATATGTATGCATGAGCTTAGGGGGATATGTGCACTTGAACACATAAAATGAGCATAAATGTGAACAAGACAAAACTTGTGCAAAGATTCTGTAGTTTTCTAATTATATTTAAATTAATTTCTGATGAAACAGCCTTATCACTTCTGATATTAACATTCATCAGAACTAAATGTTTTTTGTTAAAATGAATGAAATTTCTCTGATTAACAATTGTATTTTCAGTTCATGTAATTTTAAATTAGTTGGAGCAAATGAGTCAAAACTCCTGGAAAAATGATCATTCTCTTTGAAATAACAGTAACCAATTATTTAGTCATGTTTTAAACATATCTGTGAATCATCAGGACCAAGAAGTTGGTATTTTAAAATTTGCCCACAAGCAAGTAACACAATTCCAAGGGATCAGAGTAATATGTCAGATCTATTTAAAAGTTCCTATCTTCAGGCTCTTTTCAGAAAAAATAGATGTGAAATTTTATATGAATACAGGTTTTAGCTTTAGTGCTTTTAAATTTCTCCTTAATAATTAATAAAAAACCTGAATAATATTTTACTTAGAAATAAAGCCAGCTTGAAGGCATGTAACTGCTTTCTTAATATTATTTTTTTGTCTGCTAAAATTAAAAATACTATTCGTATTTTCTCTCTTTTTTCCTTTCTTTTTTCTTTCAAATATATCTATCACATGTTACTATTGGCCACTGAATGTGAGATTGGGCAGCCTGGAGTAAGGATTTAGCATCCTGTAATAGGCTCCATGAGAAAAATGCCACTAGATGGCAATGTGTCAGAAAATTATCTCCACCAACACAGAGGCAGATAGAGAATATACATTATTTAAAGGTTCATTGAGTCGTTCTAAATGGATCTGTCAATCAGTAAGGTAAAAATTCTCATCCATTTCTTGTAGCATCTACAACTTTCCTCTGATGACTCGAGGAAACCAGGCTCCTCCAGAAACCCACATCAAGATGGGTGTAAGAGAGATGAGGGGTCAAACTGCTTCTGCCAGTCAGGGCAAACCCAGGCTGCTCTGGAAGAGGAGCAACATGCATCCTCAGGGATTTTGCAGCTGCTGAGTGCTGCACAATTATGAAAATCATTCTCAGCTGTGAAGAACTGATACCCACCCTCTGCTGCAGGGGATAATTTTAACTAAATCAGACTCTAAGTGTCCATATTCTCAGCCCTTTAATTTGCAGAGACGAGGAGTATGTTCTGCAAATCTGACATGTAGATACTATAGATGAATTTTAAAAGTATTTTGTAGACTACAAAGTAATTATGAAATATTTTGCTTATACAGAGGATAATTTTAGAAAGACATTAAAATAAAGCATGGGTTTTTTTCCACTGCCTTCGTACAAAAATACATAAAATATGATTGAACACTCCCAAATACTTAGATAACTGGGAATGTATTAGGCATGCTCTTAGACTCCTCCTATTCAATTTAGAAAGTGTTTTGCATATGCCTATGCACCAGGGATTAGAATTATTGAAAAGAGAAAAAAAATTATCCACCCAGCTTTTCAAAACACGCAATTCGTTTTATGTTTTATACCTTGAACTGCAATTATTCAAGAGGTGATAGAATAATAATAGAGACAGTCCTACAGAAGAGACAGGACAAATTGATAGCAGCAGCTAGTCTTGCCCCAAATTCTCTCACACTCCTTAGTCAGAATCTCATTACTAATGTCAACAAAAGAGCATCTTTTTATAAGTATGTGGGTCACTACTTGTTTTTTTTCTGATTAGTACTTGTTCTGTGGTCTCAGATCTGCATTAAGTCAGTTTGAGAGACCTAAACCAATTCACTATTAAGCAAGAATTTAAATAGGAATCTGCTGTAATTATAAAGCAGTTCTGCAAATTGACATGAATGAGAATGTACACCCTCTGTTTCTTTTTTTTTTTCCTGAATTTATTGTTTTCAATGTATTAAATATAGTCTGAGTATGCCTAAGAGATTGGAGATTTAGGTCTGTGTCTCTTCCTACTCAGTTTCTATATTGGCCTAAAGGTGGGAGGTGGTGCCTGTTTCTCAGCACATGCAAGTTTAGATGTTTAGGCCAACTGCAGGAGCTGAACAGCTAAAAGTGTTACCAGAGTAGGCAGCGTCTGAGGATAGGATCCTGAATTTCTCTTTCAAGTCGAGGTGCCTACCTAGATCCCAATTTTGGCACAGTATGGGTAGTCTGAATTTCAATGCATGCATATATATATTTTTACATACTTATGTAAAATTCACAGAAATATGCAAGTGCTTTGTCAGATGGTGAAAATAATAACTCAAACTCAAATATTCTCAAAGAATTCACAATTTTGAAAATGACAGCGTTGTTGCTGGAACTAATAAAAAGGTTTACAAACAAATATGAGAGTTTTTAGGCATTTAAAACTAAATATCAATAATCTCACTCTTCAAAATGATAAAGTAAAATACGTATTTAACAGAACACTCAAAGTAGGCTTCATGCTGAAAACCACTGCCAGCAATAAAAAAAGACCTGATTTGCATTCTTTTCTTTTTTCCCCTCCTTATAATTGTTCATAATATCAAATTTTCAAAGGTAACCAAGGTTATCAGGAGTAATTTTCACATTGCTTTTGTATTCCCTGAAATACATGGTAAGTAACAGAAATCTGACTCAACTGAGATTCATTAGAGCAGGATATCAAATCAACTTAGCATAAAATTTTTCATCCAAGCTGCAAGACAGAAAATATTCTTAGCTGAAACATAACCAAAAAAAAAAAAAAATTCAAGAAGTCAATTAAGAATAATCATTAATTTTTTAAAAAGTCTCTCATAATTTTGGTCACAATAATCTCTGGTCATATATACTAAATATATACTAAAGTCAGATTTCTAATGGCTTGTTAAGGTGGTATTACTTGCCTGTCTTTCCCTTTCCCTAATGCTTGATACTGGTTTCTGTATTTCTATTTTGGTAATGTAATATTTTTTGATATTTCAATTTCATTAATGTGTGTGTTACTGTGCTGCTGGTATACCAATCCATTGACAACCAAGATGTCCACGAAAAACAATTAACTCCTGTGACTGGAAGATGCTGTTGAAAATGTCACGTCTGACAGGGTAGTCACAGTAAACAACTGTTATAAAAACGTGTTGGCAGAATGACATTATGAATTACACAGAGAGGTAATATTGGCTAGCTGAGAAATATGTCCTTTCAAGTCGTAAAACACCTTTACTCAAAACTGCACACCTCAGTGTCATTCTGTTGGCTAGATAACCCACTTCCAGTGCAGAGAACTCTCATTCATTCTCTCAGCTCATTCAATCCTGAGCACACATAGATTTTTACATTTGCTTGCTTTGTGTGTCCCCGTAGTTTTCCTAGACAAGACTGTAAAATAGTCAAGAACTGTGAACATCTTCAAATAATAATTTTTTTAAAATATATTAGTAGGTTTTGCTACTACCTTCCCTTCAAAAGATGCACTAGACAATGAAGTAGTGTGTAATTTTAAAAAATCCACGACATTTTATTGCATTCTTTACTATCACAACCTCTCCATTTACATGAAGTAGGCTAGAGTATGTTTATTAAATGTTACTTGCAACTCTCGCATCTCACTTTTAATAAGTTGTTATTTTGACATATTAATTATAAATGCATGTGCTTATTAATAGTTACTCAGATTTCACTCTTTTAATCTGATATTTTTTACTGTGCCACTGAATAATCATTTTACAGCTCTTTCAGAATCTATAGCAGTGTTGCTGAGTCAGCCTGTCATTGTTTAAATGGTTTTTTAGAAGTGCAACAGGAACAGATTTTCATCTCTAATCCATTCAGTAATGTGCTGGTTTTGGCTGGGAGAGAATTAATTTCTTCACAGAGGCTGTATTGTGGATTTATGCTGAAAACAGCACTGATAATACAGGGATGTTTTAGTTGTTGCTGAGCAGTGCTTGCACAGAGCCAAGGCCTTCCTCTGCTCCTCACCCCACCCCAACAACAAAGAGGATGAGGATGCACAGTCAGGAGGGGACACAGCTGGGACAGCCAATCCCAGCTGTTGCAAGGGACATTCCAGAGGTGTCATGCTCAGCATACAAAGCTGAGGAGAAGAAGAAGAGGTGCTGTTTGTTGTACCAACCCACCACTGGAGCCCTGCTGTCCTGGAGGCAGCTGAGCACCTGCCTGCTCGTGGGAAGCAGTGAATTAATTTTGCTCTACTTGCTCACACAGCTTTTGCTTTACCTATTAAACTGCCTTTATCTCAACCCATGAGTTCTGTCACTTTTACTCTTCTGATTTTCTCCCCCATCCCAGGGGAGTAGTGAGCAAGCAGCAGTGGTGCTGGCTGAGGTTAAACACAGCTATTAATTCCACTAAGTTCAAATTTTCCTACATTGCACATTTCTATGTATTTGTAAGGTTTCTTGAAAGTAATAATTCCATCACAATGTATTTTTTATAGTTGAACACAGATTAATTCAACTTTACACAGTTGTTTCAGAAGTTGTATTTCCTTCAACGTCCTACTATATGTAATGAAGTCAATGGCAAAAATTATCCAAATTAATTCTTCCTGTTGTCAAAAAGCGGGATTTTACATCAGAATTTCAAGTGATAAAAAGCAAGCAAACAAAAAGCATTAGCCAGCATAACCACCAGATTCCAGCTGATTTACTCTGTAAAAATGCATGCATTGTCAACTCCAGCACCAGAAAAACAGTGGGAGACTGGGATATTTAAAGCCCTGTGATGAAAATCAGACAGGAAAAATATCTTCTAACATATTTCCCCTTTTATAACTATAAAGTATCTTAAGACAGGAAACAAATTCAGTCTCTCAGTCATTTAAATCGAGGAGCAGCAGTATGATGCAACAGCCAATAATGTGCTCTGCAATATTGCTAATTTAACCAGCTACAGCTATTTGTGTTGTCAGTGCTCTCATACTAGGAACCAGGGCATAAGGCAGTTGTGAAAGTAGTATAGTCACTGATTAGTGATAATGAACTTCAGCAAGAAAGCAAATATGAAGCATTTTTGCTCTAGAATTCTTGTACCAGTCAGTGTGGAATGGGATTTTCACAGCTTAAAACCTTGCTCTTGCCATGAAAATAGTTGCAAGTATTATATCTGTTAAGTACATTTTGCTAGACCTTGCTGTTTATGCTGCCATCCATTTGGGCTGCCATGGGAAGGTTCCTTCCAATCCACACCATGACACTGGGTTTTATTCTTTTAACCAAAATCATTCCTTCTCTGAACAAAGGGAAAACAGCAACAGAGACCCACGGAAGGTAAGGCATTATTCCAAACTGCACTGGACAGCAGGGTTGTTGGAGGGCGAGATCAGAGTCTCACTAGGTAGATTTGTTTATTTGGGGTAGTAAAAACAATTACTGGGCAGTAAAGTAACAGGAAAAAAACAAACCATAGTGACTAAAGCCTGAAAGATCACAACTAAGTGTTTCCCTTTGAACTCAGGAATGGAGAGGAAAGAGAAATAAGAAAGACAGAACATCCAAAGAATCACAGACAGAATCATTAAGCTTAGAAAAGAACTCCAAGATCATCAGGGAAACTGGAAAAGCCTGATTTTAATTTGGTTTGCCCCTAGATTTAGAATCCCAGTAAATTGTTCGTTCATTTTCAAGTCAGTTAACTGTCCATGTGGGATTTCACCAGTCTCTTTCAGACCTTCCTGAGATTGATTTTTGCTTGTTTGTTTGTGCAAAAAGCAAGAAACTCCACAGATGAACTAAGAAAAAAAGGGGAAACAAATTCAGGGAGATTTCTAAAAGCATCCACCTCTGATACAAAAAAGAATGCCATGTCCTCTTAATTTTTAATAGCATGTATGTGAAAAAAAAATATTTCACTTCAGAAGATGAAATGATTATTTGGAGTCAGTTTGTTTCCTGAAACTCTTCAGATAATGGCTTTAAAAGTGAATCCTTCTATTTATACAAGGCATTTTCCCACATTTTGGGAAGCTGACACATGTACTTACTTGAATTATGACTGCTGTTTTCAGAACAGAAAAAAATGTGACGAGTAGTTTCTTCCCTGGAACAGCCCGAAAGGATATTATTCATTTACTATAAATTAATTCAGCCATTAACTGGAGTTTATGACCACTACAGACAAAGGCACCTGCAAGTGCATTCATCATGTGAACACAGTGGTGCTGAATGCTCAAAAGATGCAGTTATAAGCAATCAATAGCTCCACACTTTATACTGCTGTGATTAATGCCAGGGAATGTTCTCATGAGCTTCCTTTTTAGGTGTTTGAAGGATGTGACCAAAAGAATCAGTGAGGGGGAGGGGAAAGGGAAGCCTCAGGGCATATTCTAATATATAGAAATAACCTTACAATTCAGGATTAACAGATGTACATGACAGATATACCTATTTAAATCATGAGCAGCAGTGTAAATGTACTGTACTATTAAAAGGCAGTAAATGCTGCAATACATTGCTTCTGTTTTATAACTCCTCATTTGCCACTTTCCAAGTCACTGAATTAAGCCCTTCACAGCAGCCAGTTTAGTTCTACATGTCAATTTTCAGTAGAACCAGTCAATAATTTTAAAAGACTGATGGTGGAGTGTAGAGTAGACTCAGTTATAGTGCACGGCAATACTCAGGAGTAGATGGGATTAACTGCATCCTGATGGATTACATTTTGCAGGCATATATTGGTAAGGCAGTCATTTATGTAACAAGTTTCCCTTTTCTGGTAGGGCCTTATGAAAATAATTTCAACAAAAGTTTATAAAAATATTGAATTAAAATTGGCATGTTCCTTTCCCATATAAACACATGTGATATATATAAATATATACATTCAGACACAATGTACAGCATATGAGGAGAGGGCATCTTTCTATCATTTGTGGTGGAGAGATATCCAAGTATTTAATCTCATTACGAAATGTATGAAGCAAAGAAAACCTATTTTGTATATATGTAGAGAATGCTATGCTTTCTTTCAAGACACATCAACCTTCTTCCTTATATTTTCTCTTGCACTTGTCCTTTAGCCATTCTTTAAAAATAATCAAGCTACCACAAAATCTGAGGACTGCGCCTCTAACACCTTGTGGGAATTCAACATGCCTGTCCAATCTTGGGCCAAATTAGGTTTCAAAAACAACCTCCTAAGAAGGGACACAGTTAGAGCTGGGATTGGTCCTGTCCATATCCTCTCAGTGCAAAAGCAAAAGCCTAAGCACTACAGCAGAATGGAAGCATTTTGCTCAATCTTTAGAGAACCATGGTAATTTATTTTCTAAAAGTTTGCATTTGTGTATATGCATTTCTTATACGTGTAACAATGTTGAAGACTTTAGCAAAGCAACATTACATGCAAAGGCTCAGCAATACTGACATTCAAATTAAATAGAATGAAAATTTTAATGAGTCTATACATACTTAGATATGATAGTTTTGATTTCCAGATCTGGGATAGTTTATGTCTTTTCCCCTGCAGAAAGAATTACAGGTTTATAGGATGCAGAATCACAGAATAAGCAGTTGGAAGGATAATCAAGCGAAACTCCTCATCCTGCACATCACCATCCCCAAGAGTCACACTGTGTGTCCAAGAGCATTGTCCAAATATTTCTTGAACTCTGTCAGGCTTGGTGCTGTGACCATATCCTGAGGGAGCCCATTCCAGTGTTCAACCACTCTCTGTGTAAAAAGCCTTTTCTAATACTCAACCTAAACCTCCCCTGGCACAGCTTCAGGCCATTCTCTTGGATTCTGTCATTGGTCAAAACAGAGCAGAGATCAGGACCTGCCCCTCCTCTTCCCCTCACAAGAAGCTGTAACTGCAGTGAGCTCTCCCCTC
>JANRMJ010000066.1:88590413-88609576 GCA_025584955.1 Alethe diademata | reverse complement strand
AGGTAACAGAAGAGGCTGCAACTTATTCTGAGTAAACACGTGAAGTAAGGAACAATTTAATGCATGAATTACCCTGTCTATTGTAATACATGGCATTCCTGTGGGATAACTATCAGATGCACTGTTGTAGTCAGTTAAGAAGGGACCTACACTTTACTATGATAGTGCTGCAGATACCAAAAAGTTCTAAATAGTCAAAGAACAAAGTTACTGCATACACCAATGATGTGACGTTGCATCACCTTTACCATCTGCACTGATGATTATAAATTATTTTCTCCAATCTGACTTATAGCTATAATATATATATCAGATAGACTTGAACTACTTCTTACTCATAAAGCACTGCTAGTTAATCTAGTGCAGGGTGTGGAAAAGGGGGATTATATATAATGTATTTTCTGCATCTAAAATCAAAATTAAATATTTAAAATGTATAACTTCTGAAAGACAAATATTGTGATACTGTAATAGCAAGTTGCATATTACATTATCTTTTGTGAGAAAGAGACAAATTGCGCATGCTAATATAGGCCCACTAGAGCAAAAATGAATACAATTTGAGTAGAGTCCTCTGTGAGGGCAGGGTTGTCTCTTATCATGTCATAACATTCAAACATATCTTACTCTCCAAAATCAGAAATCAGAACTGTGTGAGAAATCATTTTCTAGCAAAACTGTATTTTGTGATTTGAAGTATTTCTACAGGCTGCCTCAACATGACACAAAACTCATTTGATACTTTGTAAGCAAGTAAGAGGAAAATTCCAAAAAGCCCACATCTAAAGATAAGAACACAGAATATTACCTTTTATCTGTCCTAACCCATGTGAGTATTCAGACAAAACTCTTCCAAGAAGCTTCATTAAGAGCTGCCAAGTCTTCCACTATAAACAAGTTATGTTTTAGCCAAGAACCTTTTTAACATAGTCCTCCCTGATGTATGGAAATGCTTCCTACTACCTTTACCAAGACTAATGTTGAAAAATCTTTCTAGAATTTAAATGGAGAATCTAGCTCATTCTGCATTTACTGAATCTACTTAAGTCTCTTGGCAGTGTTACAGGAAAAAGCATGGCCTAACAGCCCCCAGTCATAGCCAACACTTCTAATTACAAAAGGAAATAGCACAAAAAGTTAATGTTTGCAAGAATATTTGCACTATCACCATTTTATATGGTTGCTTCTTTTTCTCTTCCCTAGTCACTCTCAATCCTGAAGTCAATAAAGCCTTGATAAACTAAATCTATTTTCTTGCTGGAATTGCAAAAGCTGGAGCTAATTAAACTAGAGATATTTAATTTAATGGTCACAAAAAGAATCATAAACTGTAAATAAAGTAAGAAAAAAAATTAAACAATGTGGAGGTAACTTGATTTAACTTTGGCGTGGTATACTTGTATTCAAACTTAATTACATTTATAACTGTTAGGTTAGTAAATGCTCATAAATGTTTATTCATGATGTGCTATTGAAGGAAAAAGGTGTCCCATTTTGTGCTCCTGAATTTACTTCAAATGATCACTGGCTGATCACTCATCAAATAGAGTGGTATTTGACCAGACAGCTAAACTGGTAGGAAAGAATGCATTAATCCGGTACTACAAATAGAAATTTCACACAGATCTTAAAAACTGTGTTTGTGTAGAATACCTAAAAAAGAAAGCACTTGATAAGACAAGGAAGTACCCATTCTGCCCTTGATTTTGTTTAGTACAGGAGTTTGATCACTGTTTTAGAGACACACACCAAATTCCAGTATTCTCAGTATTGGAGAATTCTGTCCAAATTCAAAGATGTTTGGTTCTTCAAGAAAAATACATACCTTCAGGTCAGATTTCATACTAAGTCAGTTTTCCCCCAATTTCTATATGTAGACAACTACACAAAGAAACTTTCAGGACAAAAGTGTATAACAGCATATCAGCTCCATGCCTTTATAAGATTTTGCGAGACTCTTGGGGCATAGATTCTACCCTATGTAACAAAAGGTGAGGAAAAATGGCCATGGAAGACTAGGCTTTGCAAATAAGTAATTCAGATTTTTATTAGTTTTTAAGTTTGTGTATATTTGAATTGAATTTGAATTGATGATGTTCTAAAAAAAGTTCCATAAGTCAGCTCTGGCATGGTATAAATCCTTTTGGCTTACTTTTTAGTTAAGAGTTGATTAAAAGCTCCTGTTCTCTTATGACTGTTTTTCCATTGGATGAAGAGAGTGTATTTTTGTAGACAGGAAAAAAAAAATCAACAAAACCAACTTGTTTTGAAAATATTTTCAGGAACGACTGGAAAACAGCAATCTTAGAGGCACTGGTATTTCTAGTCTAGTTCACATGATATTATCTTGAAGAAGAATGGAAATCAATGCTACAAATGCTCAAATGCCCCATAACCCAGCACCTGGATTTTTCAGCTGATAATCAATCCCTATGTGTTTTTAAAGCGATGATTCTGCTCGTTACTAAGGCAGAATCATGTAAAAAATTCAGCAACTGAAGCCATAACCACAGATTATGTAGCCCCCAAGTAACCTATTAAACACACAGAAAGGTTTCCAGCATTTCAGAAAGGTGTATCTTTCCTGTAGCATTAACCACAGCAGCAAGGTACTGCCCCTACTCTAGCTCTCATTCACATGTTGAAAGCTTATGACCTATTTTCAGAGATATTTTCAGCCTAAATTTGTTAATTTAACTCAGGGCATAGCCAAATCCCCAAGTGAGATTTTTGCTTAAGCTAGCAACCTGTCCAATTTACATTGCAAAGGTAGAGTAAAGTTACACATAAGGAGCTGCTAAGCCCGCAACACCTTCTCAGGAAAATGAACCTAAAACAAAACAGGCACATTCCTGTTTATTAGAGCATTAATTTGTCATTCCTTGCATCACAGTGGTTCAGGCAAAAAATAGCACTGATATGAACGAAAAGGGTTGAGCCCACATGGCTGTACGGAACTGTCCTGGGAAATGAGAATATATTAAGACTTTCTAAGAATTAAAAAGCCTAATCTAAGAATTAAAACTAAAATATTTCCTTTTGGTACGTGCATTTCCAAGTGTTTGCAAATATCTATAAGCAAATCAGTTACTGGCCAGACACTCACTTGCTTTTTTGATAAAATAGGACATAAGATCATAGTGTGACTTAGAATGTGATGATAACTGATACAGGGCAGTGCATCCAACAGAAAAAAATCAGACCTGAAAAAATTTCATCACTGAAAGTTGTTTACTGGCCTTTACTACTAAACCTAACTTGAATTCTTACAGATCCTATTTTAACTTTAATTTTTAATCTGAAAAATAGTTTGCAAAGTCAAATTCATAGCATACGACTTATATTAAAAATTCCAAATTACTGTAGAATTCCTTTTTTAGAGGAAAACTATTTTGTGACCTGACTTTCCTACCTGACCTTCCAATAACCAGCTTTTTGGTAAATGTTGTATGAGCTTTAATAGTATCTGTGCTCCTTTCCAGATTTCACCCAGATCTCATTTCTTATTTCTTCAGACAGATCATTTCCAAAGAATACTCCAAGGCAGCACAGCTCCCTGTTTGCAGGGTATACTTTGCATAGATGAAAACAGAACTCTCAACAAGGAGGTCATAATCGTTCTCTTTAGCTGTCCTCTCTCAGAGTTCCAGCCTACAGTGATGATATACTGATAGCTCTAAAATCACTGCTAATGGCAAGTATATTTTTAGCAATTGGAATAAAATTCACAACAGGAAAGTGCAGGTGGTTGTGAAATACTGTTCTAACAATTTCCCTGCCAAATTTCCTAGGCCCCAGGCTAATTTTAACATATGCATGATAGATTTGAGCTTTCTGGAAAAGAAAATACATAGAAGAAAATTGGAATAATTTGACAGATTTTTTTCCCCACGTTTTTAACAACAAAGTTGTTAAAAATATGCAACATCAACTATACAATTTCTTTCAATGAGTATTTTTGCTTTAAAACTACAGGAAATATGCTACATGAAAAGAGTGAAGATGAATTCTGACAACACCACTTTTCATGGAGATAGGATGCAAATGAGTTGATACACACAGATTAGAAATTATAAAACAGATTATAAATAGGTTCTAAATCTTTTCTGTTTTCTGATATGAATGAGTAGAAATTCCAGTGGGCTAAAAGCAAATACTCCTCATTTAACACAACATCAAAATCTGTCTTTTGTTTAAAGGCCAAATTTTGCACCTTAAATGAGTCATCCCTGGCTCGTATGAGGTAAATTACAGCCAAATGAAGATTACACCTTTAGTATTTCCATTGTAAACATACTTCATGGTTTGACTGTGTGTGGTGCACAGCATATATTTACAAGGTATGTACTGAAAAGGGAAACTGATTATCAAATCTGCACTGGTACCTCAAAATGTGAGCGCAGATACTCCCCTCCTTAGCCCCCCTCCCCCAGTCTGTAATAAAGAGATACAAAAGAATTCATAAAGGCTTGTTGAAAAGAAGTAAGGCACCCACCAAGTCCAGCAGAAATACCTACTGATAGTGACAGAGAAGAACTCAAAAGATACTGTGCTCTAAATGCCACAGTATTTTACGAACATGACAAATTGCACATGTATTGAAGAAATAATGATGTAATATAACTTGTCTCTGTCTTTTCAAGTTTTCATTCCCAAAGATATGGCATTAAATTATTTTAATATGGTTCTTCTTTTACTACTCATAATTTGCTGATGAAAAGATAATGTAAAACACAGACGTCAGGAAAACCTTTTTCCTTACTGGATTTAAGTAGAAATTTCTATTTATTTCTACACCTCAATAGTTAAACCACTTGCAACTTGTTATTTCACAAGTTTACGACATGTCTGTATAGGCAAGTGCTATCACTGTCACTGTATTTCATCTGAAGAAACTAGCAGGAGGGACGTAATATTTTCAAGTCATATTTTATTGCCATTTTAAGCTAACAATAAAATTCGATTATTAGTTTGCATTTACTATATCAAAATGATAATAAACTCCTCAATCATGTTCTGTGATAGCAATGGTAATCATTTTGGACACACTTCAGTTATTTGATTCTACAGGCATGAAAATTACTTTTTCATGACCATTTTCTGGCACACTTTTAAAATCAAAATCTCATATGACTGTATTCTCTTTAAAGAACTTTTCATAACATCATCACACTAATTTTTCATGTTGCTGTAATAGTTAATCTTAAAATTTTTTTGGCTTCTAGGTCTCAATGCCCCTTGAAATCAAAGCATGAATTTTACAGCTGTTAAATTTTCTTTCAACCAAATAAAGAAAGATAAAGTGGTTCTTGTCAGGTCTTTATCATAGGTCATTTATAAACATGTGTCAAATTTTTTTAAAGTGTTTGAAAGTGGTCATGACGACTTGAATTTCCCCTTATTTTTCTACTTTTATTAAGTTATCAAGACAAAGTTGCCAGCACTGTGCATAGCTCCATTTTGAGAGGCATGTAGTTTGTCACAATGACATGTAAGGGAGAACATGTCTAATGCATGAGATTCAGATAGACAAAAAATTTATAAGAAAAACTTGTCCTCCCGACACTCACTCTCAGAGCAAGTAAGCAGAAACCAGCTGAAATAAATGCAATGTTTCATAACTCATGTCCAAATACTTACTTTAAAATAATAATTCCTCTAAACAAATTGAAGCTTTAATTATCTAGAAAGCACTTGAATATACAAGTTCATCCTAACAGCCCCAGCAGTATCAGAAATAGAATTTTCAATGCATCTGCAATTTACACTACACATAATTTCAAATCAAGCGACTTACACCTCTGAGCTAACACAATCCCTTTTACCTCAATAATCAGCCTGCCACTCTTTTTCAGCTAAGTGAGTAACAAAGCTTAAATTCTTTTAAAAAATTCAACCTCTCTTATAACTGGGTAAGGAAGATACGGATTCCTCTTAGCTGTTTTGTATAGACAGTTTTCAATTAAGCATGGAATCTGCAAAAGGTTGTACTTATATTAAGCAGAAATTCTATAATTGATTTACATCTTAAGATTACTTTTCATTAAATGGTTGTATTAAAGAAGTTCTCACAGTACTGTAGTGATTATTTAAAATCAGATAATTCTTAATATCCACATTTTGAGGAATCAGAACCTCTTCCACAGCTACCTTTCTTGCTATTTATTAGTGGATAATGGGTAGCTCTTGTTTTTTATGAGTTGGTTCCCCTTGGCCCTTTATTTTTTGCTGAAATGATTATCTAAAGGGAAAAAAGAGTACTACTACAGCCTCACAGTGAACTCTCAACCTGAGAGGTCAGCATTTCATAACAGCAAATTGGAACAATATAAAAATCAAAAGGTTTTCTGAAGTCTTTAAATACATCCTGCTAAAATAAGATGAATAACAAAGTTGTTGTAAAAAGACAACTACTTATCAAAAAAAAATCCAATTAAAGTTGCTCTAGAACTGTTAAATCACAACATTCAGGAAGCATCATGATCTGTCACTTCCACTTATGCATTTATGTGGGTCAGTTGCACTGTGAGTGGCTTCAGTAGATAACATTGGAATCTTCAGGTATTTCCTCTACTCTAAAAGTATTTTCCACACTTAGTTCAAGGGTTGCTGATTTCCAGAACAATTTAACAAATTTTGATTATTTACACAATGGGGACTTGCTGTTTCCTCTATTTAATTTGGCTGATAAAATTCTAGAAGTTTTATTTCCTTTTCATTTCTAACATATATTTAGGTTAGAAAAATTGGATTTATAAAGAATACTAGCGAAGGACAATTTAAACATTCAACTGAAACATACTTTAAATAGAAAGATGAGGTAATTGATCTTTCTTTAAACTGCCTAAACACAAACATACCAACAGTACTATGATTCATGCAATATAGGATAAAAAATGCAAGAGTTAGCAACACACAGAGACCCGCAGAACTTAGCTTTTTCTGCTTTTGATTTCTTAATTCCTGAAATAATTTGTAAAAGCAAAGACGCTATACTAACTATACCTACCATATATGCAGGTATGTATTTTTTATGTATATTACATGTATTTGCAGGTTTGCTGTATTCTTTTCCATGTCGATAATATAAATAATAATATTTTATTTTAAAAAATTCAAATACATGTAATTGGAAACCTAAGTTAATAGACAGGAGTTATTTTATCAGCTGTTGATCAGCCTAGAAAAACAGCTCCTTAGAAGCAAGCACACCAAGCTAATGACAGACTTAAACAGACTTGTGAAAATACCAGAAATTCAGGTATAGGACAGATTTTTTAAGGGATAGCAGAGATTAATTCTTAATGCAGACATTGGTGCAGATACACATATGTAGTGTTGAATTTTAAATTATTGTTTGAATTCAGCACTCAAAAACCTAAAAGTCATCATAAAGCTCTCATATTACATTGTCATGGTGCTAAATTAAAACTGGACTAAGAAATTTCTGTTTGACATCTAAATCACATCTGTACCCCTGTATATTCTCATCCTTGAAATGACATAAATAAAAGCAAGAACTCTTTATTAAAACCTTTAATAGCTGCAATAAAACTTGTTTTACGCTGTATGCTGTATAAATGAGTTTAGCAGCGACCTTCGCTTATGTAGGAATTCATCAACAGTGGCACTAGATCACAAAGTTTCCTTTTTGTGCAATGTAAAACTAGGATTTTCATACTGAATGGCAGGGGTTTGCCACAGGAAAGATGATATGTTAAATCCATGGGCCATAGGAACTGCAATTTGGATAATTATGCTAGAGTTAGCTGGGAAATGATCCCCTCTTTTAACTTCAACTGTTAGCAAACAATTCTTTTGACATTAGCTTGATCACAAGGAGAAACTGAATCCTGACTCAGGAATGCAATCCATTCATGTATTGCAAATCCATTCATTTGCTAGAAGGCTCATTAACTGTGTAAAAAAAAAAAAAAAAAAGAAAAAAGAAGCCACTTTTCATGTGTATATATATATATATATATATGTATGTATGTAAAAGTGATAGGGTTTGCTTTGGGGTTTTTTGGTCATTCAGGTTATCTCCCTTTTATTTGCCTTTAATACAAAAGGCTCAGTCAAATCAACACTTTATTTTGATTTTCCAGACTATAAATGCTTTGTAGGATTACTGAATAAAAAAAATCCCGATGCCATGTTTCACAAAACTGCTAATTTTCTTTAATGGGTTTAAATGAGAACCAAGCCTTGCACTTACCTGTAAGTCACTTTAAATGGCTCCCTACTGTAAATGAGTAAAGAGGCCACTTCTGGAATGTAGGACAAAGTACTTCACTTTGCTGACCTTGGTATATAAACTATAAGGTAAAATTCTATCTTTAGATCTCAAAGTGCTTGACATTATTGTGCTATTTATTTGAAGTCTATGACCCTATTTATATGGTTAGTCTCTTCTGGCTTGTTATTCTATAGTGCTGATAAACTGCAGTTACTTTCACTAGTAACCCTTAGATGTGACTAAGTTATCTTTAAAAAACTCCTTATTGTGGATATCACTTTTCTGATATAACTTAGATGTCACTAACCATTACTTTTCATTACTTGAAGACTATTTGCTTCTTAATTGGACAATATGACACCACATATATTTTCCATCTTCTATTAATCTTCTAATTACAGCAACAATAATTTAATAATTCATTACAGAACCCCTGCAATTGTAACTTTTGCTTAACTCCTAGTGCACAGTCCTCTCTTTCATCTGTTCCATCATATTTAAAATATAGCACAAAAACTCCCTTATTAAAACTTGGTGTTTTGTGACCTGTAGGATCCATAAGCCTACAGAAATGATGGAGAGGGACTACTAAAAGAGCATGTAGGAGGAACAGGTTTAACAAAGAGAGTAAATTCAGATTAGATATTAGGAAAAAATGCTCTGCTATGAGGGTAGTGAGGCTGTGGAAGAGCTTGCCCAGAGCTATTGTGGATGTCTCACCCCTGGAACTGTGCAAGTCCAAGTTGGATGGGGCTCTAAGCAACCTGATCTACTGGAAGCTCCCCCTCTCCAGAGCAGGAGGGTTGGAACTAGATTATCTTTAAGGTCCCTTCCAGCCTAGGCCATTCTATCATAACATTATAGCATAGTTTTAGTCACCACATAAGACAATGTTATTTCTCTCAAGCTTTTAAAATGAAGAGTTTTCTGTCTATATCTGTATTACGGCTACTCCACCTGAGCACACCACTTCTGTTTTGTGAATTTCCTATTCAGCATTTTTCCAAATCAATGTTAAAATGCCCAACAGCTTCTAAGCATCCATGCTGAACAATTTCAGAAGAGCTTTAAATGCTGTAAAAAGTCTTAATACTACCTGGCACTGTCACGTGGCAAGCAAGATATTGTTACTGTGACAGAAGAGCATACAAACCCCACTCAGTTTGCATATGGTTTTAGCACAACCAACCTGCACAGACTGAGGCTTTTGAGGGTCATATTAAAAGGTTCTGTTTCACCTGGGGTCCAGAATTACAATCAGCAAATAACTTTCAAAGCAGCTAATTTAAAATCTAAATCACTAAGTCACTAAATAAGGGACTCAGTTTATAGAAGGTCTTAAGCAAAGAAGTGAAATTTTGAACTATATTTATTTGAAAAAAAGCAAAACACATTAGCTTGGTATCGTTTGCTATATATAACACACAGTTAAAATTTGCAAAGAAATTAATTAGAAGAATTAAGAAGAAATTATCAAAATAGTTACAAATATGGTTATATTTTGTTATTAAAAAAGGTATTATTTTTCATTAATAGCTCTATTTCAAATATATTCTTAAATTTCACCATAAACTCTTAAGTTGGTTACTTACACTACTTATACTCCATTACCAAAGCATATCGTAAGAAAAAAGTATCAAGAGAATACAATCAACAGATTAAAACTTTATCAAAGGAGAATGAAATGCTTATGTTTCAAGATTACTATAGCTTGCCTCCTGAATAGCAAAAACCACTCAACTGCTAATAAGAAGTAAAAATTTAACAGCACTTTTCTGAGCTTAAAATTTCTTTGCCAAAAATTAAGAATAATATTATAACTGTATAACCTTTTTAGAGTTTTTAAAAATATATTAGGTATAAATTGTTCTGTGGTTTGCATATCAGATTGCAGTGAACATATTTTACACAGTATTGAAATAGAGTACATTCCTGCTTGCAGGAACCAGATTTCTGCTGTACAAGATTTTTGGGTTTATAGTATCAATTCTCTAATGTCTAAAAAAGCTAATGCCCATCCCCTTACCAAATAACTCCCTATCATAACCCAAAAAAGGTTCTGTGCATTTCTGAGTCTGAAACTGGAACCCTATGTTTTTTATTTCTGCGGGATCTTTCAGAGACCATTCTGAGCAGATCTCATTACTTTCACATGCCATTGCATCATACACCTCCAATAAAGTTAAAGTACTCTCCCATTTCACTGGATATCTCTCTCTATAGGCTTATCTACAATTTTTCTATGTTATCATCAGTGAGGACCACGACTGGCAAGAAGGATCACTGCCAGAATCAGCATTTTGGCTTGACAGATGCAATTTTTGTGATGCTTGTATACTGAGGATACTAGAGGTGAAAATGTATTCTAATCTATAAGAGTCTCCTTCTTCCTGCTTAATGTTTTTTTTTCATGCTAGAGGGTCAAAACAGAATATAGATGGAATTCACTATTTCTACTAATTGCAGGGAAAAAAGCTTTTAACTCTTTTGGTTTCCAAAATCTCTTCTTATTCATTGTCAAACTATTTTATATTAAGTTCCATATATGAACTAATATTATATTTGAGACAATTAATTTACATTTGTACCACAAAGCTCAGTATTTTACTGATGCAAAGAAAACCAGACCATACTACTTTGATGAAAAAATTGTTCCCCTTCAGATATAGATAAACACTCATTTTTGGAGCTAATTAGAAAAAAATTTGTATCCAGGCTTCCTCAAGAGCTCAGAGGCAACTGAAATAGCTGAAATTTTGGTGGTTGTTTTGTTTTGGTTGGTTGTTGGGTTTATGTTGTTTGTTTGTTGGCTGTTTTTCTCTGTACGTTTAATGCCTAGGTTAACCCTGTAGAGTGGCTTTTGACTCCAGTACATTTTCTGAACACTGACATGTTTATTAGTAACATTTATTATCACTTGATAAATATTTACAAATTTAAAACATATCTCTGTAGAATTTAGACAAACTCAATTCAAGCCTTTATGTCTCCTAGAACAGACTGCCATAATATTCTGCTCAGTGACCTGCCACTCAAACAGACAGATTACCAAGCTTTACAAGCGTATATCACAAAGAAACACAAGCACACTTCCTTCATGATAAAGTCACTACATAGCCTTTCCATAAAACAAAGGGAGGAATTGAACAATTTTATGTTGGACTATAAAGGGAAAGCCTGTAGAAGCTAGGAGCACTAGCATATATAGAAGTTGTCTTTCCAGTTCTACAAATGTGATTGAATCTCTTCAAAACCAGACTAGATGAATTTCTAGTATCTCATGAAGGAATGATGTTTTTCTCCATATACAACACAAGTAATATTTAATTCTTCACAATGCAATTAACTGGTTTTCCTACTGAGTAATATATCATATAGATAAATACTCTATGAAAACCTATGCAAGACTGTATTAAATATAAAACAGATTTTTAACGTTTATCACAAGTGCATTTTTTATAAAATTTGGGCTCAGTCCTCCCAGCCTGACTCCCATTACCAAAATTTAGGCTACTAATCATGTAACCTTCCTGAAGTAAGGTTGCTCACACACACAATTCTGCAGATTTTCATTGTGCTTTATATGTTTAAAATAAATTATTATAAATGATACTATAATATCTATCATCTCATAAATTAGGATTGTCCTTCACTGACTTATTAAGATACTGGACACTTGCTTCAGGAAATTTTTCAAAACAAGCAAAAAGTAGATTCTTCTAAGTAAAACTACCAGAATTGCTAACAGTTTTTAAGTTTCTTTCATTAATATTTCTTAGTCATTCTAATTAATTATAATTAAAGTAATTAATAATTAGTGTAAATAATACTTTATTAACAAATGCATTAATTATTATAGAACTACTCAAACTGAACATGTCATTAAAGAACAGGACTTCTTTATGTGTGAGAAACCTTAAAATAAATCGTTTTATAGAACATTAAAATTTTAAATTAGTGTGGTTTCCTTGATCATTTCAATTACATAAATAAAATAATAATCTTCATGCCCTCTGTTTACAACAGCAAAAGTAAAAAGGGTATGGTACATTCAGTGGTGAAACTTAGTTGTATTGTGCTATAAGGTGCATTTTGCTCTTTGATGAAAGATAAATATCCTTTCCCCTCTATTTTATGATTTGAATAGAAAAAAAGGGGGCTTTTTCCTATGTTACCTTATTTCTCAATATTACATTCCATGTGTGAAAACTACCACAGTGGAATTTAATGACATTTTCTAACAAAATTTACTCAGAGAATTGTGTATTCTGTGCTCATATTAAATGCCTCAAAATTTGAGTCATTAATAGTTTGGCTTAAAACATTTTTCTCCATTTTGTAAGATCTTTCAAACAAGAAAGTGATAATCTCTGACAATAAAGGCACAAATTAATACATAGCCCAGGCTTACTTCTAACAGAAGGTACAGTGCAATGAAACTGTTCTCTCTTACCATAGATATAGACTTGTTCACAACTTGCACAAGGTTTTGAAAAGTTTCTAATTTCTAACTGCTCAGAATGCGGCCTGTGGTTTCTCTGCGACCTCTGGCACAACAAAACCACACAGATGAAGAGCCTGGCTGCAATCTTGGAGCATTACTGTAACACCTGAATTTTTAACTGCAAATATAAAAATAAAATCAGCAAAAATTTAATAAAATAATTTCCTCTAAAGTAATTTTGACCTGTCTTAACAAAACTTAAACTCTAGTCAATTCAAAACCATGTGACATTATCTAGACATCTGTAACTGTAAGGAATGCTTTTGAGGGTAAGCACTATTTCTCTCAAATTTCAAGCTTCTAAAGCAACCAAAACCATCTGTGAGTTTGAACATAAAACAAAAAATATTTTTAGTCGGGCAGGCAAAAAAAAGATAAATTTTGAAGAACTGTGATATAATTTCAAATGCATTGTTGAAAGCATTGTATTAAAGTTTTTGAAATAAATTTTGGTTGTGCAGTATTGAAGGTCGGGTTGGATGTGGCCCTAAACAGCCTCATCAAGTAGATGGCATCCTCACCCACGGCAGGGTGGCTGGAACTAGATATCTTCAAGGTCCCTTTAAACCCAAATCACTTTGCTCCTGTCATTTTGATTTTGTGATTCTATAATTTTGAGATCTTCTAAATTTTTTGTCAGAAAAATAAACTTCCTGTTCTGAATTAAGACATAAAATAAAATTCAAATCGACAGATTTATTTTTCAATAAATATATAAAAGTAGACTTTTTTAGCCACTTTTTTTTTTCATTGTTGGCACAAAAAAAAAGCCATTCTTAATTCAGTTTTACATCTGAGAAAACAGATTTTTGAAGTTTTTAGCAAAACACCGTTGATATGATGACTGAGGAAAATTATTAGTAGACTCAAAAATGCTGATTTATAAGGGTGCAATAAAAACATGATTACATTGATGATTTAACTGTTTTCTGATTCTCGTGATGTGCAGGATTCAATAAAACCTTGCTAGAGCTGTGCACATTGTTTCCCTCACACTTTTCAAATATAGAAGAAGCTTAACGCCTTTGCTAAATACAGAAAAAAGGAGCGTAGGAGTACAAAACGTGAAAGAACTACATATAAGCATGAAAAACATGCCTATTTCCTGTAAATTGCAGGCTTATTCAAATTGGTAACACTACCCATCGTTTTGTCACTTTCTTTGATAGGAGCATACATTGCTTTTCATGAAGTGCTGACACAAAACAGGCATCATTTGGATTTTCAACATCTTTCCTTATTCTAAACATGTTTCATGCACTTTCTCTTGTAGAAACATCATCATTTTTGGTAGATTTCTACCACTGCTGCTGGAAATAGCAGAAGATATATTACAGTGGAATCTGGGGTGGGGAGGAGGAAGGAGGAGGTAGAGTTGACCATCAAATGTTCTTTCACATGAGAAATCTTTCTCTTAAGAGATTTTTGATTGAAAAAGGCTGTCTGTAGATTTCATTTGTAATTATGTAAGCCAATGAAAGATATCCCTTGCAAACCGTATTGATGACTTCAATATTATGAAGTTCAATCCACAGCAAAACCTCACCTCACCTGCTTTCTTTGGCAACCCTAAAATCTGTTCTGAGCACCTCCTCAAGCTGTGACATCTCATGTGGAAAGGGGTGCATAGTGACTATTGGGCTGCTTTGAAAAATAATTGTTTCTGTTTGCTGTGACACTTTAAACTGCCATAATTGAAATAAGAAGAAAAATATTTAAAAACTGAAATCAATAAGCCTGGGATGATGTATTTGAAAACTCAGAGGCATCCTCTTCTGCCACAAAATCTCTTTAGTGCAAAAAAAATAGTGGGGAGGCTCACATTCTGAAATAAATTAAATCTGTTTGATAAGACATTACTATAAAAGCAGCTTCAGTGAATTTTTTTGTCTCTATATATCAATAAATAAAAAGGTTCAATTTTGTAAGGCTGCAAGCATCTGTGAAAATACCATAAATCAGGTTCAATAAAGAATCTAAGCAGGTAAAATAGGATGCAATGGGCTTAAATAAGACACATAGCTTTAAGATAGATTAAAGCAGTCCCCACCGAGTTGCACGCTCCACCACAGTGACTTTAAAAACTTATATGTAAGTTTATAAAGGAAGAGCTTCACTGAAAGGGTGGGAAAGATATTATATCTTTGTCAGATCACTGTAACAAAATGGTATCTACGCGACGTCGCAGAAAAGCCAGTGTCTGTGCAACCTCTAGAGATCACACAACACTATATACTTAAAGGTTTGCAAGTATAGAGTCTATCATAAAGAATAAGTAATTTGAGTCAATCAGAATCCATGGTATTGACAAGTTTCTTACAACAATGAAAAATTTATGAGCAAATGTCACCTCCACATCTGTCTATCTCTGTCCTGACATTGCAGAATTCTTTCTCTTCCACAGTTCCCATTGCAGATTACACTAGCCATACCTCAAGTAATTTTGACCTCACATCAGAGAAACAAATTAAGATTTCTCATTTTATTCTTCTTTGGCTGTTTCTAAGCCTTTGTTTACAGATTTTTGCTTTCCTATGCAGCACTGTGCAGGACCATCCCTTCCAGTCTTTTTCAGATTGTTTCGAAGCTCTCTACTTGTTTCTTTCTCTCAAACAGTCTATATTTAGAAGAAATAATAATTAGTCTTGCACTCTAGTGAAGTAAATCAGGTACCTGGGAACAGGATGACAATGTCAGTATGCAGAAATACTGCTAGCATGCCAGATGTACAGTTGAGTAATAGCAAACACTGAGGGTATAAGTAAGCTTCCAAGATACCTTACCAGGAAATGCATGGAGGTACCTCTACTCATTAAGTATTTACAGCCCAAATTCATGTCCTGAAATTAGAAGACTGTGTCTTTTAAATAATTTGTCTGAAATGCAGTCCATTGTGCTGGAAATATTTTGATAAAAGTGTTTCATCCACAAGAAAAGAGCTATTGTGGACTAGATAAACAATAGCAGACGTGTTTTAGAAACTTCCCTGAATACTGTCAACCAACCCAGACACAAGTACTGTTACAGAAGTCCTGCAAAATACTTAATAAAGCAATAGATGCCATTCCTTTTTGACATTACATATTGCTTTTAATACTGACTTAGGAACACTCTTATTTTTTTCCATTTTTTGTTTTCTCAAATGTTGATCTGTCAGCCTGTGTAAATGAGTTGTTACAGTGAAAATCCACTACTATCTATGATACTTTATTTTCTACATATTTATATCACCAGATACACACAGAATCACACATACAATCACACACAGAATCACTAGGTTGTAAGAGACCTTCAAGCTCAATATGTCCAACTCATGCCTGAACACCTCAACTAAACTATGGCACTGAGTGCCACATTATATCTTTTTTTAAACACATCAGGGATGTGACTCCACCTCCTCCCCAGGCAGGCAACTCCAGTACTTTATCATTCTTTCAGTAAAAAACTTTTTCTTAATATCCAACCTAAATTTCCCTTGACACAGCTTAAGACTGTGTCCTGAGACTTTGTTATCTTTAAGTTACTTCAACAGGATAATTCAGTCCTGCCTTTTTCTATCATATTTAATTTTCACCTCTTCCCATTTTGTGCTATTTCTTCTTGATGGTAAGCACACGAAACGTAGGAACATGACACTGCACAGAAACAATTCAAGTTCTTTTTCTCTTCGGAGATTTTTCTCAAGAGGGTTTCCTGACAGACTGTCCTCCCCTCACTGCAGATAAGACCAGTTTGTGGTAGTTCTCTGAACACCCAGGAGTCCTGTGCTCACAACTCGAAGATGCTTTGAGAGTGGTGTTAGGGGTCATTTGATTAAGGTGCTGTCTACAAGGGCCATCGTGCCATTTGAAGGATGGACATAAGGGTGGGAAAGTAGAGCAGAAATTAGGTACAAGTACGTATTTTCTGAGTACATAAAACTGCTAGCAGAGGCCAGGTCAGAAGCAAATAATTGGGATGGCTAGACAGTTTGAATGATACATTTGAGGTAAGCAGGGAAATGTAGGGCTCGTATGCTAGTTAAAGAAAATCTGACAATGCCAGATCACATTCTACAGGACACTAAGACAAACCAGGAAACTAAAGAAGAAGCAGCTCTCACCTCTGGAGCAGACACCAGCATTTACTAAAAGGGCCATCCAATCAACTAGACAAGCCTCATTCCTTACAGAGACAGGCCTCTCATTTTGGTAGCAACATACAGGAGGAGCACACCCCATGTTCTTTGAAAAATACAGACTGCCATCTAATTTTGGCTCTCAGACAGGATTCTGCTATTTTATTCTGGAACTAATAATACCTCAGCAGATTGTGAGCAGGCTGTTGAACTGCTCTGTAGAGCTGCACTAGCTTGGCAGTTTCTATTTCAACATTTCTAACCAAAACTGAAACAGGGTTGCCAAGAGAACTAAAATGTCTGAACTGTAGAAAATGCTTTATGCCAAAAATCAGTGGTTTTGAAAAATCTCTTACAACATCTGGCAAGACTACATTGAAAATGGAACTATTTTTCCTTTATTACTATTACTTTGAGCTGTACAGGAGGGTTCCCAAGTTCAGGAACTGAAGCAACGTGCCCAAGCCTTATCTTGTGGACAACCACTAAGTCCACAGCAGCCAACCAGGCAAGGAGAGAGGGTGCTGGGAGCAACAGAGGGAGACTTAAATGCCTTCAGGGAGTGTGAGCAACCTGGAAGATGGTGATCAGGAGCATGGCACAGCAGTGAGGGTGTGCCACAACATGAGCAGGCAAACAGGAGCCTGGCATGGCACTGAGGGTATGGCACAGCACTTTGCATGGCACTTTGTGCAGGCAGGGCAAGCAGAAAGGGCTCCTCTCTGACCATCCCAGAGCCACCAACAGACACCACAAACAGACTGAGTAGCTGGTAAGGAGGAGCATAGAGATCCTGTTTATACATTAATGCACGCAGCATGAAGGACAAACAAGAGGAGTTCAAGGGTTTGGCCTAGTCCCAGAGATTTGGTAGCAGTGGCATAACTGAAACCTGCTCCAGTGAATCCTGTGACTGGAGTGCCCCTTGGATGGTTACAGGCTTTTCAGAGGGATAAGCAGGGAAGAAGAGGTGAAGGGGTGGCACCGCATATAACAGAAGGGGTAGAATTTGTGGAGCTCACAGTTGGCAATGGCTAAGTTGAGAGCATCTGGATAAGACTCAAGGGGTAAACAAATCATATGAATGTCACTGTGGGAGTCTACTATAGACCTCCCAGCCAGGACAATGACGCTGACAAATTATTCTGTGAGGAACTAAAGGATGCTTCCAAGTCAACTGCTCTTGTCCTTATGGGGCACTTCAAGTTGCCAGAAATTACCACACAGCTGCTACAACCCAGAAGATTCTTTAAAAACCTGGATGACAACTTTATGGAACAAATCCTAAGAGAGTTGGCTCAGAAAGATGTCATTCTTGATTTATTGCCTGTCAACAGGGAGGATCTTGTAAGCAAAGACTGGTGGCCACCTTGGCCACAGCGACCGAATTTAAAATTTCTGTTGACAGGAGAGAAAGTGCCAGCAAACCTCAGCTCTGGACATGAGGAGAGCAGAATTCAGGCTGTTCAGGCAACTATTAAGCAAGGTTCTCAATATTTTTGGAAAATATTTGGAAAATATTTTTTGCTGGTGTGGGAGTCCTTAAGGGCTGGTCACTTTTTAAGCATTACATCCCAAGGGCACAGAAGCAAGCAATTCCCAAATGTCAGAAGTCAAGCAGATGAGGCAAAAGGCTGTCTCAGTTTACCAAGAATATTCTTTTGAAAATAAGGCAAAAAAGAAAGGTATATGCCCTGTGGAAGCAAGATAAGGTGTCATGGAAGAATACGGATATACTGCTTGAGACTGTAGGGAGAAAATTTATCCAGTCAAAGCTCAACAGGAGTTGAAGCTGGCCAGAAATGTGGGGGACAATAAAAAGAATATTTTCAAATATATCATTGGCAAAAAGCAGTAGAAAATAATGTTGGCCCATCACAGCATGAAGACGCTCACTCCACGCATAGGAATAGAGGAAGGACAGAGGTGTTCAATGCATTCTTTGCCTCTGCTTTGACATGGATGATGCACCAAGGGGGTCTCAGCACCCTGAACTGAAGGACCATGACTATGAGAATGATCAACTTCCAGTCAACCCTGAAATTGTGTGGGATCTGCTGTTCCAGTTGGATCTCTAGAGATCTATGGGGCCTGATAGGAGTCATCCAAGAATCCTCAAAGAGCTGGCAGATGTCATTGCAAAACCTCTCTCAATGATTTTGGAGTGGTCTTGGAAATCCACAGAGGTCCCAGCTGACTGGAAGCTCTGGGATTTTCAAGAGGAGTAAGAAGAAGGACCCTGGAAACCACAGGCCTGTCACTCTCACTTCAGTGCCTGGTAAAGTTATGGAGAAGCTTATTCT
>JANRMJ010000066.1:88542671-88589442 GCA_025584955.1 Alethe diademata | reverse complement strand
GTGAGGGGAAGAGGAGGGGCAGACCCTGATCTCTGCTCTGTGGTGACAGTGACAGGACCCGAGGGAATGGCCTGAAGCTGTGTTAGGGGAGTTCTAGTTAAGATATCAGAAAAAGGTTTTTCACGCAGGAGGTGACTGGGGACTGCCACCCAGGGCAGTAGTCACAACACCAAGCCTGAGAGAGTTCAAGAAGTGTTTTGGCAGTGCTCTTGGGCACATGGTGTGACTCTTGGTGATGGTGCTGTGCAGGGAAAGGAGTTTCACTTGTTGATCCTTGTGGGCCCCTTCCAACTCAGCTTATTCTGTGCTTCTGTTCCTGGAACAGCCAGTGTGCAAGACATAATCTATGCCTACAGCATACACTACATAAGAGAACGAGTTACATACAGAGTGTCAAAGCAGGAGAAAGTCCATGTATAATATCTTTTAGATCATAAATCCATACTGTTAATCTCAAAATATTGCTTCCAACCCAATGTTATTAATTTACTATTTTTCTCAGACAACATAAAGTAAAGTGACTCTCTAGGGGTGGTCAGAAAAAAACAATTTCCTTGCAATGGATCATATCAAAAGGAAGTGTCTTTATGCAAAAGGGAATAGTAGGAAAGTGAATAGGAAAGACCATCATTTTCATGAATACAAAATGGCATTAATACTTTAAATCACAAAGAATATGCCTTTTTTATTCTGTACTTTGCTAAGCAACCTCACCTAAACTAAGCCCAAATATCCTACTTCATACAGTGCAGAAATTGGGAAAAACTGACTTCAAGCAATGGAACACTTCGGAAAGTGTTTCCAACTTCGTGCTAAGCCCTAAGTCCAAATGTATATCTAATTATATGTGTGAATGGTTTATGTATATTTACATGTCTGTACACACACATACTCCCTTCTATTGTGAAGCACAAAAAGGAAAGATACTGCAGCACACATAAGGATAAATGGGTCATACTACTAACAGTCAAATACTTGGGTTTTTTTTAAACTATTCTGTCTCTTACAACAATTTCTGAAGTATCTATGTAAATAACGCACAGACATTCTATAATCTTTGAAATGAGATTTAAAGCTTAGTCATTGCCAAGAGTTATATAGTATTTCTACATTTGTTATGATAACTTGTCAATAAATTCTAGTATTGTTTAAAAATTATAATTAGGAAAATTATAATGCATATTCTGTCATGCTTATAATCTATCACAGGTTTTAGTGCAGTACATCAGATGCAGAATTCCAAAGTGAAATAAAGAGCAATGATAGGAATGACAGTCTCTGTATTTCTGATGATTAAAAGGCTGAGTGCTTGCCAGCAGCAGCCTGCTGTCAGTAAAAATGAATCTGAAACAGATGCCAACCACATCAACAGCTTGAGCCATATACATTTTTTATTAGACAAAGATAGAAATCATGATGGTAGTAAACAGGTACAACACACACCAAAGAACACCACCACTACACTCCAAGTTCAAAATATAGTTATTAGTACTCCATGTCCAAACTAGATAATTCTGTCTATTTATAAGCTTGCAAAACCAGTAAGTTTAGCATTAAAACTGTGACTATAAATAGAAGTTGGAACAGGCTGTTGCAATTTTATATTTAACCTCTGTCAATCTTGGATATTGTTTCACTAACACATGAACAGAAATCTATTTACTCACACTGCAGCACAATTTTCAGTTTTCTTTTGTTTTCTTTGATATCTGAACTTTATATCAAAGTAATGTGCATATGCTAGTAAAATACATGGCTAAAAGGCTCTTTCCCTAGTACCACCTCTGAAGGAGACCATAAGCCTCTAGCTTTAGCTAATATTATGCTGGGGGAAAAAACCCAAACCTTACAACTACAGAAAGAAAAAATTGACTTCTCATAGTTTTTTGTCGTCAAAATTGTTTTTCAATAATACTTGTTTAATCATATTTCAGTGTCTCTCTATTTCAAAATCTATGGGTTTGTTTACATATTACTACCTACTTACTGAGATGTTCCATTTTACTAGATACCAAAATTTCTTTAGAGACCCCTGCAAATGTTCAGTTCTATGTCCAGAGATAAGTGCCTGAAAACTGGAAAAGTAAACACCTCCTTCATCTTCAAGAAGGGTAAGAACGACTCAAGCAACAGACCAGTCAGTGTCACATTGATTGCTGCAATCACTGGTAAGATGATGGGCACCTTTCTGGAAACCATTTCCAGGTATATTAAGGACAAAAATAAAAATCATGAGGAGTGGTCATAGCACAGCTTCACCAAGAGGAAGTCATTCTTGACTAACTTGACAAAGTTCAGTGATGAAGTGATTTGCCTGTGGATGATGAGACAGCAGCAGAGTTCAACCTCGGAAACTGTCTGAACGTAAGACGTGATATACAGGCTGGTTAAGCAGACAATGAAATGGATTGAAAAACAAGTCCAGTTCTGTTTAGCAGAAGGTCATGCTGCTATCCAGGGGCACCTTGACAGGCTGAAGAAATGGGCTGAGGGTCCTGGTTCAGACTGAACACAAGCCAGCAGTGTGCACTGGCACAAAAGGTGAAAGGTAGGCTGGGCTGCACAAGGAGAAGTGCTGTCAGTAGGCTGAGGGAAATTATTCTACCTCATTACTCAGCCCACTACTGGGTTCCCCAGTACAAGAGAGAGATGGACACTGGAGACAATCCAGTGAAGATCCACTAGATAACTGATAGATTGGAACACTTAACATATGAAGAAAGGCTGAAAGAGCTTGACCTGTTCAGCATGAAGAAAAGAAGGCTCAAGGGGACCCTATTAAAGCATAAAAGTAGATGAAAGGAGGGTGTGAAGAGGCTGGTGCCAGAGTCTTCCAAGTGGCGCACAGCAGATGGACAAGATGCAATGGGCACAAACTGAGATATAGATGATACCAAATGAAATATCAGGAAACATTGGTTTACTGTAAGGTAGCCCAGAGAGGTCATATGTTCTTCCCTCTTGGACTCCCCTAGAGATGGTTGTGAGCAACTGCCTCCTCCTATCTCCATCTGAACAGGCAAAGTGAATGAGATGATCTCCAGAGGTACCTTCCAACCTCAACCATTGTATTATTCTGTGTGATTCAAGAGCACGCTGCATTTATGAAATTTAATTTAATTTCAAATGAGATTGCATTTCTTCATTTTCTGTACTGAATTTATTTGCAAGGTTTCATATTCCCAAAGACTAGAGTACCTACAAGGGAACACAAAGGAAAGACTGGAATAAAAAAACCTTGCATCTAAACCAAAAATATGGAAGCAGTTCTCTTATATTTAACTAATAAAGCTTTTGAAATTGCATGTATGCATGTGTTTGCATTGCCAAGGAGATGGTGAGGATTTTTGTTGTATGTTAGTATTCCCTTTACACCTAATCAGTTTCAAATGATACTATTTGAGCCCCAATAGAATAGTTTTATTCACAGTTACCATTTCTTTAGCCTAAAAAATGTGCTATACTAACATTTGAACGACTTTAATTTGATTTGTTCCTGAAATTCCAAGAAGATGATAAAGAGATATTTTCTAGTTCCATTACTTTTTACATGCATTTTATCTCACCATACTGCATATTTTTTCATTCCACGTTATCTAAAATTTTGAAAATTATTTAAGTATCCACTTGGAAGGACTGAATGAATATTAATCACAATATCCTTGATTATTTCTTAAATTATTCAAGGGAAATATACAGTCTACTTCTAACTACAATGCAGTACAATTCGTTAAGTTATATAATTTTGTCTTTTTCCGCTGAGTGGCTGGTTTACTCTTTATAAACATGGACAAAAAATGTTCACTATATCCAAGCTTCCAAACCATTGAGTTGTCTGCAGGCTTATTAAATATAGAAGTTTAATCTGACATGACTGATTGCTATTAGCCTGTATCTTCTCCACAACTTTTCCAGCTCATCTAGACCATCTTATAAACATTCCTATCAAAGGTCATGAAGAATATTGAATTATTGTTCTCATGAGGCTTATTCTATTTTGCTAAGAGCATATTTCAATTTAGAGAGAACTGGCAAATTTCTGCTCTCAGTTATCCTCCCATAACAACTGCAATGAATTTAATTGTTTATACCAAGAGGTGTAACAAATTATCTCAGAAGCACTCAATTCCACTCTGATTTGGGGAAAATAACATTTTCTCCCCATGCTGGCAAACACAGGGTGAGAATTTGGACTCTTGCTGCACCTGAGTCTCATACAGTTTAGCTTCACATGCACTTGAAATTCTAAATGTGTGAGAAAAGACTTCAAAATACTGTCAGCTTCTTTTCCCTGAAATCAGAACACTTGTCATCAGGAAAATAATATCATACAATGGAAGATGGAAAGTACAAAATGTAGTGCTATACTTTATTACAGCCTACACTGGTGACCAAGATCAGTTCATTCCAACAACAGAAGGAAAGATTTAATCTTTTTCTTTAAAAGCACAATGCAGACAAGCTTTTCAAAGTTCCCATCCTATCAAAACTGGATAAAATAGGTCAGGAGAAAGACAGAAAAAGGAAAAGGAAGAAAAATGAAGAAGCTTAATACATCTTTTCTTTTTTGAACTGCAAAAGATTGGTGAACGTCTAACTTTTTTTTCTTTACACCGTAAAGTATTGTGCTCATTATGCAAGATGATAGACTATCAGAAGAAAACATAAATATAATATAATTATATTTTTAATATAAATATAAGGACTAACAAGAAATCTCTAATTCAAACTTCTATCACATTCAAACTTACGGAGGTCTTGGTGCCACCACTAAAATCATCAGAGATCAAAACTCAGTCTCTAGGTCTCCTTTTCTCTGCTTTCTTTGATGGTGTAAGAAGAGATAACCATAACCCTAGTATTTAAAACAGAAAGTCTCGCTTCAGTTTGCCAAGATCACACACCCATACTAACACAAACACCTTCTCATGTCAACACACTTGAGAGCAGGAGGTCTCCCTGCAGCCTTTAAAACTGGCGGAAGCCTCGGATTCAAGCCTTTCTTTGTCGTTAGCTCTTCTCTGTGTCTCCTCATCTATGGACACAATGTCCCCCAAAAACAGTAACAGTAGCTATGGAGGAATTAAGCATCTCTAACCTTGCAATTCTGGGGGAAAATGGATACATATTTAATTGTTTTCTCTAGTTTAAACATAAACCAGGCAAACTTTAAACATTCTCCCTGAGATGATTTCAGTGAAAACAGTGCAGTCACACTTCAAAACCATGGACCACAATATATGTGGTTATAATGTAAATCTAAAACTGTTAAACTAAGGTTTATTATGGAGTTTCAAAATAAAATCAAATAGCAATTTCTCAGAGGTATGCATTGAACCTCACTCTACTAAGATACTTTACTGAGATCCTAAATAATAGAGATAAATTAATTATTTCTGATTTTTTATAATGTACTGAAGCCATGTGGAGGTATAAATATAAATGCAAGGCAGACAACAGTTAAAGAACGGACTACAGTTGATGTCTCACTTTTGTATTTGGATTTCTCAATTATTTTATTTTTATCTACCAAAATATATTATTGCTTACATAAACGCTTCTGATCTTGTTTTGCCTTTGTCTAAATATATTCATAATGCTGAAAGGAAAATAGAAATCTACCAATTTGTAACTACTTTCACTTATGCAAAAGTTTCTATAAAAACAATCAAAGAGAAGTTGAAATGATAACAGGACAAACTAAAGAAGTAATGATAAAATAATCATATAAAATTTAAAGACATCATTAAGTATTTTCATTTAGAAATGAATTTATGTAAATTGTTGGATTATCTGCTTTTTCAAACTTGGTTGCAGAAGAAACACTCTTCTGTCTTTACAATAAATAACAAACTTGCTTTGGGTAGAAAAACACATGAAATATATTTTTGATATCATTGTGGGGAGGAATGGGGTTAAAATTTCAGAAAGAAGGGATTCAGAAAAAAAAAATCTTTGACAAACTTCTCTCCATTAGTATAATATAGTGGACGACAACAATAATTTATTTTAATAGTTCTCTTAAGAAGACATTTAGCAAATTTCTACAATTCCAGTATTAACAGGGCTCATGCCCATTTTTGGGCACTACGTAACGAAACACAGTGACACAGTAATGTGTGAAGAACAGTAACACTGTTCACATAGTAATGTATGGAGAACATCTGACTAGACACAGCAGTAAAATCACCAGTGGAGTCCCTATGACCCAGAAGCATGTCATAATGGGTAATATATTAATGAAAATCTTATTTGTAATTCTTACAAGATCACATTAACCATCCAGAAGGAACAGGATAATTCTACAAAACTTCGTATCTACTAAGTGAATGCTACTATGTCTGTATTAAGCAGTTAACCTCAAATGTCAGTATTTTATGTCTTTCTGTATCTGTTGAAAAAGGAAGATTTGTTGTTGATCTTCAGTTTTAAAAAAAACGAGGAAAAAGAACTAACTACTGACATGAACACCAAAGAATGAAGATAGGGGCACTGACTGCTTTCAGTTCAATGAAGGCAAAACAATGCGAAACGACAAATAAGAGTGTATTTTATTGTTCTGTTTGAATGTTTTGTTTACAGAATAATTTTTAATATTAGACAACTACTGATAGAAGGGCTACAGCACTGCTAAACTCACTTCAGGCACATGAAACTGTAACAAGTGTGAGCAGCACACTATCCTAAGATGGCCTAGCTCAGCTTTCTACTATTTTGCATTCACAATTGTATTACTAAGCCACAGCAAAGTTTGTCAAAAACTTGTAGATTTAAGGAATAGCAAGACTTTTGCTTTGTGGTGATCCAGTTTTGACTAGCAGAACTTCTACTTTGTTCTCTTTTAGAACTGGAATGAAAAAAAAAAAGAAAAAGACAACAAGTAAACAAACAAAAACAATCAAATGAAAAATAAACCTCTAATATTTATCTTCAATTAATTCCTGGCAGTAGAATACTTCAGTATGTGCTTGATTCTGAAATCAGATGGGATTCTTACAAGTATGAGAGATGTTGTGGAAAAGTACTAACTACGTTTTAAGAAATAAAAATTCTGTAAAAACATACCTGAGTTTCAAATTAAACACTTTAATGTTCTCATGACACTGAAACTGTAAAAGTTCGTGAAAATCAATATACAGTTTTGTAGGCTAGGTAGCCAAAGAAACCTCAGACAGCCAAGAAGGTGTTTATATTATCCAAATGGCACCATAACACAGCATGGTTTCCTAAAATTCCAATCCTGTGTGAGACTTAACCAGCTGACCAATATGGTCACTCACATATTTTGCTCTAGAATTTGGCCACACTCTAATAGACTACAGAAGAACCTGTGTTATAATTAGTAGGGCAGAAGGGATATGGCAGCATACTTCCTCAGCTGACAAACTGTCTGCATGTTCCCAATCAATGAAACTTCATCAAGTTTTGTTTTTCTCTCCCAAAGCAAAGATTTATTTTTATTTGTGTCTGTGTATGGTGAAAACTATACAGGCTAGTCTATCTCAGAATGGATCCAAAACTGTACTGAATTGTCCTCTCCAAAAATGTATTTAATCCATGATTGGTCCTGACCTTGCTGATTGAAACTCTTTAGAACAAAGTAAAAATATGAAGCAATGACTTACACTTTGTATGCACTTTTTCAGCTACAGAATAGAGACAGAATTCATCATACATTGCCTCCAACCACAGAAGACTGAATTATTTAAGCAGAGAGATGCTCAGTGTAATAAAGCGTAAGAGAGTCTTCAGTGATCTATTTTTCAGAGAGGACCTGTTTTAAGATCTTGGCTATAATTGGACACAGATGACTTTTGAACTTCTCATGTGAATGATACAAATTTGAGTCTTTTGTCTTTAGTTCCAGAAACATTTTTCTCCCATTCTATTTTTTCTTCCCCTTCTCTAGCATTGTGGACAATAAGAATTATTTTGACAAAATTTAATTTTGCCATATTCATTTTTAAAAAAATCTATTTTGCTATAATTTTTGACTACAGATTCAAATGCCAAAATTACTGATCTTTTTTATCAATGTGGAGTTTGCTTTTTTTTTTCAGAGAAAAGTAACAGAGAAAATACAGTGCGCAGCAGTGATTAAGTCACAAACCACTATACTAAAGTTGTTGCCACTTTCAGTATGGATATATGCTGTAGTGGGCATTAAAAAAATGTAATTCCTCGAATACTTTTTTTTTCACTTAGGTCTTTAATATTTTGGCTAAAAAGTGGTCTCTGTGCTAGTAATTGCAAAAGGTTGAAATAGCCTTTTTTCAGACTCTTTATAGAAATCCATGATACCACTGAGCTTTGAAGGCCACTGTATCAGAGAACACAAGCTATGAGGGAAGTTGAGGCTGAACTCATCTGGCATATCACAGAGATAATTCATTTCATCAGGACTGTCATTCAACTGCCTTTTGTATTTATAACCCAAGTCAAATATGCTCCTTTTTCAGTTTCGATTTTCATTGAAAATCCGAGGATTTTCATATGGTGCTACAAACAATTTGGTGTTGAAAGGTTTTCCCTAGAGGGAATACAATCCTCCAAGAAGATTGTCACATGGTTTCTCTAAAACAACTTTTGTATATGTCTGCAGAGCACTTTGGATGACAGAATTAAGATGACAGTACTACAGAAAAAAAAATGAGAAAATAAAGCTCCTGTGGTAAATTCACTCACTGACAACAAACATTGTGAGCAGCCATGAACCAGAACTTCTTTCCTGACTAGATAAACTATGCATTCTTAATCTTTTCCCTGATACTTGAAGCATAGAAAAGCTTATCATTAAAGTGAAAAAATAAAAAATTCTCAGTTACTTTTCTTCCTGATTTTTCAAAAATTCCAGACCAATGAATTAGCCATTTAATGTAATTAATACCTAATTTCTAGAGGTTGATATATTATTTGATTTACAATCCATTTATTGAAAATAGGAATCTTTCTGACAACTAAGAGATGGAGAGTTAACAAAAAGTTAGTACAATGAAGAGCATCACAGAATATAATTTATGAAGATATTTTGGTACTAGAAACAGTATTTCTTTCACTTTTTTTTTGTCCTTTTTCATATTTTCTCCAGAACTAGATGGATTTCAGCTAATGTGGCCCACCTATGCAATTTAAGGAAAGATTTTTAAAATAATGTCTATAAAAGGTGAAATTTTTCAAAATTGAGTCCTTGAGAGTTAATTTTAAGTAGAATTTTTAAACTGAAACTCCTTAAGCCAAATTCAATCCCCCTTGGGTAAAACCAGGAACTACTTAAATTAAATGCGGATGACATCAGGTGGCATAGGAATTAAATTAGTCTTTACAGTTGTACATTGGGAATCAAGAAGGAAAGAACAATATTTTTAAATTTAAGAAATGCAGATTTGAAAAACAAAATTATGTAGAGGTATTATTATTGCATTAGAAATCTATTACAGAACTATAAGAGAAAGATCGACGAGGCTGAATTTTAAAAATTCTGCTTCAGGCAGAATTATGTGAATTACACAAGAAACCAATGGTATTTTCTGGGTTTCAGAAAATATTATGATCTACTTTTTCAGTAGACCAAGAAGTAAAGCAATAATCAAGCCATTAAAAATTATAGTATACTATAGGGGAGACAAAGAAACATCATGATTTGTTATCTTCAGAAGCTATAGAACAGACTCTATTTCCAGATACTTTAGGAGTAACATAGCACGACAATCTAGATGATCATTAGTATTTAAAGATGCAAATTTCTGCAAGGTAAGTTTTTTAAAAATCCTTTTTTGAAGTAAAAGATCTGTTTTTTTCATTTTCAAGGTAATGCAGATTTCCATCAATACAGTAGTTAATGTAACCTCAGCATTTCAGAGTATTACCATAGATTAGTTAATATATTGGTAAAATCTTCAACCCCTTTAACTTTCTAAAGAGTTGAGATCTTCATATTTCTAAATATAGTGCAAAATTAATGACAACCGTTCATAGCAAGCTATTATGGAATCCCTGGCGTAATTTGAACAGAGCTGGTGCCAATTGCTTTTTAAATATTACTCTGTATTTTCTTTAACAGTAATCATTCTGCAATCAAATGCAATACATGACAGCAGGTATTTTTGTTTGGAATTGGAATAAAGGAAGGAGTTTAACAGGAACAACCTAATGATATAAGCCTCTCCTTCCCATATATTTGCCCCCTCCAGACAAGCAAAAAAAAGGTTTACAGAAATCGAAAGGGAATTTTAAAAACCTTCATGTTCTCAAGAGAAAATGTCAAAATGGAAGACAGAAGTTGAAGTTTTCTAACAGAAGCCAATTGCTGCTACAGGATACACTAGTGTTAAAAGCATGCCTGCACAGACAGAGGAAAGTAGTACCTGAGAGCTCTTTTCTACACGTTCTTTCTTTTACAAGACAATTTATTGTTCCCCAGACTCTGCAAACTATTGTGAGATGACAAATGAACACAAAAATAGTAATATTTAAAGAAGAAATCTGAGGCAAACATTTGTTTTCTGTTTTTTCTAAAGCAGTCTGTCAGTGTATACATTTATGGAAAGATATGTTTAACATATGAGCTGTGTACCTTTCTGCATATTTTTCTTAAGTGTTGCTTGACGATAGACCACTTATTTATAATTTAAAAATATGCAAACATGTTGGCATCCATCAATATAATGCATTTCTTAAAATATAAGAACTTTATACAACTAAAAAGCCAGGTGTGTTTCCTGTTTTTGCAGTGCTTCTGAACAACTGTGGATAGCCAGAGCCTAACTAAAATAGATTCTCAACTATTGTTTAAAACAAAGAAATGGCACTCTGAAGTGCATGAACAGACAACACTATACTGTAAAGGTTCAAAATATTATTTTAAGATGGAAATAGTTCAAACAGTATCATATACATATCTTTAAATAGAATACCTATTAATGCAGAGTACAAATTTTCTTTCTAAGGTTTTTTTATTTCATTAATCTTTTCTATAGTTGAGAAATGACTATATGCATTCAACTCTAGTACAAAACTATAATCAAAGTGGAAAAAAAAATTACTACTATTTTCTTAGTAAATTATTACGAACAAGATATGCTGAATAAGGAATAGATAGGCTTCTACTGAAGAAAGCAAAGATGCCCTGAGAGTTGATTTTCCAAGCTTTAGAACTTCTACGTCTGTGCTAAAGATGATCCAGAACTAGGCTGTCCAATCACTTATATATTTTTTTTTTCTTTCATGTGCATTAAGGTAAAATTGGTATTTCCAAAAGCTTTCCATTATGCTTGAACTAAGACACTGTGCTCAATAACATTTCTTGTATTATGGACTCCGGAAGATGTCAAACAAAACCTAATCCAGGCAGAGAGATCTTGGTTAGAACTGAAGAATTATCAGAAACCTGATTTAGTCTTTTTTAAAAATGAAGCCAAATGGAGTGATTGAGACTGCTGTCTGCAAGCAGGGATGGAAGGACTGGGATGCAAGTCACTGCTCGCTTTACATGATCGTCATGCTCATGATCCTTCAGGCAGTACCATGCTCATGTAGGATTCAAGGGTTACTCTGACTCAGCTGCAAATGTCATCTGGACTCTAAAAGACCAACTAGACATAATTGGCTGAAAACCCACGTATTTGATCTTCCGAATCTTACTATGAAGAATTGTCACACTTCTTGGTTTAACTCTAAATGCATACTATTCAGGGATCAATTACAAAAAGAATGCCAAAAGAGGTGTTGAGGGCTACACAGTCCTCAGGTTATTGCAGTCCAATAAACAATTCAATGTTTTTACATTAATTTATTTTATTTCCTTTCTTCTAAATTCACTGTCATTTTGACATTGAGGGCGACTTGCAAAGAATAACCTCTTTCCCTTGGAAGCCGTTCTACCTACCCTTTTGAGGAACAGTAGTATTATTTGGACATAGCAACCAGTTTTTGATCTGTAGAAAAAATGGGTAATTTATGTAACTTGTTTATCTAGAGAAAGGTTTGTGACAAACAGCACATAAATCTCTGCTTGTGAAAATATGTAAAGGGCTGCTGTATGTCCACAGCTTGCTGACCTGAACTTTTCTGCCTTTGCAGGATTTTACAGAAGCTGATACTATTAAAGTAACACATCCTGTATTTTTCTGTGGTGCCTGCACTTCTACATCTAGGAAAATTGCTACAATTGGAAAAGATGGCTTCCTTTTTGCAACTGTTTTTCAAATGAAAGAAGATTTATAAGGAACTCGTTGTCTAAACACTGAGACAAAGAAATGTGCTTTAAATGAACAATTCTATAATTTTTAAATGTAGCTCACAGCATTTTTTAAAAAGAAGATTTCTTCCTGGGCACACATAATCAACAATCTGAAATAACCATACTACACCATCAGATACATGTCCTTCAACTGCACTCCTAATATCTGTGGGCTCCTTTTTAGCTTGAATTTTCCTGTCCCATCTATTGTAGATGCAAATAATGAAAGATTTAAGACATAATCATGAGCAAGCATCTTTACAGACATTTTAGATGCTTCAAACTTCAGAAGTGTTTCTAGCAAAACGAAAGAAACATTGCTAAATATTTAAACACTTGCTATGAGATGTCCCTGCTTCATGAGGGAAAAAGAAAAAGAGAATTAACAAGTACATATTTTGCAACTGCACAGAATCAGGAGTTCTGAAAATATCTAAAATTACAATTTTCATATGAGAATCAGTGGCTAATATTCTCTAGATAGAAAGGATCTTCTTTTATATTAAATAAGAGCTACAAAAAACTTCTCAAAATGCAAGTACAGTGTCAAGAAATCACAATGTTGAAAATTCTGTAATTTTTAGTCTGCAAAAATTATAATTTTCTCTAGCATTTTTTCTCTTACCTGTGCATGGTCACAGAACTAAAACTTCAAAATATTAACTCACATATATATTGTGGGGGGAAAGCATAACAAATTTCATTAATTCAGATAGCTTTTTTAAAAGTAGTTGCAGAATAATGGTCTAGCAGTATTTCCATTACAGACTGTTTCTGCTAGGACATGTCCCAGATCTGGTAGAAAAGAGCTCAACTTCATAGTCTTTATCATGCCACAGGGGAGATGCACATGCCTGGTTTGCTCCGTGTCTTACTCCTAACACTGAGCAATAAGCCAGATCTCAGTGTTTTTAGAAACTCAATAAATTAAATAACTCAAGATTTCAAGAGGATGACAACCCTTTGTATAAAGGACTGCCATTTCAAGGGCCTTTTGAATCTCCCATGATCTTGCTTGCTGGTTTCTAAAATTTAAAATTAAAACAGAAAGCAAAGTGAAGAAACAAAATTTCTACTTTTTTTTCAATTTTTGCCATCTTAATAGCTAACACTTTCATGGCACCTACTCTCTCTGTGGAAACTTGAGTGCTGTATAAACTCATACCAATGCAAAAATCACTCCACCCTTATCAAATATAGAGTTATGCATAAAGACAAGTATAGCAATTATCTTAAAACTCTATTGATATTGTATTTGTTTTGAGACAAGAGAAAAGTAAGATAAGCACGTACAAATGAAGTAGGTATGGTCCCACTGTGCAAACTGTTATAATTTTAATCTCTAAGGGAAAATAGGTTAATCACTCTTCAGAAAACTGAAACAGTCTTCTGACAAACATTTACTACTTTGCCACTCTAGTCTCATCTAGAAGACAGAATAACCTCTTGAATTTACCTAACAGAGTATGTGTTCAGATTACTGAGAGACATATTTCCTTCTAGCATAATGTCCTGCATTTTCTACACTAAGTGATCTACCATGAAATGATTTGCCAGCTTTCCCCGTGAACTGAAGAGAGAAAAATGCTGTGTAGAAAAAACAACAGCATAAATATTCTGCTTTCATTAAAAACACCCCTTTGTGTTTTGAGATTTTTGTTTTAGAAAGTCTTCTGTAAAATAAAAAATTTAACTTCAGGGATATTGCAGTAACTATGCTAACGCGACAGTTCTCTCCAACGCCAACTCAAAATCCCACTTCTACTTTTCAGCCCTGGTCAGAGAAGCACTTTCTCTGACTATGCTTCCGTGAAATCCTGTCAGCATCTCCCTGAGAGTCCAGTAGAGAATAAAGAAAATATCAGGGCAGATGGCAAAAGATGGAACCTCAGTAAGGATGTGCTTTGTTAGCACATCACAGGAATCGAGAAAGATGAATGTCACAATTGTCAGGAGGTATATCAATACCTCTCTGTAGGATTCAAGGAGTTCACTCTTTACAACCCCTAAGAATCATGGGCTGCCCCCAGCTTCTGCTCTCTGCATTTCCTGACTGCAGCTCTCTTCTCTTCTCTGTTCCATTTCACAACGCAGCACTATGGCTTGAGATCTGCCTCAGTCATGTCTCAGCGCTCATCCTTGCACTGCTCTGTGCAGCAATCTGACAATACTTTATCCACACAACATACGACTTTCTCTACTTCCGAGGAAGAATGCCCTCGTTTCCTAAAAATTCTTTTGGATAACGATGGGTGAAACATTTTGCTTCATATTAAAGATGGTCTAGAACCTTTATGTCCATACTGTTCACCTTTCATCATTTTCTGATTGGCACTTGCAGAAAAGAAATTTAAAAAGCAAGACAGAGAGCTAAAGTATATTGAATTTTTCAGTGTATTTCAAATATTATGAGAAAGCCAAAAGTGAGGGCAGATGTTAAGGTTATCTCAGTAACATTAACTCAGCACTATGTATCTTTGCTGCTATTTATTCTTCAGAGCAAATGATTCCATCTGTTTGGAAAGGGATACAGAATGGAAGCACTGCTTTTTGCCTCCTATGAGTGTGTAATACCTCAACAGACCAGTTCACTTGCAATTTCCTAACCCTGTTGCTGACACAACATACAACACAGAGCACATAATTTCCCTGTTCTGTGTCTGATTTTCTCTTTCTGTCTCTGTCATCTGTTTGAAGTCTTTGAACCAAGGTTGGGTGGTTTTTTTCTGAAATATATATATATTCATATAGCAGCTAAGACGCAGCTAAAACTGAAGTCTAAAATTCAGTGGGGACTTCTAAGCATTGACCAGAATTATGCACCTATAGTTTCCTTTACTTCAGAAGAGCAAAAGGAGGAAACAAACAGTAAATTCCATCTATCTTCACTCTAATATGACACTGACATTGCTTCACATAGTATTTTCACTGACAAATCAGGAAAAGTCTATTAGATCTACAAATACAAGGATAAAATTAATTGTGGTTACATATACAGTTCATTTTTACACTAGAGAAAGAAAGCTTAAACTCTTCTACACACAGACTAACCTAACAGCCTGCTGATATTAAAAGGGTCATTTGACTTTTGCCACCTCCTGGCCATGCAGTTCTTCATTGTGTTGGACCCAAATCAGACTTCTGCTAGCTTAGCATCCCATTGGATTGGCACATAGAATGGCTCACTGCAAGGGCAAGCACAATTTATGCATGGGAGAGTGCAGGAATATATGACTCAAAGTTGGGTAAGCAGAACTACTACCACAGAGGGAAAAAGCTGCTAAATATTTTTGGCCTATTTTGTTTGCCTGCCCTGATAAATACAAATGATTAGTGTATTTAACAATCCCATTGTGTTAAATGAATTTAGCAGTTATAACAAGACTGATATGAAAAAGGGAAGACTACATTTCAACTCAAGATATAAAAATACGCTTTCTAAAATCTTGGAACTTTGAAACCTCGTATCTTGTTGGTCTGTGAAAGAAATTTTGTGCCAAAAGTTGGAGAGTAGAAAAAGGTCTTTGTACTTGCCTGACATTTCCATGTTCCTAGTTACAGCTCTAAGACACTCTATTCCAGAGCTTCCTTCCACTCTGCATCCCCCACAGCCTATAGTATGCACAGTTCCTGGGCCCAGTTTTGTAGCATGTACATGGCTGATTGACTGGACAAAAAAGTGTAAAATTTGGCTCACATTTAATAAGGGTCAGTAAATAGTTGTTTGGTATTTTTGTTTTTTTTCCCCACTACTCACAGATTTCCACAACACACAGAAACTCAGTATCTTTTTATATCAGTAAAGCTGCACTGGGTGTGCCTGAGCAGGCTCTGATTGTCTACAGAGCAACCCACATATAGCCCTGTTTTGGATTTTTGACCAATACTGGACCAAAACCTTGCTGAATTAGTTTGAAGCTGTTCAAAGGCTCACCAAAGATTCAAAGCTGCCAATGTGGAGAACAATAGCAAAAGTTTATTCCTCAGGATAAAACCTACAATGAACATTTCCACAGTTAGTATGCACAAATTATTACAAATTCCATTCCTCTAATTACATGTAAAGAAATAAAACCTTAAGTATGTATTTGCAGTTTTGAAGAAACTGAGAGCTAGAAGAAGAATAATAAAAATACATAAAAATTCTACACCTCTGCCAGTTCCTCTCCTAATGTACTAAAAATTTATCTGGCACTTTCAGACACAAAGAACAATACTCTATTTTCGTGTGTTACACTTGTATTTTTATAACATGTGACAGTGCACTTGCTGACCATTTTTAAAAAAATTATTTACTGCTTTTGAAAGAGGCTTCTTTACTTCAGAAAAGAATATAAAGCTGATAAGAGACTTTTCCTTTATTATAAAGTTCCAAACAAACATCACTGTAGTTTTAGAAGTTAAAGCATTTTTCCTGTAAGTAATCTAAATTATTGCTAAGCTTTTGAAGTCAACCGTTTTCGAAATATGATTTTTCTCTTTTTATTACTGTTTTGGCGCCTGTGTTGAAGCCATAGAGTCTCACACTATAATAAGACAAATATTAGACAGGTATAATAAGGCAACTGGCAAATACCTGTAGTATGATAAAACACTCTCATTTTGTTTCCAAATAACCATCTGTATCTTCCCATATATTTAGTGGAATTAACAAGTTACTGGAATAGTTCACAGAAGACCAAAATGCCCAGATATGCTAAGGTATGCATGCAAGTTAATATTCTACAAGCACACCTCTAAAGAAAAACAAGCCAGCCGGGAAGTTTTCATCAGGGGTACGTCATTATAGCAGTAACATGATCAACACCAAGCCCTGCATCTGAACATCAATTACAAATGACTGACAGTATTAAAAAGATCTTGTTCTCCATATAAATGGAGAAAAAGCTTGCATTCATCACGCACAATGGAAGTGCAAATTACATGTTGTCATTTCAACTACATGGGGCATCTGTGGGCAAACAAGTCACTCTGCCTTCTTTTTTCTGCTTCAGATCACTACTTATTGGAATAGAGGAATCCTAGAGTAGGATATCCGGTAATTCAGTTGAAATAACCATTGTACATATGTGTGATGATAATAATAAGGCCGTGAATAAAACTAGTGCTTTCTTCATATATGTAATAGTTTGAATTTTCAGTTGGAGCAATCCAAAGAAAATATGCACTTTAACCTTCCATTCCATTACTATGTTCTATACAAATAACTGATGCAATAATTGAAAAGCATTCTGGGTTAATTTTCAATCTTGAAAGGAGTAAAATCCAAGTAACAATAAATTTTTAAATAAAGGATAGGGAAGACTTTTATGTGACAGAAAAATACTGTAAGTTTTCAACATCCTGTTTAATGCTTAATGCACACTGGAGTCACACTTATTCATGAAGCAAAGCATTACAAGAATCCAAATCTTCAAACTGAAAATTTTTAAATGTCATACAGAGCTGTTTTAGCCAAAATAAGTACATTTTAACACATATTGCATCATTCATGGCTTGCCTTTAATCTCAACACTAAACTGAGAATGACTAGTTTGCTTTGGAAAAAGAAAAAGCCAAAGAAATACATGAAAATCTTGACCAAGTCCCAATGTGCAAGCTTTACAGAGTTATTCTAAATGCACAAGCCTTGAGAACAGAACTTGAAACAACATTTCCATAATATTCACTGCTATGTTTATATTCTTATTATGAATAAAACAGCATGATAACATCTTCCAGAATTAGTTCATTATAAATACTTTGTAGAAAGACTGAAATGTAAATGAAAGTATATTTAACTAGAAATAATTGATTCATTGCTTCTTCTGTCACACTAGTTAATAACATGAAAGACTCCAAAATCAGAAATCAGCTTCACAGAACTCTCATTTGAAAACGTCTAAGTTACAAAAGCTATTTAGCTACAGTAACTGATGGCATATGCTCTCAATTATACATAAATTTCATTCACTCAAGATGTTATTCTTCCTGTTTTCACACACATATGCCCCCCTCCTTAAATAAACTGGGACAAGCAGTAATTGAACCAGAATTTTCAGGTAATTCCATACAAGATTTTCTGTAGTTTTTTTTTTTAAGCCACGTACCCCTATAATGACAAACAGTCATTTCTGGAGGAAGATTTTACTGCCATTAGAGCTGAGGACTTCTCCAACAAGAGAACTCAGAATTGACTCTGACTTGTTATGTTTATAACCATAAGAACCCACCCTATCTCTCAGACAGCTGGACTACAGCTCCATGGCTTAGTGTGTTGGGATGATTTGTGCAGCCTTCTCTGGATCCCACTCTCATTCTCCATCACCTCTGAAGATCAGACTGTCAAGTCTGCTAGTCACTGCTTGCATTGCATTGTACATCTTTTCCTTTTTTTCTCCCTATTCATGAGACCCGACCTGGTGTGCTGCACCAAGCACTGGGGGCCCTAATATAAAAAGGATGTAGACCTGCAGGAGTGAATCAGGAGGAGGCCATGAAGACAATCAGTGGGCTGCAGCACCTCCCCTGTAAAGACAGGGTGAGAGATCTGAGGTTGTTCTGCCTGGAGAAGTCTCTGAGGAGACCTTACAACACCTTCCAGTACCCCAAGGAGGGCTACAAGAAAGCTGGAGTTTACAAGGCCATATAGTGACAGCATAAGGGGCATTGTCTTTAAACTAAAAGAGAGTAGGTTTAAAATAGATACTAGTAAGAAATTCTTTACTGTGAGGGTGGTAATGCACTGGAACAGGTTGTCTAGCAAAACTGTGGATGCGTCATCCATGTAAGTGTTCAAGGCCAGGCTGGATGGAGCTTTGAACTACCTGGTTTAGTGGAAAGTGTCCCTGTCCATGGCATGGGGTTGTAACTAGATGATCCTTAGGGTCCTTTCCAATCCAAAACATTCTATAATATATTCCAAAAAATTTACTGTTGAGTGTACAGGTAATGTTATGTGAGGCATGTGTCAGAGACTGAACTGTTATGGTTTATGGCTTAAACATCTTCATTAAGGACTTCTGCCTATAACAAAACTTTTGCATATAACAAAAACTGCATGGAATACTACCGCACCCTGAACGAGGCCCTGAACTGTGGGTTAAGCCACTTAATGCAACTTGAGATAGGGAGAGTGACATTATTGCTCAAAACATCTGGAAGAACATCCACAGCAGGGCCCAGCCCAGCACCTTTGGGGTTCAGGCTACAGCCCCAGCTTTATCTGCTGCCAGACTTGCACAGACCCCCCACACCAAAGGGGGAAGAGGAGAGGTTTTGGGGCTCTGTGCCCAGACCCTGCACCAGAGCACTGGACGTGATGCAACATGATGTAATGGGTTCACAGTCCTGCTAGGGACAGTGTCAAACCTGCTCCCCTCAATGTATATTAATCCATTGGATTCTACACTTTTTTGGTGGGGATCTTCACCACTGAGAAGACCAGACAGAGGCAAGCAACGAGACGTTGTTGGAACCCATGGAGCAGTGATACATCTTTTCTTTGCTTTTTTCATTTCTTTCCTTTTCCTTTCTCTTACTATTAATTAAAATATATACATTTTTTGGTATCAACATCTCACCTTGTTTGGTTTCAATCATGTGGTTTTGGTATATTCAAGCCTTTCAAGGTTCAATCAGTTTTAGTCACAAAGTTTGCTGCTCTGTGCTTAGTATATACATACAATAGTTACATAATATACAATATTTATACATTACTAGATACAAAATGACCTGTAAAATGTGACAGGAGAATCTCTGCTAGACAAATGAATGAATTTTAAATAAAATCTAAACAATTTAATGAGGATTTAGGAACATTTAAAATCACTGACATTTATATAGCATGAGAACTACATCTTGCTTCAGCTTCTTTGGTTTGCTAAGCTCCCCTTAGTCTCTATTTACCCCCTTTACCCATCAAAAAAAATTGTATCAATGAGGTAGAACGGAATAGATAAAATATACCTGAAAACACCTACTAGAAACAGCTAGGAGAAAACTCAAAGTCTATTTGTGAAAGAGGGAGAAGATATTTTATTTTCCTATTACCTATATTTTGTACTTTTCTTTCCTACTAATGTGCTCCCTCTGACTATGGTTTTTTATTCTATTATTTATCTTAATAGCCTTCTGTTGAAAAGTTGATGTACAATTTTGATTGCAATGGACTTCAAGACTTCAAAGTGCTACTTGGGAATAGATCCAGACTCAATATTACTACTCCCATTAAAAAAAGAACCCTAGAAAACAATTTTTCATAAATTCATTCTGATTGTGTATTTAGTTGGTGAAGAAAACCCACTTTTACACACAGAATAAAATTTTACACTTTGAATGATTTTTTCTTAGAGATTTAATACATACATATTAATTAAGTGTAATGAGTGTGCATTTCAGTGAAAAATAAACCCATTCCTGAACTTTTAAGACCTTGAAATGTAAGGCCTTAGAACTTCAGAGTTTTCCATCAACAGCATTTCCTTAACTATTTATACATTAAAGTATTTGATTGGTAAATAAAATTCACAGCTACTGTGAGTCTAAATTAGTGTAAATAAATAGTTTTCCATAGTCCTGGACTGCTTATGTTTTCAAAATTAGGATGAACATCTCTATTAATGCATTACATGCAAGTGTCATCTTTAAATAATAAAAACCTTCTGGTAAACAAAAAATATATTTTAAATGTATTAGAAGTATTAGAAGACTATTAGAAAAATTATGATTGGAAAACTACATTTTTAATTTTACTTAGAACAATTAGAAGCAAGAGAAGAATAACTTTAATGATTGATTGCAATAAATATAGTTCAGGAAATCTGAAAATTTTCCATTTTCCCACATATTGCTATCCTGTAGACGTAAAATTTCACTGTCCACAGAATAGAGCTATCCTTTATCTCCCTATATTTCACCAACATAGAGCAGAAATTTGCAGTGTAGGTAAAGTGTGGTCAGACATCAATGTCTTGAGTCTTGATACTTTAAAGACATTATGACATGAAAATGGGGCAAGTAATGGAAGCAGGGAATGTAGAGTAAATAAATAGGTAATGAGACTTAGGCTGACACTTTCTATTCTTACGTAGAAATAGCTCCATTTTTCTTCCAGGGAAAAATAGTCCATGTTTTTCCTTAATGGTTAAGGCACTTAATGTCAAAGTCATCCTAGACAACTTTTTCATCAGAAGGAAAAAAAAAAAAAAACACCTTCAGAACATGATTGGGGTGTTAAAATAGATTGATTCTTGGTATTTTTCTGTCAACTACAGAAACAATGTACACTCTGTTCCTGGCTTAGCAATTTAGGTTTTGTGCATCTGGTGTGAACAGAGCCATATCTATGCTGAACACGTAAACTAATATTAATAATTTTAGCTTTTGCAGGCCTACCATAGCACATGCATCTTCCTGATCTTAAAAAAAAAAAAAAGTGTGAAAATAAAGACTGAGGACTGTCATTAAAAAAATAAGTTGGTCTACAAAATTTTTATTACAAGTTGCCTATCACATGTCCTGTAACAAAGAAAAATCTAGTTTCTCTACATATGAATAGCAAAGTATGAAACCCCATTTATACTCTCAGATGCATACAAGATTACCCAAAGTAAGGATGTACAGGGCCCTATTAACCTATATCAGCATGTTGTGCTCCCAGTTCAACAGATGTCTCCCATGAGCTCAGCATCACTGAATGCATCTCAAGGGCACAACAGCATCTACTGGCAGGCAACTGATCCATTTTTCCTTTCAAAACAGCCTGACAAACGGCAGCAGTGCTCTGACAGCAGCATCACTGGTGTCGGAGCAATCTCTGTTAACTCAGTGACACTATTTACAAAGTAAGAGTTATGTCACTCATTTTTCTTTGCAGGTGACCATGTGGAGAGTCTGCACCAACAGCAAACTACTTCTTCTTTTCTCCTTTTTTTTTTTTTCAGATAAAATGCCAAAAACTTTGCTCTTTCTCCACAATACTAAACTTATCCAAAGCATATATGCATATGTATCTCCAGCACACCAAAGTATTTTTCATGGATCCATTACAACCTTCAGTTCACCACTAATGGTAAGAAAAATCTGCACTGTTTTGTTTATCCAGACTACAATTAAAATATATAAGGTTTGATGCTTTTAACTTCATTATAGTAGCAATCCTCACCTTCAGTATTGAAACAGCTACAGAGTTTCTGAGCTGCCTTGATTTTTTATGTTGAAGAGTTTAGTTGGTCTATTAAAAATATACCATAATAATATACCACTGAGTACTATATTTAAAAAAGTCAAATGGTAAGTTTAAGTTTTAACCATTACTATCCTCATCTAACCCAAGAATTCAGGTAAACCAGAATATTTTCTTAATATTACTATTTTTTATAAAAATTAGATATCTTTTGTAGTCTTATGAAGCTGTTATAGTGTCACAAAATATAAGTATACAAGTATAAGTATTTTGTAAATTATAAAAAACATACCAGCAAATTACAGCAATGACATCCCTGCAGTCTACAGATTGAAAAAAAAAATAGACAAATGACCAAGACAAAAAAAAAAATAAATAAAAAAAATAGAAGAAAATATGAAGTCTGATTTACAATCTTTTAAGAAACAATAATGAATGCTGGCACAATCCATGAACAGGTCATTCTAGACTCATTGTGAAGACTTATTTTATTTCAGGGAACCCTGCCAACAAAAGCAAGTAATGTAGGCCTCAGAAATCTCTAGACTTTTTCTGAGATTTTTTTCCCCCCTTTTTAATAAAATCCATTAATACATTCATATTTTGGTTTTCTATGAAATCAAGACAAGAAAAACATCTTCTCCATGAAAGGCAGAACAAGAGAAAGAAAAGGCAATTTCTCAGGAAAGAGAAACTGTGTACTGAATTACTGGATTTGGACATGAGAACCGTGTTATTAAAAGCAGTTTGGTGTCTTCAATGCATATGCTGCAGTTAACAAGCTGTAATTCAGAAAAGCAAACTGAAATTGTTGGTTGGAATAAAACAGTAGAGTTCTGTGTTGCAATACAATTTCATATGAAGCTAAATTCTAGACCATGGCTTGCAAAAATATCCAACAAAACAATTTCCCACAAATTACAGTTTTTTAACTACCAGTGATATACTGAGAATTACTTATTTCTATTTTACCTGAAGCATAATACGCAGTGTGTGTTCATGCAAAAAATAATGAAATGCATTCAATTTGACTTTGAAGTTTCATTACTCCACTCTATGTTGACACCAATTAAAATAAAAAGATGGGAAAAAGAGGAACCTGAATCTTCTCATATGTATGATCTTTGTGTTTTATTTAAAGGCTGTGGAAGACCTATTTATTCTTTTATATTTCAGTTTAATTTTCATAGGAACACAATGTGATTGATGCTGAATTAAAGGGGAAATCCCTCAGGAAGAGTTCACCTCCCTTGGGTGTCTGGTGTACCATCCTGATATATAGCTCAGACTTCACACTGACTGGTGTGTAATCATCAGAAAAAAACAGACCTGAAAAATGCTGAAAAGGATACCTCCACAGCCCCTACCTAAAGCAATGCCTGTAATTGTTAAAGAGACTTTTCAAGAAAAAGCTTTTCTCTGATTGTATACTATATTGTTCAGAAAGATCATAGTTTTACATTTCTTCCGACAGCTGAGAAATACAACACTGTTTTCCCAGCCTTAGTTAATGTTTCTGTGCTGAACACAAACATTATGTCACATTGCTATAAACTTTGTGTAAATGGTCAGAAACCATGCTGATAATTTAAAAGAAATATTAGCTACTTATAAATTTGGAAATGTGCCAAATTATGAAGCGTTCAATTGCATATTGTACTGGACTCCCTGATCCACACCTAACACAGTATGAAGTCACAACTGTTGCTAGTCGGGCGAACAGCAATAGCAAAAATGGGATCTTAAAGGTAGAGGCAGCACTGCTCAAGTGATTCAATACCTATAGATTAAACCTTTCAATACTGATTATTGAAAATTGCAAGACTACAATTAGAGAACTAAAACCTCAGTAAAACTGATATAAACAGAAACAATAAAGCTACTTCTGTAAATCCAGCAACACATATATAAGTTATACCATATGTCACCCAAATGAAGCTCAACTTGACCATTTCAGGAATACTGAGCATTTTGCTAAGATGTGCCATTATCCACTGGCTAAGAAACAAATAACTGACAGATAATTCTTACTGGTTTAAATCAGAGTAGAAGTTGTTTCATGGAAGAAATTATATGTAGTGTTAGTGTTCCTAGGCTATCAGGAGAACAAGCTGATATTGTTAAGCATAATCTATGCTGTTTTTGTGAACATCATCTATTTATTTACAGTGCTTTAGAGTAATGATTTTAAAATTATAAGCTATAGAGCACAGAATTTTATAACTACTGATCACATCAAAGATTCCATAAGATATCACAGGGAAACTCACACTGAGTAAATAAATTTTATATGTGCTAAAAAGCATATACAATAAAAAAAAATTTCTAAAAGCACATTTAGCAGTGTAGCCTTTCTTGAACTTGAATTATTGATAAAAAGACACTCAATTCTAACAAAAGTCCACTACTAATAGAACTTAAAGTTTCATGAATAAATGTTTGACAAATTTATATTGAATAGAAAATATTTTATGCCTCATATCTAAATAGTCTTAAATTGAGCACCTACATAGTTTGATCCTTTGTTTAAATTGCTATGACAGCCAGTATTTCCCAATATAAACTGAGACCAGCCTCAACAAAATGAGCTAACATCTTCAGTCAGCAACATTATGCAAACTGATGGAAGAAATATCTCCTTGTTCAAAAGTTCTTCCTTGTGAATGAACTAAAAATAAATGAAAAGTTATGTTCTGACACGATATTCTGAAAGCCACATAGTCCATCTCCCTACTAAAAGCATTTACATGAGGTTGATAAAGGCTGAATCCAGCACAGTCTTGTCTTTCAGTCATTGAGGCTGCAGAGGCCGTGACTGAATAAAAGTCCAGGGGGTGAGATGAAGCTACACGAGGGATCCCAAATTCAGGAACCCATGGAGCAGCCCTGAGCCTCATCACAACCCATAAGCCCTCAGCAGCCAACCATGTGGGGACAGGCAGCCTGTACTGTTGAAAAGGGGCTTTCCATCCTGGATACGAGACTGCATTTCAACTCCTCTAGCTAGTCCAGGTCACTCTGATGGAAGATCAACTGCTACTACCTACCCCAGCACCATCAACTAGATAATGTCCACAAAACTTGCTAAATGGGCCTTCCATTCCTTCCCCAGTTCATTAAAATAAACATTTAACTGTGTTGGTTTCACTACTGACTGCTGAGTGATACTACTGGTTACTGGCCACCAGATGAATTTTGCATCACATAGTTAATGTAGTCACAAGTGGGAGGCTAGGAAGACCTTCACTCAGTACTGATTCATCTATTTTCATAAATATATTATCTTATTGTTAGACACAGTGAGTTAAATTAAAAACATAATAAGTAAACTTTGGGATAAAGAAAAATAGCAGTGGTAGAGGTTTTGGAAGAATCTCTTTCAAGAACAGTATTTGCACTAAGGCAGTGATAGCAAATTTTAGGTATGGCATGACAAGACTGTGACATGAGTTGTATTCCTCCATGCTTCAAACTCACTATTTAAGAATTTGGGAAAGACAATTTGATGCTTAATCAAATATTTTAGTTGCCTTACTAGCATTACCGAAAATAAGAATCACATCCTTTTCCATGACTACTACAGCTGGAAGGTTTGCCTGCTAGGTATAACAGTGAAAAATCTTCACAAGGAAACAAGCAATCAAAAAATTTCCTATCTCCAAATAAAAACCACAAAAAATCAAGAGAAAATACTACATAGGCACAAAAGGGAGAAGAGAAAGGGGAGAGGGGAAAGGAAAGGAAAAGGGAAAGGGACAGGGACAGGGAAAGGGATAGGGATAGGGATAGGGATAGGGATAGGGATAGGGATAGGGATAGGGATAGGGATGGATAGGGAAAGGGAAAGGGAAAGGGATAGGAAAAGGGATAGGGATAGGGATAGGGAAAGGTCGGTGTAAATTTCTACTACAATCATCTGAGCAAAAACTGAGGGGGCTGAATTATGTGGCCTAATCCATTAAATAAAAAAAAAAACAACAACCTGCTAAATTGTGACCAGAACTATAATACATTATGCATTAGTGATGATTTGTTGTTTATTATGTTGCTGTCAGAATCTCCTCAGTGTACAAAATGAGCACTTTGATAATCCACATATTTATAACTCACAGAACACTCCACATTTGCAAACAAATTTAAGAGCAATGCTGTAGCAAGGCCTAAGGTTGACTTCATTATATTTGCAATGCATACCACACTACAATATTGCATAACATCATAGTAGAAGTAACTTATTAAAAGCTATCAATGATTAGGATCTGCTTAGGAGCCAGTTCTAAGATCAGTATTTAAAATTTAGTTATAATGAGGCCAAAAAATAAGTATCTTTTCAGCATATTTTTATTTTGAAGCTGAACTCTGAAATCCAATCTTAACATATGCACTACCAATGAGAACTGCTCAAGCTCATTTTACAGCCACCTTCAAAAATGGTTTGGCTTTATTACTGCAAGGCCACTGGTATCCTGTGGCAACTGCAATCTTTAACTGTATGTTAAGGCACTTCAATATCTTATGCAGCTAATGAGGAAGATTAGTATGCTAAGTATGGTAAGAGCCTAGCAATACTGAGCAGGAAGATACCAGAGCTTGGTGGACAGAAATCTTGAGAAGAACTTCAGTAAAAAAGAAGACTGGAATGAACCTTCTACTTCCCCTATGCCCTCATAGTCATGAATCACACCTAGGATTAAGTGGCTACATCAGCTGGTACTTTCTAAGAGAACTTGTTGAAAAAGTGAAAATACAGACCATATTCAAGCCCAGTAACTCAATGGCTAAGCCATTTAGCTATATAATGGGAGAGGGAAAAAAACCAAACCAAATGTAACCAAGGTGCCTCTTTTGCCTTATTACGTGGAACAGCTGAACTTCCAAGAAAGTATTCCAAAACCTTGTATTTAAAAGTAGTTTATAAATCTGTTTATTCTGTATTTAACAGGCATCTAGTCACTGTGAGGACCTCAAAACTACTCATTAATACATGCATCCTAATCCACTTTACCACAGAAGAAGCTGCATTCACTGCTCTTTATGGGTCAGTAAATATTCAAGTATGAGAACCAGAACACTTTAACAGCAAGAATAGCTAAGAGTCTTACATAAGGGTCATTTAAATAGCAGCTGAGAAGCATATTACCTCTATTTCAACCGTTTATAATACCCTGTAAAGTAGAGGTGCGAGACCTTCCATTATCCAAGTTAATGTTTTAATCAATGGGTTGAAAGCAGACCTAAAAAGCATTAGTCAAAATGCTTTGTGGAGGTTTCAGTAGGCACATCTTGACCAAGTAGCTTATGCAAGAAAGTTCCAAAAGAAAAACATTCACTCTAAACTCCAGAGCTCATGCGACAGGAACCTGTGTGCTGTCATGGCACTGGTGGTTCCCACCACTTGCCAACAGCCAGAACTTCGTGAAGCACAGATCAGATAATTTGGATACCTGTATTCTGGAACAGGAGTAGATTAGGAGTCCAGAGTACCCAGACTGCATGCATGCTTCCCTGAAGAATCAACAGCTAATTAGATATGTATAGAGATGGCCAAACAGGGTTTTTATAGAACTTCTACATAACTTCTTAAATACAGAGCTCACAGCTGGTAAGCTCCTAGCACAATCACAATGAGCTGCCTCCACTTTACAGAGACATAGCCATAATCTCTCTATAGAACCCTTACTGACTGTGTCAGTACAAAATGGCTGTTTAGAGAACTGTACTTTAATGAGCTTTACTCTTTTTTATTTCCTCTGTATAATAATTTAATACACTTTTTCAGTGGAATGAAAACAGTTTTCAAAACATTTCAACTTCCTAGTGGTTCAGTGATACTTCTCCGTGCACTGGTTTTATACCATCTGGAGAAACCCACTAGTTTTAAAAGTAACAGCAGAAAATAACTATGACAGGGCAGTGTGGTAGACTGATGACTTTATGCCATTTACAGAAGTGTGTATATACTTCATATTTAAATTAGTCATTAGAAAATAGAGGGAATTGAATGGTAGATTAGACTGTCAGAGAGCAGAGAAGCATGCTGACTAAATACCAAGAAAGAACACTTCTGATTATAATTTTCTCCAGAACATGTCAGTGTCTGTTTTCAATCACTGGTTGTGATGTAGTATATAGCAGTAAAATCTAAGTAGAAAACAATTCTCACATTTTAGCAGAGCAGTATAACGACTGTTACACACCTTGTTGGTATGAGTTATAGATTTCATTATTTTGTGTATGGAAAGGCAGGCAAGACATAACGTCTCTACGTCTGATTCCATCACCTGCTTTTGTTTTCTGCAAGAGACATATTGTTATAACGTTCGTAGATTTTAGTGGCACAAACTCAGTAATAACTTTTTATGTTTAAATTAATTTTACATACAGAAAACAATAATTAATACCTGTACCAAACAGAATGGGCTGTTAGAAAGTTAAATCCCCTTTAAATATCCATTGCCAAAGACAAAACACTGCAGTTTCTAAACTGGAAAATAACTAGAAATAGTATCATTTATTAATGTAAAGAAAATAAAAGAAGACAAAACAAACCCAAACAAACAAACAACCCCCGCCCCAAAAAAAAAACAAAAACAAACAAAACAACCATCAACAACCTGACACAATTACCAGAAAAAACATTGAAAAGGATTGGCAAATTTCACGTTCTAAAAAGGCTTCTTGTTAAAAGCAACTTTTGCTTGACTAGAGGTTATAGATCACTCAAAGTATAAGTAAACATCAATAAGGAAGTATCCTATATAAATAAGGTTATGCACTAGAATCCCCAAATGATGTGACAATCGGTTTTCCAGCTTGAAATTTGCTGAGAACTTTTAACATCAGCAGGTTCTAAACTACTTCTATGAGCCATAAAGTTTCTTTTTGTTTTTTTCCCTAGTCCTCTAATTCCAGAACTTTGAAGTGAAATATTTATTTGGAGCAAAGTACACACACAAAAAGAAAAAAAAATAAATAAAAAGAAAAAGTGCTATAACACAAGTACCTTTTAAGAGGTGTTGTGCTGTACCTTGTAAGAGGAATACAAGGAAATAATTAATTTCTTTGGTCAGGAAGTGAAAGCATATATATGGTACACTTGTCTTCCAGGTTACAAAAATCTTCCAATACTTCTCATCATATACCTTTGCTTAAACAGTTCATGGTTAGAAACACATGTTCCTTATGCCTTTTCTTCCAACAGCTATGCCAGACCAGTCTGCCTTTCATCCCCCAACTTCAGTCTTCCAAGAATAATGTATGACTATGCTAAACCATATGTGCTGGCATGTTCATGTTATGCAGGTCTGGACATCTCATTTTTCAGCTGCAAAGATAAGTGTAGTGTATTCTGCAAGCTTTTGTGCCCAGGTAGCTCTCCAGTGTGCTGAAGGGAGATGGCACATTCCCACATCTCTCTCAACACTCAGGGCAAGGACTGTATGGTGACCTGCTCAGTGCACACATTCCAAACACAGACACATGACTCTGAAATACAAATGAGATTTGCTGAAAGAACAAGAGATTCAAAGTGATCACCGAGCGATCTTCCATCAGCTACAACTGGTCAAAGCAAACTGCACAGAGTGATACTACCACAACAGCAAAGTTCATAGGACTGACTGACAAGATAGAGCAATGTATTAATGCCCTGATTTGCACCAAGAATCTCTGAGTGAAAGCAGTTGCTAGTTATAAAGAAAACACTGTGTCTGAGACCTGTCCTCTAGGTACTTGTCTGTTCTCAAGCATTATGTAGAAAACGCTGATTAAAAGCCAAGAAGTATTGACCTATTTGCCCAACTGCCAAAATGCCTAGGTTTGGGGTTTGTTTTTCCTTCAAATATAACCAACACATTAAGTCTGGAGAGTTTTATTCAAGGAAATTGAAACAGTTGATTGAACATAAACCTTAATATCAAGTGGATCACATCCACTCAGATACATGTCCTCAACAGCTGGTTTATCAGCCTCTATTTTCAAGAATGCTCTGATAACCTGAAGGTTTTTCACATCTCATATCTAAATACATGTCCTCAGGACCTGAACGTGTGCCTTCATCACTTAATTCCTGGTTTCTATTAACAAGCCTTCTAAAGGTCAGTCAGTTTGGAAGATTAGTGACCAAGACTCTGAGAAACACTGTGCAGTACTCCACAGTCTGAAAGACTGTGTTAGCAAACTAAGTTTACTGCATTTTGTCTTGTAGGTAATCTAAACTGAAAGCACTTCGTGCTGCCAGCGGAAAGAAAAAAAGATGGTGGTAGGATGCATGTGTGACTTACCAGCACAAAGATGCTGGTAGTGGCCAAATTCTCGTTTTAAGTATTATTTTCAAGAAGTTGGCTTCACATCCTCTGTAGTTTGGGGCTAATTGCTAAAACAGTAATAAAGTACTGTAAAATAAGATTTTTTTTTTTTCTTCTAAGGTGGCAATAAAGATATACAGAGATAGTTACGAGAGCACTCGATTATATGTCAGTAGTTCCCACAACACAATTAAAGGGAAATGTTTATCAGATTTAAGCTGTACTGAAAAGGTTTTACTTTTACCATTCACACAACATCATTTGATTTACTAATTTGTGCAAATATAAATGGAATAATGATTTATAAAAGCTTTTCTCTCCTTTGTGACCCAGCTTTAATTATGGCTCATCTGGTTTTAGTAACACTGCCTAAATAAAGGACACATTAAGCAAACTCTTTCTAGACAATGATCATAGGCAACATACTGAGGAAATTCATCAGTTTGATACAATGGTCTATTGCCTTCCTTTTTTTCTCACTAGTACCTAGATTACTGATCATTATATTCATTAGTAACTTAGTATCTTCTCTATGGTATTTTTAGGTTTAATTAAATCGCCTCTCTGCAAGACACTTTCTTCCAGTATTGTCTATTTGCCTGCTCAAAATACATTTTTAAAAAATACATTAAATACTTAAAAGTCATGAAATTGTAACATTATTAGTTTTGGAAATTACGATCCTAAACCATTAAATAAATAACTAAACTATTAAGGAGGTACTACATATTTCTTCTTAAGCTACTAACTTTAGGATGTTCATGCTTGCCATTTAAATTAATCAGATTGCAGTATTTGGCATCACTCTGGTACAAAGCATTAAGTAGACAGCACATCTCAGCAACTAAGCCTCTCTTCATTTTGAGGATCTGTCACTGACTGCTAGGTTTTCATGGGGTTTTTTCTCCCTTATTTAATATTTCTTACTCTGTAAGTCTTTTTTATTAGCTATAAATTAACACTCACTCTATGGAATAGTATGAACTGAGAACCCATGCATTCTATACAAGCTGCTGTACATTATTTAAAGAAAAATAAATGAGCTTTGAGTCTTTCATTTACTCTATTCCCCATAGAGAATTCCAAATGCTCAGTTTCCAGTTTAAAAAAACCCCAAACCAAAAGCTTCAAATGTCATTTTTTGCTCCTAGTAAGAATTAATACTATTTTAATACAGTATATTGAAATTTACTTTAGACTTGTTTTCCTTTACCAGCTAAATAAGCATTATGTGTTGTGTCAATAAACATCCTCAATTTACGATTCCTCTAAACATTTAAAAATGTGTACGATACATGGTGAGCTTTCTAGTTGCTGATGTATGAAAACTTTCTGGAGCTGTACTTATGAGTGCAAAGACATCAAAGCTAGCTCTAAATAAATCAGCTTAGGTTTGAAAGTAATATTACAGTTTAGTTTGATGTGCTCCTTTGATCCCTCCTCTCCTCAGCACTTTGACCGTATTTTTGGCACAGTTTGTCAGGTCAGGCTCAGAGCTGCACAGAACCTCTGGGCACACACAGGGTTTCCTGGCTGAGCCCTCCACTGGATTGGAGATTTCTACACTATGCTACAGCACTGTGCAGACATTCCTACATTACTTTCTACATCTTCTAGAAACTGGAGATTAATTGCAGCGGTGGTAGGCAAACAGGAGTCATAAGATACTAATTTGATTTTTTTTAATGTGCAATGCATCTTTGTATTATTCAGAGACAAGGATAACATTATATTAAGGGAGATAATTTATGCATGCACGACCAACACTGAGGTGTTTGTGGAATAATCACATTTACCAAAATTCATTTTTACACATCTCATTTCTATGCACCCTTATCAGTACTCCAGCTTTGTCTACTGCAGTCCTCCTGTGTCCATTTCCTCAGATCAAGCTTACCAAGGATTAACCACAAAATGTAATTTTTTTTTTTCCTTTACAAAGGAAACCAGAAACAACCCTCAGATTGGAAACTCAAAGAAACTTTTTTTTGGCCTCCTCTCCTCTGTATTCTTCTGTATACCTAAATTGTGGAGAGAGTACAAGACCAGCAAGTTTTCCTCTGGTGTAACTGCTATGTAATTACTGATCAGCTGAATACCAACTTCATAGAATCAAAGTAATTCAATATTTGTTAGAAATGAAATTTCCTTTTGTTACACACGTAATTACACTAAAAATCTGCTGCCTAACACTTGGTGAAGAATATCAGGTTAATGATTGTGATAACCCTAGAAGAAAATGCTGCTCATGGACTTTTGTAAAGTTTTGTATTCTAGGTAAAACCTGGTCCACATTGGGATAAATCTCTCTGTTATGCATCTTCGTGCCAGTACCTGAGCTACTATCAGGTCTGTAGAATTCTGTGCAATCACTTGCTAATATTCTTTGTAACAATCATATTTTTTAAATTATATAAATAGAGTTTTATTTTTGTGCCTTGTTCTATGCCTATAAATTTTAAATAAATAAAAATATATTGATTTTGTTCTTTATTCAATATTGCATTTTATCCTTAAGCAAGTTTTCACTTGTAGAAGCAGGGAGAAGGAAACACAATTTAGGATCTCTGTGTTTACCATAATGTCAACCATTCATTATAATTACTGTGTTCCAGAGGGAAAACAGCATCATTTTGTCTTATCTTGCAAAGTTTTGTATCCTTGAAACACACTTCTGTTATGCATTTTACCAGATATTAAAAAACTCACTTTAGTTCAAGATGTCACATGTGGCAAAGGATTTCCCAGAATAATACAGTTTCAAATGTAGGTTTTGAACTGAGACATTTAATAGAGATACAAATAAAAAATTCAATAATCTAATGCTTTTTTCTTCACTGAGGCATCAACTCCTCCCTTTTTCCTAAAAACATTCCAATGTCTGTGACTGAAAAGCTAATAAGTTTTATTAAAAACATATTCACTAGAGATTCCTATTCAAGAATCATGAGTTTTAAAAAAAATTGTCACAAAACAGAGAGAAAATAATTTTCACATATACAGCTCTTTGAAGTGGTTGCCTACAAAAAGCACCTATTGTTTTATAAAACATTTACACCAAATTATGGTCATTAAGACCTCTTGTATTTCTAGAACACACAATAGAAATTGAGAAATATGCCCTTGTTATTTTTCTATAGATGAGATAAACACAATTCAGCCTTCACACACCCACCTCTATTCTAGATTTTAAAACAGGAAACATAGAAGGATGTAGGGATTCTCATGGAGGAAAAGTTGGACATGAACCAATAGTGTGCATTTACCATCCAGAAAGTGAACCTTGTTCTGGGCTGCACAAAAAGAGCAGTGGCCATCAGGTCAAGGGAGATGAATGCCCCTCTGTCATTCTGAGACCCCACCTGGAGTGATGTGTTCAGCTCCAGGGTCCGGCACAAGAAATATGCACGTGGCCACTAAGATATAAAGGAGGCCACGAAGATGATCAGACAGCAGAGCTCCTCTCCTACAGACTGATCGAGCATGGCATGTCAAGACTGTGGGACAGAAGGCTCCAGGGAGTACTAATGGCAGCCCTTTAGTATCTAAAAGTGGCCTATAAAAAAGAGGAAGAACAGTTTTTACGCAGGCAGACAGTGGTAGAACAAAAGAGAATGGTTTTAAAATCAAGGGAAGATTTTAAATAGATTTTAGGAAAAAAAAAAATTACCCAGAGGGTAATGAGGCCCTAGAACAGGTTTCCCAGAAAAGCTGTGGATGTCCCATCCTTGGAAGTGTTCAAGGCCAGGCTGGATGGGACCCTGAACATTATCAGGGGTGGGTGGCATCCCTGCCCATGGCAGGGCAGTTGGAACCAGATGAACTTTAAGGTCCTTTCCAACTCCAAGCCTTTCTGTGGTTCTATTATTCCTTGAAAAGAATGGAATTATATAGCTTTTACATTAAAAAAATTCCTGAAATAAAATATCTTTTTAGAAGTGCTAGTACTTCAGAATCTAAATCAGCAAAATTATGGGGAAGGGAAGTAATTTTTCTTTGCTTTTTAATATTTACATGCTTGTGCACAAGAATAAGTTAATAGTTCCATCAGCTGAGAAATTACACTAAGTAAACTTCTGCCAATCTTTATTCAATGTGTACAGCTGTAATACCTTTCTTCAAAAAAAAAAAAAACCCAAAAAAAACAAAAAACAAAAAAAAAACCCACCAAAACCAAGAGCCCCTCAACCCTAAAGCAATTACTAGATTACTTACAACAATACTACGAGTCAAAATTAATATCACGAAATACCTGCTTGAATCTCATTTCTAACATATATGAGGGTGCAAATCAGTGGACAAGAATTCAGCATTGAGGGGTTTTATTATGAGACTTTTTAATTGAAGATTTCTTCATAAACCCAGAAAAAAAAATCTTGCAGCATGCTTTTTGCAAGAAAGAATGAGACACAGTAATGCAATTTCTGGTGGAAAGCTTTTTTTTTAATCTGTGTTCCCTCAAGATGACTAATCAGTTTTTTCATGCAATACATTCCAGAACTGCTTTACCCTTATGGTTTGAAACGTTTTTTTCTGAAGACTAACCTCAAGCTTTTTTGATGCACTTTCTTGAGTGTATTACTGACTTTAGCATCTGAAGATTACATTCATGATCCTGTCCTCCCACTGTCCCCTCCATACGTTTCCATTTCAAGTTTTCTGTAAGGTCAGGTTCATTAGGTTCATGCAATAAGTATCTGAAACACAAATATCCATCTAAAGCTAAAAGAAATATGTCTTTCTCAATGGTTTATCAATACACCTAAATTTTAACATACAGACATTGGAATACAAGTCTAAACCACATGTCTTCTGGCAAGCTACCAGCATTCCTTGACTATGACAAATTCATCAAAGCAGAAAAGCACCCCTGGGAAACTTATTAATGGCATGGCACAATATTTTCTCCCCTACAGAAAAAAAAAAAAAAAGGATAGGAGCATTTTCCTCTGATCAAAAATGGAAACTTGCACTAAAGTAGTATATATAACACAGTGAATCACTATTTTGTATGTGAAAATTAAATAACATAAAATTAAATTATAACAAATGGGTAATTCACAGAAGGACCATGTATTATGTTTAAGAGTTTTTTCTTAAGATGGAAATAAGTTCATTCAACTGTATCAAGACTCTAAAGTCTGTTACCTCCTTTTTCTTTAGGAATGAAAGACAAAGCAAATAAAGGTACACAACATAAGTTGTACCTTTTCAGAAAATATAAACTATTTAGAGGAGTCAACTACTGGTATCTTCCACAGTTTATTTAGTTGTATTATTTATCTAAACAAAACCAGCTATATGCCAATACTTAAGGTAAAACATCCTTTAAGCCAACACAAAAAAAACCCTTCCACTATTCCATATACATGATAAACTACTAGACTCTAGGTATTACATTAAATTACTTTCTTTGTCAAAATAAATGAATGCATTTAACAGAACTGTAGATATTTGGAAAGTAAATCAAGAAATACTCCAGCCAGCCTTCCCCCTCTTTTTAGCATATGCATCTGTCTGATAATATATGATCTCTGCATGCAACTTACTGACAAAACATAGAGTCACTCTATATCCAAGAAAGGCTAGAAGCTGGCCATTCTGTATAATAAACCAGAGTTCTGCCTCAGTACTTCATCCCTCTCACCTATCTACTTACTGCCACTCCTGTTTACACAGGTGACAAAGTTACGAGCATATTTCTTAGGAAAATGTTGCCTACAATTTTTTTTTCTTTTCAATTCAAATACAAAAAACCTTACTGATGAAAATCCATTCAACCTTTAGAAATTATCTTTAATCTATATCCTTAGAGTTTTACTCTAAAATATCTACTCCAATATATCTAAAGCTTTGCTTGTATTTTCAGTTTACCACCATACTATTCAGAAGATACAGGACATTACCTTATATCACACATAGAAAAAGGAACAGCAGAAAATAATGTGGCTTCAGCAGAGTCATTACTGTAGTGAGATCAACATTCAGTTACCATTTCATCTTAATTTTCAGTTTCTTCTACTTTTTCAGTTAAAACTAATCTTTCATCTTGTCTTATGATGTTTTCTACAGTGCTGCTTATAAGTCACTCTATTCTTCTAGATAATGTATCTAACTCCTGGAAATAAAGCACTAAAAGTAAGAAATGGCAGTAACAGAAGGTCAACATAAATCATTAAGCTACTTGGTTAAGTACTACCTATATTGCTCAGAATTTCATCAAGTTTGTTTCCATGTTTATACAGTCACTAATAAATATTTACTTCCTAATTGTATATGAAGTATAAATACCCCTGGAAAAGCAACTCCTCCCGCTTTCTTCCCTCCTCGTAATAGGGTTACTGCTCACTGTCATTCTCAAACACGATGTGAAAATAAATGAAGCTCGGAACGAGAAACTGCTTCAGGACAATGCCAGCTCAGTGTAGGAGGTGCATAATTTCCCTGTAGCTAAAAAAAGGGACACTGCAAATTAGCCAGTATTCTCAAAATGTAACATCATATGGTACAAAGAATTTAACAAGACAGTGCTGAAGCTAGTTTAGCAGCAAATTGGTATATAAAATGTTACACACCTGAGCATTTTGCAGTATTTCTTTTTCACTAAGGGAGTTTTACTCATTTCTACTTTATGCTTGCCATCCCCTCCTTCTCCCTTTATATTTTTCAATCTTAGAAGGGGCTCACAATTTCTACACTCTGGTTTGTACCAATTTCAAATCACACTGCACATGAGATGGGGAGAGGGGAAAGTCAAGTTACACATTACAATAAAAACCTGGTTGTCTCACATCTCTGCTTGTGATTTCTAAAATAATCTGAGTCCTATTTCACGTCAGCATCAGCAATGAATTTCCATGAAAGGAACAATCCCTTCTGAGCCTGTACAGAATACAATCACCCTTCAGTATATTTGCTGGCTGGAGTTACAATTTGAAATTGGTTAACATTCTGCTGACACTGCACATAAAGAAACAGAGCTGAGCTCCCTAAGTACTATTTATCCTAGTCTCAACTCAAATGCAATAAAAAGTGAGTTTGATACTGAAATAAGTTAGCAATGAATATATAGTGAGAAAATAGATCCCTTGACATTATTTTTGAGTTAGTTTTGTTAGCAGTATCACACTTTAAATGAAATATGAAGTGTAAGCTAGTGATGAGACATTTGTTTGTATAAAATTTTCTCTCTCATGAATTTCGAAGTTCCTTGCCCACAGACTATTTTGTTATATTTTTTTTTTTTGGAATTTACCAATCAAATTCTGTTCAGCAATATCATAGCAACAAAAAGCAAAGTTACATGCTGTTACATTCCCTGTGGCATGGTTAGAAGGCATGAGACTCCATGGTCAACCCTTTCTTGAAGGGATAATCATTTCTCTTGTATTAACAATGCTTTCCATATTAAAAGTCTCTGAGAGTAGGATTCTTATTGCCTACAAAGGGAAAGATTCAAAAATCACCTAAGCATGTTAACTGGGAGCAACATAGGCTGTATAAAATAACATAGAAGAGATTGCATGTTATCATTTTTTAAAAAGATCATCCTTGCACTACTCTGAGTGATGAAGCAGTTCTCAGAATAAAACTCTAGAAATAGCCTTTTGCTGATCCACATCCTGTTAGGATGTGGCACATCGCCAGCTGGTGCATAATAATTTTCAGAGCACCTTGTGAGCAGGAACAGCTCAGATTCTCAGATGGTTTCAGCACAGACAGACTAGCAATCCATAACAGTGCCATTAGAAGTTCTTACCCTCCATAAAGAATATGCATTCATGCTGCATTCACATCATAACACTAGACTGCAAAACTTCTGAAGTCATCTCTCAGCCCCTTCAATGTATAGAAAGGATAACTTAGCTCCAGTTCTGTCCCATTTCTGAAACTGCTTAAATTTCATGGTTACTGACACACAGCAAAGATGGTTTTGCCATCTTGATTTCTAGTTGCAACAACAGCACTCAATTCCTTCCCATCAACAATGTTAAATGCTCCTTCACAGGTGGCAAAATATTCTCTGTGTTAATGGCCTACGGCTTCCCCAGCCTGAAACAGACTCACACACATTGCTGGTGAATTGTCATGGCACTGACGTGTACACACCATTGCTGCTTATGGAACAGCTGAGATAAAGTTTCAGAGAATTCATTTCATTAGTCACTGTATATGCATCTAGATACACCTTCATTAAAGTTAATTTATGCTGCAGATATGTTGTGATGTTAATGAGCATCCTGCAGAGCTATTTTTGTTAGGCGTTGGTTAGTAGTTTTATTTGCTCTGTCAGTCACTGTAGATGTGCCATCCCACAGTGGGTCTTACCTAACAGAACTTTCTCGTCTCCCCACCTGCTCCTCTTGAATTTTCCTGGCATTCCTCATTCCCTTCAAATTTTGTTGATCAAGATTTTACACTATGATAGACAACATTAGGCTTGTCTCACGCTGCTGAGATTACATGGAATGTGAAAGGTGTAAATCACAGACTCTTGAGAAACTTATCTATTGCAATTATAATCAACCTGAACCTCATGATATTAAAATGAAAGTTAATCTAGATATAGAAGAAATATAGACATATCTAGATTTTACGGGGGATTTTGGGTTCCTTTTTTTTTACTGATATATTTTCTTTTGGTGTTATTCTACCAATAACACCAGTTTTAAAAACTAATATGAACAGCACTTTTTGTTCAAATTTGGTTATTTAATGCTATAGGATTATTTCAGATGAATTGCAAAGCCTCTTGTAAAAATTTAGTATCAATAAAAATGCAGTAGTTTATTAGCTGGAGAGACCAGACCAGCACATTTAGAATGTGAGGTGTCTCTTGAGCTTAGAGGAGACTGGGCAAGTAAAGCTTTAGGACAGAATGCTCTCTTACAGCTCTTGTCAAGGTTTGAAAGCCTCAGAAGAAACTTAGACTTGGTACATCTTCTGATCTCAAACGAAGATACTTGTGACTACAACCTCTAACATGTTTCAATCCTTTTGTGAAATTTGGCCCATACTATTATTTACAGACAATGGGATGGGTGGTACAACTGGGTAAGGATGACATCTTTACCTCCCCACTGATTTAGTGCATCAAAAATTTTATCAGCACAGGGTAGAAAATTTCTATTAGGATGTTTATTTTTAGGAAGGAAGAACTGGAAATGTCTAGAATTAACAATAGAATATAAAGAATATAAATATACTGACTACACCAGTTCTTGCACTCAGAGCTTAGTACCACACATATCCTAGTAAACTACACAAGGCTGAGCAGAGCTGAACAGTGGCATGGGTATATTATCAATACTGTTAAATCAAGACCTGATTCCTAAAACAACTTTGGAATATGCTGGGCAGCGTTCATAACAGCTGTGATGAAAATAACTGATTGAGCCTTCAGGGGATAAGGAAGAATCCAGTCACCAGCATGCAAGTAACATGCACAACAACAGTCAAGCTCTGAGACAGAAAATTCTCCCTGGTGTGGTCTGTAAATTAGTTAGGATGTAGACTAAACGGTCTCACAGCACTGTACACATGGAGGTGGGGAGGATCCAATGAACAAAGAAAAATATTGCAGTAGGTTGCAGAAGTAACGTAGCTACATTTTCAGCTACAAATAAATACAATTCTAAATTTACTTTACAATCTATTATAGCAAAATTTTAAATTTTGCTTTCTCATATGTTCAGCATCAAATAACATAGCAAAAGAAGTTTGGAAAATCTTGCCTTTTTTTTTTAATCACAGAAAAAAGGTTATTCTAGATAACCATTTTGCCAGAGTACTGAGAAACAAAGGGTTTGAGAAAAATTCTGGTTTCCTGAAGTATTTGGTTAAGTGTTCTTTAGTATTTGACTACCTCATTTGCTCTTGCCCCTGCCACATGCACTGCCAAGCTCCTTTTGATAGTCCTTGGACACCTTCTCCTCCAGTAGCACTGGCTGCTGTGCTCCCCACCTGTTTGTCTACACACAAGAAAAGCAGGTAACATTTGCTGAGCCTGGCTGGGGAATAAGGGTTTGTCAGCTGCCCAGTAAGAACAAAATCTCACAGAGCAGTGTCTGCTGACTCTCAGATTGAATCTCTTTCATTAGTAGGGAACTGAAGGTGAGAATGTTATTATTTTTGAGGAGTTTCTTGTTCTTACATAGTAGAAATTAACTTGATGATTAACTTAAAAAAAAGTCCTACAGGGAGATACATTGGAAAAGAATATACGAAGAAAGTTCAGTGAGTGACAGAAATTGATTCTCTCGAGAATCTGAATCAAAGTAAACAACTTCCCAAACCAACCCATCCAGCTGTTAAAAAACAAAGGCCTGTGCTCAGCACCTGCGATTATTTTTTCACAACAGTCTATCAAACTAGTCATTTTTTACATTAAAATCTAGTAGTCAAAGTTTTAATGTATATTATCAAAAAGATTTTTTAATTATGATAAACTGATAATTGATTAAGAAAAGCAAGACAAAATAATATTAAGTACCAAGAGCACTGAAATTCTTTACAATATGTTGGATCATGTCACAAATATTTACTGTTAAAAAAAACACTTTTAAACAAGATTTTATGTTCCTGTAGAAATGATGCAATGTACAAGAGCAAAGTTTTATCTAATAGTAAATTAAATCCATATAACTTCTACATAATAAACAGAAATGATGTCTTAAATAACACTTCATATTTATCAAGAAATTAAGCACTACTTCTGAATAGCCAACTAATAAGAATAGGAAAAATGGATATTTACATTCTGGATGAACAAAAATTAATTGAATTATTTTAGAAAGGGCTATCTAATCTTTTTACAGTTGACAGAATAGTTCCAAAACCACTTTCTATTAGCCACTGTGTAGAGTACAAACACAACGTGCTAAAAATACATACCTTAAACATACATACTTTAGCAAAGCTTTCCACTATGTTAAAAAGTAGTTGTAGATTTGGCATTTTTATACTGCATAAAATAAGCACTAAAGTTAAAGAGGACACAATCCTAATTTTAGCTGTTTTGAAAAAAATTGTCTTCTGGTGAAGTCATCTGACATTGAGGGTACTTACTGATTTGGAAGAGCAACTCCCAAATTACTCAGGATGTGCAGTCTCACAGAGCAACTCCCAGATTATATTACTGTGTACTGCAAGTGGTAGAGTTCAACAGGATTTCAAGATACGGCCCACTAATTTACTTGCCATCACAAATCTTTCTCCACCAATCAGTTAATGGGAACAATTTCTACCGCTGAATACCTTGTCTTCTACAACAAAGCAATTAGCAATTACCAGAACACCTTTTTTTTTATAGCATGCTATCTGATGCAAGCACCAGCACAACTTGGTACTTGGCCCTAACTGCAGATACCCCTAATTGAGATAATTGCTCAGCAAATCTAAGTAGCCTAGTGAAGCAAATAATTAAGTGTCACAAAATGCTGTGCTAAATCTTTTTTTTTTCCACCCTCAATAAGTAACAACCTATAGTCTTCCTTTCCTATATGAAAAGGGAAAATGAGAAATTATGTTATGTCCCCATATTATCCAGAAACACATATTTTCCTTACAAAACTTTTGAAACATTAAATTGTTTATAAGTACAATGGCTATATCTTTGGAGCAGAACGCTTTGCTCCAAAAGGGGTCAACCTGCATGAGCATTTGAAAGTTAATCAGTGCAGTTTTTCTACTTAAACACTAATCAGCGTAGGAAGACTTCAGACTGTCATAAATTTTCCAAAATTAAAAAGTACAAATTTCAGTTGAAGACAAGAACATGATTTTTAAATATAAATATTTTTAAGTAATTGTGCAATGCTTATGATTTTTGAAAATCAGGTTTACAGATTTTCGTGTTGATAAGTGTAAAGCTGAAATCTCAAAGTGATTTTCCTTTTTGATATATAGGCCTTTGGGACAGTAAAGAGATGTCACAAGAAGTCATTCACCTCCTCCTAAAATAGTTTGCAAAGAGAACTGAGATGAAAGCTCTTCAGAGGTGTCTGTTTCTTTCCTTTAAAAGAGGGAGTCCAAATTCCCCAGACTAGATTTGTATTACTTTTAGAGATAAGACTCAGTTTAAGAAATTTAGATGAAGACACCTGCAGATACACAGACTCTCTGAAAGTTCTTTATAGTCAACAGAGATCTAATCCACCTTCAGCAGAATGAATCAGCTTACCATAAAATTAACACTTGGGACACACTTCAAGTTACATAGATGCAAGCAAATACTTTCATAAAAACCAGAGTCAACAACGAGTTCAGTCCTAGTTGCTGAGGCCATATTCTCCTTAGTTCTTGAAACCTCCAAAGATGAAGATTCTAAAACTCGCTGTTTCAGGGCTTGACTATTTTTATCATAACTCTTATTTTATTCATCTGGAACTTCCTTTGTTTCCCATTATGACCATTTGCTGTCTCTCCCATTGTTTCTCTCAATAAAGAACCCAGCTCTATCTTACTGGAAACGCCGCTGTTGGGATTAAGGAGCTGCTGCCAGGTCCCCTTGAAGCCATCTCTTCTGAAAGGCTGAGGAAGCCCAGTTGCCTCAGCCTCTCTTTACATGGTAAATGGAACAAATTGGCAGCTCTACACCAAACTCATTCCAGTCTGTTAATGTCATCCTCATGTTAAGGGACCAAAAATTGGATACAGTATTCCTACAGGAAAGTGAATAAACACTAAGTAAAGGGAACAGGAGTGGGAAGTTACCTCCTTAACCTACTGACTATGCTCCTTTTGATAACCCACTAGGCCTTAGCCTTCACCATCACATGCTCACTGCTGGCTCCTGTTCTGCTATCTGCCAGGACACCAGCTCTCTTTCAGCAAAGCTGCAACCTGGCCAGTCACTCCCCACACCAAACTGGGGATTTAATCTGATTATCACAGGTAAGAAAAATAGTATTTTTCCTTGTTGACATTTATGGCTATTTGCCCAGTATCAAAGCCACCTAAATAGTAACTTAAGCAAACTTAATGCCCCCCAGGTTGGTGTTATTACCCTCCTGTATATGTTAATACAAGTATGGTGAAATACTGGCTGTCATTTCCCCTGAAGCCTCATGCCCCCACCTGGTGATGAGTTCATGACCACATTGCTGTATCACCTTTCTCAGCTGGGAGCATTATGCTCACTGCTGAAATAACTATATCCAACCTATTTTACTTCCTATGGAAAATTCCTGTAGAAGTAAAACACTTATATACAATATTCTAACACCAACAGGCACTGTATTTTTTTGCATTTAAAACAGAAGGGTGAAATGGTGAAACCGCTGGCTCCTGACCATGAGCCAGCAGTGTGCTCGGGTAACCAAGCAGGCCAATTGTATTCTTGCCTGTATCAGGAATAGTGGGCCACCAGGACTAGGGAATGGTTCTCCCCTGTACTCAGCACTGCTGAGGCCACACCACAAGTGCTGTGTCCAGTTCTGGGCCCTCACTGTGAGAAGGACACTGGAAGGGGCTGGAGTGAATCCAAAGAAGGGCAGTGGAGCTGGGGAAGGGTGTGGAGAGTTGTCCTTGAGGAACAGCTGAGAAAGCTGGGGCTGATTAGAGGAAAAAAAAGAAAGCACAGGTGAACTTATTGCTCTCTCCAACTATTTGAAAGGAGGTTTTAGCCAGGTGGGGAGTCAGTCTCTTCTCCCAGGGAACTAGTGACAGAGCAAGAGGACATGGTCTTAAGCTGCACCAGGAAAGATTGAGGTTGGACACTAGAAAGAATTTCTTTGTAAAAAAGGTGATCAGACACCGAAACAGGTGCTGAAGGAGGTGATGGAATCACTGCCCCTGAAAGTGTTTAAGGAAAGAACTGATGTGGCACTTAGTGCCATGATCTAGTTGACAAGGTGGTGTTCAGTCAAAGATTGGACTCTGTTATCTTAGAGGTCTTTTCCAACCTAAGTGATTCTGTCATTCTGTGTTATTTTATGTAAATTGTCACACCAGGTTACACAATGAGAAGCATCCTGGTATAACAAATATTCTCCAAATGTTTTAACTGTTTATGAACTTCAACCAGATGATCTGAGTCATTTAATTAAAGAATCATATGAAAGCTGTAGCAGAGTAACGCTACAGAAATCACATCTACTAAATCATCAAAACCTATATTTTGATAATAATCTCATTTATTAGCATAGCACAAGGAACCAGAGAAAATACTGTAGAGGTATTCCTACAACAAGATAATTAATATACGTTCACTTTTAAATCCTGTTGAGAAAAAAAAACAAACAAAAAACACCTACACAAGTCTTCTAACATCAGTTCATAGAAATTACCAAATAAAACCTACAGTGCATTGATCTTAAGTACCTTCATAAGACATGTAAAAAGCAGTATACGTACATTGTCTTTAGAACCAAAAAAACAGTATGAAATTGAGGACGATTTTTCTGGTGGTTTTTTTTTGTTGTTGTTTTTATTTTTATTTTTTGTTTGTTTTGGTTTTTGTTTTTGTTTTCTTGGACACTTGGGGAAGCATTTTTTTCATATACTATCTCCCTTTATGCTGCAATTAACAATATACCTTGTGTGGCACTTCAAATGTGATGATTAGCCAGACAGGAGTGAAAAAGTTACAGTCCTAAGGAGATGGAAGATTTTGCATTAGCAGGCACAATTTCCACCCACACAACCCACGTATACTTAAATGCATCCATATGAATAGCTCCTTAAGAAGAAAAATCACCAGTTAAGAGTGTAAATTTAAAAAAATCTAAATACAGTACTAACCATTATTCCCCAGGAGAATTTCTAGTAGCATCAGTGAGTGTTAAGATTTAGCTAATACTGGTTTTGAAAACCTAGTATCTAATTGATCAACTTAGAAACAATGCAATTTGTCTTAAGTTGTTGACACATCTGAAGTATAGTGAATAAAGCAAGATTAATGACTCAGGAAAAGGTTATGCTAGTTTTGGCTGAGATAGTTTAATAGTTACTAGATACTATGTAGAAAATGAACTCTCTCTCAACCAAGAAGTCTTCTTACTTTCCACCTTCCCATTGTCTGCCCATCCCCCCATGGCGTTGAAATGCTGACAAAAGTTCACCTTTTTTCTTGGAGTCATGTTTATGCACGCTTGCAAATTTTGATTTCATGCTCTGTCTGAACAGCTGAAGCAAGAGGACTTCAAGTTACCTGTTTTCCCAGAGTTCCTCCCAGAAAAGGTGTTCTTTTCGCTCTATCCCTACACATTCCAGAAACTATCTGTGGTACAGGGAAAATAAAAGCATATTACTTCAACAACAGTACTCCAAGCTACCACGTCAGGTCAGTTACAGAAGTCTGGTGTGCTTGTGCCTAGCTTTTGACAGAATTTGATGAAGCACCAAGTTCTTGAGAAAAACCTGTCTGAAATTTAAAGTAACATAGAAATCACCTGATAATTAGGCATAGACACTCAGAATTGAAAATTTTATTAGTTATGTTTCTAATAAAAAACTATATTGCAGTTAAGTGTCACCTATCTGGTATTATCTAAACTAATTTATTGCAACATACATAGCTAGAATAATAGGGGTTTTTTTTAACTAAATTAAATACAAATCACCTGATTTCTTTCTCCCTTTCCAAATTCTTCAGACAGGAAACAAGGAGAAGCTTTCTACACTACTCTAATAAATTGGAAGGGTTTTAGAAAATAATTATTTTTTTAAATAATTAATAATATAATTAACAAATAGGTGTTTGCAACATCAGATTATTCTCTTTTTCTCATATACTAACTTCAGTAACTACAGGAAGCCCCTAGTGACACTTTTACTCCATGTCATGCTAAGCTTTAGATGTTATTATGGACATATTTATAATAGTTCTCAAAAATAGCTTACATATTTTAAAGAATGACAATGTTTAGGCATGAATTTCATATTTAATTGTGTAAATCCCTAGACATTATCTTTGTCACGACACACAATCGGCTTCTTAAGTTTAGCATATATGTACTATAAATGTAATATTGCTAAAATAGGATAGTTTTGTGGTAATTAAAGCTCTGAATAAAAAAGATAAGATTATCTTTTTGGTGGGGTGACCCTGGCTGCATCTGC
>JANRMJ010000066.1:88516845-88534629 GCA_025584955.1 Alethe diademata | reverse complement strand
TTATTTTTTAAAATAAACAAAACAAAACAAAAAAAAAAAAAAAAAAAAAAAACAAAAACAAACAAACAAACAAAAAAAACCACCAAACCAAAACAACCTCTCAAAATGCCCAAAATCAAAACCAAAATACCCTATAGCTTCTTTTTTTGTAGCCACATAGTACTGGAAGGTAAAAACTCAGGCACGCACAAATCTAATTGCCAGTCAGTTTAGAAGACTTCTCTTGCAAGGTGGCCACAGTCACCCAAGAAATTCAAAGAGGATGATTGTGCTAGTTTTTCTCTGCTGCCACCAGGAAGTTGCATATATGGTGTACATTGAATTGGCAGCATCTTTTAAGAAGTAAGCAAAATTTAACACATTTTGCGGCAGAGATACCAGTTTTCTCACGTTTCTGCTTCCAAAACCAGTTTTTAATCTCAAAACAGAAATGGGAGAGGAAGCCTGACTCACTCTGTTTCAGAAAGTTTCATGACTTCTCTCCAGCTTCCAAAATGAAAGATTTCCAAAGAATCAAAGAACTCAAATACATAGAATAATGAAAACCCATCTAATAGGATAGCATTCTCAAACTATGTTTGAAGTAAGAAATTTCCATTGAGATGAATCATATATTTCTACTAAAGATCCTTTCAGTTCAAGTGCTGACTTTCTGTAAAGCAAGGTGCATGGTCTAAATCTTAGATTAAGAAGCAGACATGAATCCTAAGAAGAATACAGGCATGGAACCTGGGAATGGAGGGATAGGATCAAGAAAGCAAAGGAAGGCACAGTTGGAGCTTAATTTGGCAAGGGATGTGAACAATATGAACAGTTTCTGCAGATGTGTTTTTCAGCAAAGGAAGACAAAAGAAACTCTATTCTCCCAATAAATCAGAGAATCACACAATCATTTAGGTTGGAAAGGCCCTCTAAGACCGTGGCATCAAACCCTTAACTGATCCAGATGTCAACTGGACCACAGAACTAAGTACCATAACCAGTCATTTTCTTAACACCTCCAGGGTGACTCCACCCTCTCACTGGGTAGTCCATACCAATGTTAAGTCATCCTTTCCATGACAAAATTCCTCCTAGTGACATGGAGGAGGCTGAGCCACTTGATGACATTTTTGTCTCTGTTTTCACTGGCAAGTGTTCTTACCTCATCTTTCAAGTCCCTGAACCTCAATGCAATACTTTGACCTCTGCAAGATGTTTGATACTGTCCCCCCAAACTTCCTCACTTCTAAATTGGAAAGATGTGGGTTTGATGGATGGACCAGTCAGTGGAAAAGAACTTGGGAAGATAGTTTCATCCAAAGATGGTGGTCAACAGCTCAATGTCCAAATAGAGATGAACCACAAGAGGTGCCCCTCAATGGGTCATATCAGGACTGATACTGCTCAATACTTTTAATAAAGACACAATGTAATCAAGTGCAGCCTCAGCAAGTGTGTGGCTGAGTGTTGCAGTTGATACGCTTGACAGAAGGGGTGTCATCCAGAAGGATGTTGTCAGGCTTGACAAATAGACCCACTGAATCTTCATGAAATTCAGTAAGTACAAGGTCATGCAACTAGGTCAGGGCACTCGCTGATATCAGCACATGCTTAGGAATGAATGGATTGAGAAGAGCCCTGTGAAGAAAGATCCAGAAATAGCGGTGAATAAGATGCCTGGATGCCTGTAAATACACCTTGCTGGATGTGTGCAGGCAGTGTGCGCTTACAGGCCAGAAGGCCAACCTTATCCTGACCTACACCAAAAGCAGTGTGACCAGCAGGGTGAGGCAGGGGATTATCCCTTTCTACACGGCTCTTGGAAGACCCTAACCAGAATGCAGCATCCGGGTCTGAAGGATCCAGCACAAAAACTATCATAGATCTCTTCGAGCAGGTCCAGGGGCAGGCCACGAAACACCTTTCCTGTAAAGACAGGCTTAGAGAGATTTGAGTTGTTCACATAGAGAACGTTCCAGGGAGATCCCACTGGGGCCTTTCAATACCTAAAGTTATAAGAAAGATGGAGAGAAACTCTTTAACAAGGTCTCAAGTGTTAGGGAGAGTGACAAGGTTTTAAAGCATTTAACACTAGAACAAGTGGCTCAGGGAAGTTGTGGATATCCCATTGTTGGAGGCATTCAAGATCAGGTTTGACAGGACTTTGAGCAATCTGATCTAGTAAAAGATGTCCCTGTTCATTGCAGGGGGTTGGAACTAGACGATCTTTAAAGTTCCTTCCAACCCAAACTATTGTATGATTAAAATGCTCAATTTATAGACAGCTAAGGTAATCCTTCAAATTGCATTGTATAGTCAAAGAAGGCAAACAGACACTTCTGCTTTGAGATTATTTCTCTAATGTTAACACAGGCTTCTAATGTTAATTGGCTTTTGAAATATTCAGTGATTATAATCTTCTAAGAATAGCTCTGTATTCAGCTATCACAAAATTAGGGAACTAGTCAGGCAAGAGCCACTCTAGCTGCTGGGTAGTACACAGGATTTCACAGTCAATAGTTCTCTGGAGATTTATAATGAAAACTTTGATTAAAATAGGCAACTTTGAAAACTGAAGCTGTATCAGGAGAAGTAACTGCTTTATGCATGCCATGTTTTACGACTGTGAAGCCCTGCAATCTAATACTGCCATCCTCAGTAACAGACCACAAGGTTTGCAAAGGGCTTACAAGGCCCCAGGACTGATTCTTGTTACAGTCAGGCTCACCCTGCATGAAATTCTCAAACTTGCCTGCAGCTTTGCTTTACTTCATTTAGCTGTGATAGCAATTTCTCTAATTTACTGGCTGTCTAAAGCTAATTTGGTTTCCTCTTTTTTTTTTTCCTCCCATTTTTTTTCTGATGGTACAATCAGAGTTTTAAATGAATAGCTGTAGCAAAGAGTCTATGCAGAACAAAGTACTTTTTAGTTCGCACAATGACATGGTTCAGAGAAATACAAGCCTGCTTTGAGTCTTTGAGAAGTAGAGATAAAGGATGGAATCCAGGGAAATACATGTACAGGAACAGTAAAAGATGAGACAAAGACTTGGCACTAGGTAGCCCAGTTATGAACAGCTCACTCAGTCAACCACAGAAATGCAGACCCAGACAAAACTGAGATTAGGAATAACAAAAAACCAAACGAGTAGTAGCTAATGTGCATGGGACACCGTATTAAGTAAGTATAGTGGAACTGCAGACTGTGGAAGAAAGAGAAAACATAAAATCATTTTAAGTAAGAATAACCTCAAGTGCATCCTAAACTAAGGAATAAGAAAACATCAACTAGTGGACTCAGATGAGCAGGGGAAGGATAAGCATAATACTAGGGAAAAGGGCAGAAACCAATAATTATTTGTTTAACTATAATCTCGCTCTTGTTCTTTTTTCCTTTTTTGTAAAAATTTCATCTGGACTATTAATGAGTAGATACTCAAGACTGATTACTCTAATAATTTTGGGTTTACATACATAAACACAGAAAGAAGGCTGACTCTTTCCCCACAAATAAGATTTCTGTGTATCCAAAACTGCTGCTTTAACCTTCTTGTGACTTCAGGTTTAAAATCCACTGACACAACACAGATGTGCCCTAAGAAAGGCACAGATCTAATATAGTCAAGGAGATTGTGTGACCTTCCATGCCTCCCATAGCCCTTTTCAAGTCAATCCTATAAGCTAGCTTCAAAAAACCTTAAGGCAAGATTTCTCTAAAGTATTCCAAGCATAAATAATTCTATAAATGTTTTAGGAAGTCTTCCAGCATATATAAGATAAAAGATTTCAAAGTGTTAAAGGGTACAAATACAAAATACAGAGTTAACAAGTATTCTAAATGGTTTTGCAGACTCATTGATAGCAATCCATATACCCAGTGAAGTTAATGAGATAACTTGGGTGAATTAACGGTATTTAGATATTCAATACACAGAGTAGTCCAATAGATAGTACAAAAACATGGAGGTGAGGATCATGTGATAGATTTAGAACAAATCTCAAGAGTTTCACTTAAAATTAAGTGTCTGCGTTATGTGTACTACAAGCAATCTAGTCCCTTTCTTCACAATTAACAAGTTAGAGACATACCAGCTACTTTCTTCATTACTAAGCAAGATCTAAATTTGGTAAAAATTTAGACACGCCTGTTTAGATGAGTATATTTTGTTGCAAACGTCCATCTATTTGCCTTATTATCCCAACTGCAAAAGAAAACCTTGAAAAGTTATGCAAATGAAACTTTCAGTATATGGGAAGGATATGAAAAACAAAGTAATTCAAAGTGCAATTATTAATTAATTAGTTATACAAGAAAAAACGAAAAGCAAGGTATGTGACTGTATTTATATGCTAACTATCCATCTAACACAGCAAATTACATAACCTTTAATTCACCAGGATAATGGCTGCTGGCTACAGTGCTAGCAAATCCAACTTCCTATTTTCTAACCCAATAACCCACAGGGATTTATTTCAGAAATACTAATTCAACCCTGCATCACACTACACCTTCTGCCAGTTTCAAAGAATAAAAGTCTAGAAGCAGTGATTCTAGATGAGATAGGTTTTTTTCCATTACATTTCATTTTTGCAACAAAATACATAAAATCCCTAAGTCATCTTTGCCATTGCAGGCAGATTCATAATAAATACAAAGCAGTTATCAACAGTAACTCCTAGTAAGCTGCAGAGACTGTTTTATAAAGGCAGAAATATAGTTTTCCTAATAAAAAGTGATACTACTTCAAGTTAAGGAAAATAGATACCAAAAAAATATAAGCAAGATAAAGACTACAACAAACCAGAACTGGTATGGCTGGCAATGTGTTTTTATTATCTGAGAGTTGGAAAGCCTATTACAACTTCCCCTACTTTGTGCCAGCCAAAGGAAAAAATAACGTGCTTTACAAATAAGGCCACAAATGAACTAAGTCATAACCAGATTCATTAAAATCTAGGTAAGTGACAGTTGTATTCAATCTGGGACCATCTGAAGATAACACTACTGAGCATATCCTGTAATATGAGAAGAAATTAGGATCTGACTTATCAACCAAATAGAGGCCTGGGGATAAATGCATCAAAAATCTCCTGTGAGTAGTTTGGCAACATGTTCAAGATACTGGCAGTATTTTGATTCCCACAGTGGTAAAGAGGAAAAGACTAAGTCCAGAGCTGAAAGTTCAGGCAAAATTGAGTTTGAAGAGAAAACAGGTTTCTTGTTTAACTACTGGCATGCTGATATTTGGCACAGTTTTTCTGTTTACAATAAATACGGAGTGAGCAGGGAAGGACACAGGCTGTTTAGCTAAAATTTCATCCCCAGCAAATCAGCAAGGCTATGAACAAAAAGTTATTCCACCAAATCCCACTCAGCTGTAACATGGAACAAATGAAAATGCCAACTCTGTTGAGTCACATTGAGTGGATTGTTTCAGAAAAGCATTTGGAGAAGAGAGTAATTCCTTAAATTCCTTATATAGATGAATTTTTTAAAAAAGTAGTAATCCAACACAATTTTACAATTATTGAAGTTTTGATCGTGTTTGTCAAACTATTTCAGGTTCCAGAGAACATATTCAAACTTAAAAAATTAAAGTCCAGATAGAAAGACTAGAGCAATTTGAATAGGAGAGGAAAGTCTCTTTCTATCCAGTAGGGTTTATTTTGGGGTGGTTTTCTTGTTTGTTTGGGTTCTTTTTTTAAGTTACCTACAACACTGATCTACAGGATTTTTAGATCACGCTGCACATTTGTCCTGGTTCCAGATATGACAGAATTAAATTTCTTCACAGTAGCTAGAATGGGGTTTTGAAATTGTGATGAAAACAGTTTTGATAACATAGGGAGGTTTCAGAAATTTCTGAGCAGACCTTACATGGCCTGTGTGAAGGCTTTTTCTGTCCTGTCAATGACCAGGCTGGAAGTGCACAAGGTGTTGGGAGGGAGCACAGCTGGGACAGCTGATGCCAGCTGACCAAAGGATTATTCTATACAATATGGTGTCATGCTCAGCAATCAAATGGGAGGGGGTGGAGTCTGGCTAGGGCTCCCATAGCTCTGGGATGTTTGGAGTTTTGGCATTTGTCATCCCCAGTAACCACGGACATGATGGAGTTCCGCTTTTGTGGATATGTCTGAACACCTGCCTGCTGATAGGAAGCAGTGAATGAAATCTTTACTTTGCTTTGTTTGCAAATGCAGATTTTGCTTTAACTATTAAACTTTTTCTTAACCCACAATTTTTTTTCACTTTTACCCTTCCAATTCTCTCTCAAATTCCACTGTGGGGCTTGTGAGCAAGTGGCTGCATGGTGCTTAGCTGCCCCCTGCGGCTAAATCACAACAATAAACTTAATACTCATTCAGATGAGGCAATGACTGCACTTAGATAATTGTGACATTTCAAAAAACTCTTGAAGTGTTTTTCACAAGTTAATATTAGTCACATGAACACACATCAATGAAGACAGACAAGAAAGAACATGAAATGGAATATTAATATCAGCACAGTTGGGATGATGATCTCTCAGGATGCAGCAGCAGCATAAAACCACTGTAGTAAGTTATTTAGGCTACACAGAAAGAGAAGCAATCCTGTTACAACACTGACTTTCCAGTTCTGTTTTCCATGCTAGAACACGTTGTCCTGGTTTAGGACTGGCATCTCATAGTAACAGAGGACCAACTCCTTAATATTTCTCTCTAGTAAGCCATTTTTACCAAAACATTTTCCTTTTTGGGTTTGTGATCTCAAACAGTAGCAGAAGTAAGAATTTTGTGGAGGGAGGTTACGAGTCCACTAAATAATTACAAGGTATGAACCACCAACAGTGTCTTTGTTACTGATTCACATATCAAGGACAAAGATCACAGCAGCTCTTAAATGGATCAGTAAGTCGCCAGAAGGCACAAAATATTCCTTTCCAGAATCAGATGCAGTCAAAAAGACAGCTCCAAGAACTTATCTTAAAACATGTAATTAATTTCTTTTGCAAGGGCTACCAGCCACAGGAAGGATATTTTTCCCTCATTAAGGTTCGAGCTGGAAAGACTGAGCCTGTGTGAAAGCTGGAAAGCAGAACACAGCAGACATAGCTTACAAATTGACTAATGTAATGGTCATAACATAATGTAAAAGTTATTCTTCCTCTAGGTACAAAATTCAGGGGTTGAAAATGAGACCTACAACATTTAATTTAATTTTTTTGGACAATTAAGTAGGGTGTATTCCATCACAATTTTCAGTACAGTGCCTTTTTTTCCTAGGAAAGAATTTCCTAGAACTTCTTCTTGGGAAATTTCTGCCCTTGGACATTTTAAGGAAATAGCATTTCAGATTTCTGACTCCTGGTCCTTTGAATATTGCTAAAATGCAACATTTAAGTGACAGAAATTTCACTTTAACTCATTCACACACATCAGAACACAAGCAGACTATTTTACCTATGTCTCCTCACAAACACAGCATTTCATTTTTTCAAAAGTTTTCTGAATATATGTAGATTTAAATATAGTTTTCTTTAGCTGATATTGTTAAAACTCTTTTGATATCTAAATCATTGATAGCCTAGATGAGGTAGCACCGGTCTTACAGAACATGTTCACAGCCCAGCTAGACCTCTTCTGCCCTGGGATTTTGCTGCTGCTAATTATGGCGTGGTGTGATACATTAAATATCCAGAGATTTTTTAAACAGCATTATGATTTCTTTCCTGTATGTCACCATTAACAGTCATTCATATGATATCATTACAAAAAGATGTTCTTTTGAAGAAAAGTTGCTAAAGAAAGCAAAAGAAAAACACTTTCCCTTTGTAAGGACTGCAGCTGACAAAGGAAATCTATACCCAAATTCATTCTCAGAATACAATCACATTCACTCCAGAGGCGTACAACTATAAATTTCAGCCTGAAAAACAAAAGTCCTTTTTCAGTCTCCTCTTTCACTATTTAAAGCTTTTGGTTTATTTCATTGTGTACATACACAAACATATATTGATAAAAGGTTCAACAAACATCACAGTTTGAAAAGAACAGACTATTAAAATAGGTAGAGGTATTTTACTAAAAATAGAAATATATCAGCATATTAAAAGAACTTATGGCAAATTACACTAACAGAAAAAACTGTCAATATTACATTTACAACAGGAGCAGCTTTTACTATAGCATTAATGCTAGTAAAGTTTTCTTACCAAAGAAAAGCTTAAAAATAGGCAGTTTGTGCTTTTAACATTTAAAAAGATTAAACTCATAGAATTTACACTGCTTCTTTTTCCAAAAACCACGGCAGAATAGAAAATACTTACAGGTTTGCAAGTGACATATTGAATCCTTACCAAAACCCACACAAGAGAATATAGAACAAATGGCATAACTCTCGATTTCATCATTAGATACTCATTAGAATCTTTCGGAGATTTTCGGGGCTGGATATACTAATCCACTGACATTCACAAGTCATTCACAGTTTCACATCACTGGAACAATCAAAATTGTTCCAAAGATTGGATCTACTGACAGAAGGGCTCCTTGCCCATGGTGGCAGCGGGGTTTTGAGATAGATATTTTTTACAGTTTCTTCCAATCTTCTATGATTCTATGAAAATTAAGTATTGTTTAATAGGTAAAAGAGCATTAATGACTAAACCACAGAGATTAACTGGCAATGGTTGAAGATTCAGGACACTCACACAACAGCAGGGAATCGTGTACAAATTGCATAAATTTGGTATTTTCTTAACAATTTTCTTCCTACTGTGAACTTGAAATATTTGCCTCAGATTATTCATTGGATTACTCACCCATTCAAAGACAGTAACTACTCTCATCATTGTATCACAGTTTGTTGGGAGAACTACACAGCCATTAATCAAACTCATGGACAAAAAGTAGGAAGCAGTTCAATCAGTGACCAAATGACAAGCAAACTTTTACTCTTAAAATTGAGTGCAGAAAACATACTTTGGTACTTGCAAGAGGGAAACAAGCAAAATTCAAAAAACATTAGCTTGAGTCCAGAAGTCCATTATCCTCACTGGGGTCCATGTTGACTGGAAAAAATCACAGTGTTGGGAAAATTTCCTTGCCATACTCACAGAATCATGCTAAGTTGGTTGGGGAAATTTTTCAATTTTTTTGTTTATTTTATATGAACAAAAGTATTGAACCATTAAAAAACCAACCAAACACAACAACAAAAATCAAACAACGAAAAAAAAACCAACCAACCAACCCACAAAACAAAAACCAACCAAAAAAAACAATTATTCACAACAGATATTCAGGAAGAACAAGACCTGCAAGAGGTGAAAAAACCCAGAAAATTTCTTCAAAGGCTGTATACCATGGAAGTGCATCACTGCTTTCCACTGTTGATGTCAAAAGGGATTTAAAAAGCAGCTTTGGGAAGGTGCATAAGGAGAATGAGGTGACTGACAGTATAAATGTTAATGCTGGGTGTGAGTAGAAAGCTTTGAGAAATCAAAGAATAAAAGAAAAAGGAAAATATGACCTGCAGGCAAGTAGAATAGAAGGACGTACTTCGTGAGCTCTTTCTCGGGCAAAGAAGAGCTGCTGCTGTAGAACAGAGGTCAAGGAAAGGTATGAACAAACACCAAGCCCAGTATATCTGGTTTGTCATTCAAACACTATCCACCAATTCTACACAACAAAATATGTTTAGAAACAAGAAAAACCAACCACACACCCCAACACTTACCAAAAAAAAAAAAAAAAGCCAAAACTAAAACAAATCCCCGAAGAAAACAAAGCAAACAAATAAACAAAAAACACTAAACAAAGAAACAAAAAACAACAAAACCCAAACCCATCCAACCAACCAACCAACCAAAATAAACTCTTAGAATGAACCAAGGATTGTTAATCTTAGAGGGCATTTTAATGTTTAGTAGCAGACACTAGTGTATCCAAATACAAGCTAAACCCCATGATGTTTCATTTTATGTTGATGACAAGGAACACACTGTGAAATGAGTTTTGTACTTTCACTACATTTTTGCCACTTGAACAGCTGGATTCCCTGAATGGCAGGCCATGGTACTTTAATAGAAGACCATCAGATTATAAATATGAATAGCAGATCAGATACTGCTGTAACTTAAAAAGCATTTATCTCTATTGCCAAACATAAGCAAGTTTTCTTCATGTGAGGAATACTTCTGACTTTCCAAAGAAAAATACTACAATGATATAGTAATGTTGATTTTTTAATTCTGTATGTAGCCCTCAAAGCCCCTTTTTAAAAGATGTCTTTTTAACTTCATTCTAGAAAAGTAGGAATTAACTTGATTTTACCAGGGAATTAAGCAAAATTGCACAAATCCAAGTACTTTGTATTCTCCTTCTGCAGACCATGAAAAGCCTAAACATATTTTCTGCGATGTAAACCACTACAATTATAAAAAACAACCACAATTTATAGAAAGAGAAGCTATCCCTCAATTCTTCAATTTCATTGATTAAAAAAATATGTTTATATATGAAACAGGGATTGTAATAGTAGAAAAAAATCTTTTTAATATTTTAAGCTGACTGATGCTATAAACTGAACTTACTGCTTCTGAAGTTCATAGTTCTTTTCACTGATACAATCATATGTTTGGAACTTCCACAGATAATTTCATTTCTAGAAAATATGAACAGTTCAAGTTTCCACCAGTACCGGAACTTAGAGAGCTGATGTGATAACTGAGAAAAATTAAAGTATTATTAGTTAAAAATATTACAGAATCTCAGAAACACACATATAAATCCAGTGAATGAATGATCCAGTAAAGAAATCTACCTCTCAGCCTAAGAATTCAGTAACAGCACAACTACATTAGTGTCTTGTTAAACTCTCTGAACTACTGCCACAAAGATCTGATTTAGTTAATGTTAATACCAACATGGTATATGGGTGACAGCAGATTAAGTCACATAAATACTACCAATCTTCAAGAGCTTACAGTGCCATAATGTGGTTTCACTAGCTTCATTCTTATTTCTCCATTTTAAAAACACAAAGCACCCAGTTATGTCATTGCTGCACAGAAACTGAGGTCATAAATGAAGAACATACTAAATTAAAGGCAGAGATCAGAATCTTAGTCCAGGGATGGGGATGTACTGTTCTCTCTCTGCTAGGGATATATAAGTACGGGTATAACTTCAGAGGCCATTTGATCACCACTGAAGTGGTTCACTTATCTTGTTTCCTGGTTTAGTGCCCTACTGAGTTTTTCAAACTCTGCATCCTGAACCAATAATATCCCAAACTCTCAGCTGGCAGCAGCATACAGTAGCATTTCAATGCTCCCCTTGGTTCCAACTGAACAGTAATTCACTTACTCAAGAGAAGAATTAAAGAGCTAGCCAAAACCAGGGATAGGCATATAGTTGAGGAAGGCAAACTAGGCAGGGATGAGTAGCTGCCAGAGTGATTATAAAGATTTCTAGTAACTGGTAATATCTGTTCTGTATTCCCCGGTCCTACAGGAACTGAGCACCTGTCTTAAAATCACATATGACACAGAAGCCAGAAGCTGTCATTATTAAAAACAAGTAGTCTAGGGAACAGTTATGAAAATTCTTAAACTGTGGGGCAAATCAGCTGGTCATTGCAGCAGAAATCACTCCAAGCCTTGAAAAAATTACAGCTAACCCCTCACTGCTACAATTCCTTCTAGAAACATCAGTACTCACTGCCTGTGTTTACACTGACATGCTGTCACTGAGTGACACTCTCCACTTTTTCCAGATCTGGATGTCACATTTTGAAGTCAATTTAAAGTTCATTGACAACGCCAGGTTTACAGCCCTAAATCTGAGAGGGGGCAGTATTGTTTAACCAGAAAATGTTGTTGTCTGTCACTGTTAATTACAGCTCTTCCTGCTGGGGTTTTTACAAGAAAGTAGGCCAGCAGGAAGTGTCATTATATTACAGCCTGTGGCTCCATGCATGTGTTCCTAAGTTGACAGTCAGGAGATGTCCTTTTAGCCTTTTTCACTGTACTTTTCAATATGAAAAACACGATGCTCAGATTGCATAAAAGGATGAAATAAGCTATTGCATGCATCTCATAGAAGAGAATAATAGAGGCACATAGAAAGCAGCTTCCTGTTGAGGCAACAAAACCAGTTCCTGGTGTGTTCATGATTTCTGATGTTCCTTTTCAATTTATCTAGCAAAGCTTATAAACACTATGGCAATGAAACTTAGTCGTTTCTCACAGCCTCCATATTAGTTAAAAAATAAGAGACTGATTAGCTGACTTACCAGGTGATAAGGCTTTGAGAGATAAAGGAAGGGGGGAATAGCTGACAAGGAGAGATATACTCTGAGCTACCCAGCCAAAGACAAAAAGCTCAAAACAAAAAGTTTGAGCTACTCATGACACTTCCTATGCCCCTGTTTTTTGCAACTATGTAATCCCCTCAATATGCATGTTGAATTCAAGAACAGACTTTTGAAAACAGTGTCATTTCAAAACATTAATGAGATGTGAAAGAAAGATATGTATCAATATGGAGTAGATGTTGTCACTGTTGAGAAAGGTAGATAAAATTTCAACAGTCCTAGAAAAACATGATCAAAACTCGCCAAGCATCTGAAGGTACCTGTGATCTCTAAGGTACTGTGACTTTCTTGAAAGTGTTGACCAATGTAGTGGACTTACACACTTGCAAATTCTCTTCCTAGTAAAGAGCTACCATCAAACCATGCTACTTTCTGCACTCAGTTTCACATCAACTGCATCAATAAAAACATTTCAAGCACTTAACTGATTGTAGGCAAATTTTTCAGAATAAAAACTATCAGTCAAGGATTAGATCTATGAAACCACAGAAAAAAATCACTTGGGAGTTTGAGAAGCAATCTGAAAATGAGCCTTCTGTAACTTTAAGTATTAGAAGCCCTGCATTTTCCATGAATTAAAAAAATAAATCAGTAAAAAAATCCAAACACGCACCAAACCCCAAAACAACCAAAGCAACACCACACTCAGTTTGAAAACAATGATGAATTACAGCCACGCTTATAATCAAACAAGCGATTTAATATCACTGTACCTATTAACTTTCCCCAACAAAAGCTGCAGTTATCATAAAACCATTTTCTTAATACTTTGAGCTATACAAAAGGGATCATATTCCAGTTTAATGAGCATAATTCTCGACAGACACAAGAAATGCTTGGCCTTATTTCTAACAAGAACTGAGTCATCACTGCAGTCTAGCATCTTCCACAGAGTAAGTTTCAACTGCTTTTTTTGTTTGATTTTAATTTTATATATGCATATGTTTTGTTGTCATCTTTTTAATTTTCCATGAGAAGAATAATGATTCATTTTCAAGACCATCTAGGATCCATATCTCCTCATTTTTATCATTACACCCCTTAAGTGCGACATTGCCTAAAGATGCTTAAAAAAAAAAAAAAATTAGGAAATAATAAGAAAACCGTTTAAATGAATCCATCTCTGAATCCAGCTTTGGAAGCCTGACAAATTTAGTTTAAAAATTCCATCAGAAATTACAGTATCAGTTTAAATTAAATTTAAAATTCAAAACTACAGCCAAGATGAAGCAGCATTTTAAAAGTGCCACAAAATAAACCCCACAGCTAATGTAATACCAGCTGATAACTCAAATCCCAAACATAATTGAAACACTACATTTCAACATGAAAAAGATGTGTTAAGTGCAGTGAACACCCGGCAAGAAGAGTTCTTACCTTCATAGATAGCTTTGAAGCCTTGGGCACTGACAGCAAAATCTGTGGTGAAACAAAGGGTGAGGATAGATCCTGTGCTCACAATAGATGATGGAAGCTGAAATCCAGATAACCTGTGCAATAAAAAGGCAAAAATTACTAACACTTTTTGTAATAAAGCCCGTCAGTAGATGTGATGAGCACTATGATAAACATCATGTTTTCACATTTGAACTGAAAACACATTATGGGCTTCATCCTGACACATCTCTAAACATTTACTGCAAAATTTCAAACATGTCCTTGACCTTTAAAACTCTCCTATGTTAACACATCTAAGCACTCTCCAGAAAATAATGAAAGAAAGACCTGTTTGTACCTACTGAAGACTCTTGACTCACTCAGAGATACTTACTAGAATTTGACATAGCTTAGACTATCCTGTCTATCCTCCAGGTGCTGCTTCATAAAAAACAGGAATGTCATATGTTCAGTGTGATAAACATTAACTGACAAAAAAACAAACAAAACCACCACACTTCCATTTAAGAGCTTCAGAAAAAATTACCTTACATTTCCCCTCTCACTAGTATTCTTACCTTTACATAAAAAATGGAATTTTAGATAAGCTATAATTACACTGCAATATTGATTATATGACAATTTCCCAAAATCTGGATATTTTTGAGGATAAAACTGATTAAGGAAAAATGTTTAGATCCTTTACTGAAACATCACTAAACACAATTTGTTAGACTTGGCTGATACTAGTGAGCATTTTTTTAAATGAATAATTTCTCATAAGTAAAATATGACACCATTACTGCCCCACAAAAACAAAACTATACTGGTAGCTTAGCTAATCCCTAGTTAATTTCAATATTGTGCAATAGGGATCTATGATTGATTATGTATAAGAAAACCCTGCCAGAAAACCAGCTTTTGGTCAAATTTCACCCTGAAAGAACTTCTTAAACATTGAAACAGGTCATTAAAAAAAAAAGAAAAAAAAAACAAACATACATTAAAAGCCCACTAAAAAAGCCTTTTTTTAAGATCTAGGTGGTTAAGACAATCCATGTCTTTTAAAAAAACCAAACAAAAATAAAAGAAAAAAAAACACCCTGGCCTTGAAATTTATGGCACAATTATGTTATAGTTCATTAACTGGCATCCAGAACTACAGAAGACAAATAACGGTAAACAAAATACTAGTGGAGCAGTGTCACTGAACTAGATGTTCTTTCCAAAATTAGGTTTATTAAAGATCACGTTCATATATAAAAACACATAAGAGGAACTCCATGCTTCAATTACACCAGACAGGTGGTTCCCCATCTCTTGCCAATTTTGAGTTTTGGTTAAATAAATAGAAGAGTCAGAGATCAAAGCTACAAGAGCTTTAAATATGAATAAAGGCATACAGTCAAGGTGATGTAATTCAGCAAAAAGCTTTCTGCAATTTCTTCTTTCATTTTAAACAACATTGTCTCCCATGTGGTAATTAGCTGTTTGCTTTAATCTTTTTACCTTCTGTGTACTTGTCAACTTAATATTCCTATTCTTTTCCACCTCATTTACTCCAATTCTAGAAATAACCAGGTTGATTTTCCCCTCAGTCTTCAAACTGCAGAACTACCATAAGGCTTGCCATATCTTATGTTCATGCTTTGGTATGCTCTCTCACCTTAACCAGACATTGCAGTTTTTAGGGAAATGTGTCTCTTGTTCTATTTAATAAATTAGAGTGGTTATCTCTTCTGCCCTATATCTGGAGTGTACTCTCTGACAGTTCATTTTAATTTAGGTATGTATTTTCTGATCTTACTTATATGTCTCTCTCTTCTTTGAAAAGTGATTCAAAGAGTTCTTGTTTTAAGGGATGGGCTTAGGTTTTTTTGGATAGCAGTATATTATTTCCTGCATCTAACATTTCTTGCTAAATTACAGGAAACTAGCATGCATTGTAGGGAAAGAAAAGAAAATCAGCTTGAGTCAGAAGCAGGAAGCCTCAACATTTCACACTACATGGGAGAAGCAAAAAAAGACCACACAATAAAAAGACTGAAAAAAAAAAAGTTGTATCAGTGCAGAGTTACAAAGCGTTTGCTCCCTCATTCCTGTTTCCTTGGTCTGGATTTGGTTCATATAAATGTACTTACCTGAGCTGTGAGTGGACATCCTGTGTTCTTGGTATAATTTCTACACCAGCCTGCTTTGATTCTGTGTCACTCCTACAATATGGATTCTTAGGAGCCAAATAATTTTTTTTCTATAGCATCCTCCTCGAAATACCAAAAGACCATTCTTTAGGCTGACATTGCAATTCGCATTAAAGGAAGACAAATACATTCTTTTATACCCTAAGTCAGTGCACTTAAAGATTTTGCAGGCTTACAGGTGTGAGAGACTGGAATATTAATGGTTAATGACTTAAAATATCCTTGCCATTTGGGGATGCAGCAGGGTGCTTTGCCAGGCCAGGTTTGCACACCCACCCACCCAAGGGGGACAAGTAGAGTTATATGCGTGCTGGGTTTTGAGCCAGATAAGAAAGAAGGCAGGTAAGAAGCAGACCCTGCAGAAGCAGGGCAGTGCTCTTTACCCTTAATGTCCTCCTGTTTCACAACTGGCTCAGTTCTAAAACTGCCCCCCATCTACTTTCCCTGAGGAAGATGTTGAGCATTTGCATTCACAGGGGATGTTCATACATAGGCCTGAAGGTATTTGTCCCTTCTGATGGGGTGTAACTGGCTCTACCATGCTGACATGAGAGGCAATGTCTTGGAAGGTGTCATAAACCAAAGACTCCAGAAGCATCCAGACTCAGTTCTGGGGGCTTCCCCCAGACAACTGTGCAAGATCTGTGGTGCTGCAGCAGTGTAAAATGCCCATCCCCAGGGGCAGTACCTGGGCCTTCCACCTAAAGCTGAAGATAAGTTAACCCACTGACCTTGGGCTTCATTGGCTTCCCTCACCTGCAACAGACCAAGATGGCAACCATGACTCTGACCAAGAGACAGACAATCAAGTCTCATTGTTGGATCCATGGGCAGTGGTATTTTTCTACTCTTATTCTCTCCTTCTTTCTTTCTTTTCTGTATACACTTTTTAAAGTGTTCATTTTATGCTTTTACATTTCTATATTACTAAACATAATAGCAACCAAAAGAGCTACATACCTGCTTTCATTTGCAACACAATTGTTCTAAAATAAACCCTATACATATAAACACGAGTCATTCAGTTTTCCTTAACTCTAACCTCCCCCAAGGTTTCTATTAATAAGAAACTGGGTTACCCTCATCTTCTGGGGTGGGTAATAATTACAGGAAAAGGCAAATATGTGAGGAAACTTCAAGTATGTCACCTTGAAATGTATTTTATCAAGATCTTTATATTGCACTAATCCAAAAAAACGTTTACAGAAAAATCTTTAATAAAAAAGTTCATCAGACTACCTAGGTGCCTGTATGTCTTGCCTGCCTGGCCACCCCAGCCAGCCGCACTGCAGGCGGCGGCGCCTGGCCGGCAGCAGAAGTATAAGTGAGTGATTCCCCAACGTGGAACTTAGACAAGATTGACTTCTTCACTCTGAGAGATTTTGCAAAAATCTTTAAATTAGTGGAACTTATTAACAATGGTACCTACAAGCAGCAGTTTTTCTTCTAGTCAAAGAGGAGGGAGTACAGACGTGAGGGAAAACAACATGGTGACACCAAGGTCAGTGGAAAAAAAAAGGAGGAGGAGAAGCTACTTCAAGCATTGGAGCCGAGATTCTTCTGCAAGCCGTGGTGAAGACTACAGTAAAACAAACTGTTCCCTTGTAATGCATGAAGTCCAGAGGGAATGCAGAAATTCACTTGCAGCCCACAGGAAAAGTACTCATGCCAGAGGGGTGGATGTCAGGGAAAGCTGTAGTCTAGTGGGAGACCTGAATAGATAGAGAGGGCCCCTGCTTCCAGAGACAGAGAGAGCGCCCTTGCTTCCAAAGTAGAGCAGCCTATCATTAAAAGACTGCACCCCATGGATGAGTGATCCACGCCACAACAGTTTTGGGATGACTGTTTGCTCATGGGAGG
>JANRMJ010000066.1:88484990-88504574 GCA_025584955.1 Alethe diademata | reverse complement strand
AGCCAGGACTGTTGGTAAATGATGGAGAGCAGCTTCACAAGCTCATCTGCCAGCTTCCTCATCAGCCTAGGATGGATCCCATCTGATCCCATAGATTTATGAATATCCAAGCATCTCAGCATTTCTCTGACTGCCTCCTCCTGGATAGCAGGGGGACCATTCAACTCCCTGACACCATCTACCATCCCAGGGGGACAATTGTCCGGAGGATAAACCATCTTCCCGCTAAAGATTGAGGCAAAGAAGGTGTTAAGCACTTCTACCTTCTTATCTGCAGTTACTAAGATCCCTCCCAATAGAGAACAAGGGTTGGTCTTACCCTACCTTTTGCTATTAATATATTTTTAAAAACATTTTTTATTATTCCTTACAAAAATTGCCAAATGAAGTTCAAACTGAGCTTTGGCCTCCCTAATTGAAACAGTAAACCTAAGAGCTCTGTATGTTTTTCTAGAAAGCCAACCTTATTCCTTCTGAATTAGTCATCTAGCTGTTGTTAGTTTGGGGGTATTTAATAAAGAATAAAATACTGATCTTCACAGGTTTTGGCATCACAAAATATTCTGAAAAACTGCACAAGACAGTAGCACCAGAAGAGCACTTTCATTGCTTTGTTTAATTTCTTCTTTTGTACTGATTTGATTATTTTAAAATATGTGTACTGAAAAGCCACATCAAAAAATTCTTCAGTTGCTCACTCTTCAAGAAATTAAAATCTCTTATGAGATTTTAAGTTTTCAGTGTAGGCAGTAGCCCTTCTGATTCACGCCTTTTACATAATGGTGTAATATTCTCTCATAAGAAATAGAAAATTACTAATATTTCTTTAGTGTACTGCTAAAATCCTGCTCTACTTTACAATCCATATAAATTACTTTATGCCATTAACACTTTAATCTGTTCTGAATAACTCCCATGAAGGCACTCCAGGCAGCAGGAAGACAAAAAAGGAGTGGTTTTGCAAAGTAATGGTATAGAAGACATTTCTTTTAAACTGTGATGTGAATTGAGAGCTCCAACCTAGACTCAGCACAATTTAGTAGTATGTGAAAAATTCAACATTTCTTCTAACTCTGAAATTAAAATATCTCACTGTGGTGTTTTATTCATAGATTTAGCTGTAATTGTTATTGTGTGGTTTGAAAAGGTTCCAAGTTGTTTACTGTAAAACACACTGTTGATAACTGCTGGTCCTACTGGGATTTTCTGTTTTTTTTTTTTCTTTGTTTCAATTAGAACACTCTTACCTCCTAAACAAAGTAGTTTTTGTCTGCCAGTTAAGCAATACACCAAGGTTTATCTAACCTTCCCAATTTATGGCATCAATCACTCCTCTATACATTTATGCATAATTTGCAGGAGGGTTCTAATTTTCATAATTGATAACGATCTTTTAATTTAGTTTGTTTTGCAACTTTTAAAAATATGAATGCTCTGTCTTTGTTTTTTTCTTTCTGACCTTCTGATTATTAAGGCCTTCACACTATTTTGTGTAGGTGGCTGAGACACCGAATCTTAATTTATAATTAATTTTCAGGCAAGTTATTATTATGGTATTTCTTTCTTTTCTCCTTGTGATTTTCCTGAGCTGAATTTTAGAATATTTCGATATTATCATTTACATGGAATTAAAGCATCTGCTATGATTTGATAACCAGACCTGATTTCAGTTAGAGGTATATTAAGAACAATTAGAGAGTAACGCTTTCACAACTGAAACGTGGTATCTTAATATCTACTGAAAATAGGCTGTGAGTAAATTTAAACTCATCCATACATATTTTTCAAATCAGAATGGCCTATTTTTTTCAATCAAAATTGAAATAAAATGAGATGCCCTGGAATGAAAAGTTATGGATTTTCCCATATCTGCAACTAGTCATGCTATTTAGCACTTATATTAAAAAATGTAATAAATGCAAAAATACATTAATCTGTGTTGATGATATATAATCCATGAGGAAAGATAACACTTGTCTGTTTAATTTTTCAGAGTGTGAATAAATTTTCCCATTAGCTCTCTACGTATTTGGTGGCACTGTAGATTTCATCTTTCTTATGTACCAGCATCCCCACGGTGATGATTTAAAAGAAAATGCAACACCATTTATTGAGCAGTGATGCTTCCTGGCTCTGTTTTATGTTACTGGCTGTAGTTGCAAACTAGGTCAAAGAAACAGTGTGATTTTACTGTGAGCCTGTCATTGTCTTCACTTACCATGTGCAGGTTTGTGTCTCTGAGCAGTTTTGATGTACATGCACTAGATATTCCCAGTGCTTCAAGGGGGCATTAGGTTAAAAACCAGCCCGTTAGCTAAACCATCTCTGAGTCATCCTGTGTGCACACAGCACTTTTTGTCTCCAGTGAGCTGTGCACTGTGTTTAGTGGAAGATTTTTGCCCAAGAGACAGACAGTAGCAAAGGCCCTGACCCTATACAATGCAAAGGTGCAGGACTCAGCATCAACCACTTCTAATGGTGTGCCCCTATTGCACCTAATTACTTGCTAATGAAGGAATAGTCTTTTAGTGCCTTCAGTTTACTGAGTCATTCACAACATATAAACATTTCTATATGCATAAAGATGCAGAGTTTCCTAAAGAATTTTTAGGTTAAACATGAACTCACCTAAACAGCTTAAGTAAACTTGGACTGCATCTGTTACTTCAATTTCTTTCAGAAATAGCTTTTAGTTCTTTTATATAAAAATGTTTTGCACATAAATATGTGGTGGGGACAACAGGTCAAAGGAGGGCAGTCTGCCTCTTTGTTCTGCTCAGGTGAGATCCCACCTGCAGTGCTGCATCCAGCCCTGGGGTCCCCAGCACAGGAAGCACATGGAGCTGTTGGAGTGGGTCCAAAGCCACTAAGCCACTAAGATGAATAGAGGGATGGAGCATCTCTCCTATGAGGATAGGCTGAGGGAATTGGGATTGTTCAGCCTGGAAAAGACAAGGCTTTGGGGTGACCTAATTGGAGCTTTCAAGTACCTGAAGGAATCCTACAATAAAAACAGAGAGGGACTTTTTAAGGCACATGTGGTAATAGCAACAAGAATAATGTCATAAAACTGAGCATAGTTTTAGATTACATACTAGGAAGAAGTCCTTTACTATGAGAGTGGTGAGGCACTGGAACAGGTTGCCCACAGTAGTTGTGGATTCCCCATCCCAGGAAGTCTTCAAGGGCAAGTTGGATGGAGCTCTAGCAACCTGGTCTAGTGAAAGCTGTTCCTGCCCATGGTAGAGGGGTGGGAATGAGGTGATATTTAAAGTCCCCTCAAACCCAAAACATTCTGTCATTCTATTCTATGATTATATATATTAAACATTTACCAATAGATTTGTAAAAAAGTAAGTCCTAAAATACTAACTGGCAATATTTTTTCTTTGCAAATGTGATTTAAAAAAAAATTCTGGTTTAGAAGATTTAGCTGCTGGGACACACACATTAGAGACATAGGTACTGATTTTCTAGCTTTGAAGGACCTGGTTTTGTTGTCTGATCCCCAAGGCCAAATTCAACTGCATTCAGCATCTAAGGTTCTAATGCATTGCAGTTAAATGCCTCAAACCTGAGGATGACAGTAAGTAATGAAGTAAATTAATCATCCTGGAAAGACTGATGGTGCCCTAAATGAATGTATTGTAGCCTGGTACAGATTTCTACTAAGAATTCACTTTCCAAAACCACCTCACAGCCTAGGATCTCTGCAATTTCTTGTGATAAGAATGGGTACATTTCAGTCACTCTAGAAGGATTTCCTCTCTATTTAAGTAACTAAATAAGATGCCAACATCTCCTGTAGAGAATATTTTCTCTAACAACCTAGTGATGTACTAAATAGTAATAGCAGTAATGTACTAAATCGCTGAAAGCATTAATATTGGTGACACTTGTTCTCCTCTTTCTTTTGACTTTGGTGTCTTAAAACCAATTTTTCTGTTCCTTATCTGAGAACCTCATCAACAAAGTTCGGAACTAGTCAGAAATATGTGTTATTTCTTCCAGATGAGCTGTGCCACTGCTCAGAACAGAAGTGAAGATGCATGTTCTAGTATGCCAGTTGCAACTGGAGCAAGCCTGCTAGATGAAGGGATTATGGCTTCCATCCTTTTCTCCTGAAAAATCATATCAGCATTATACAGCTACTATTCCATTTCATACTCATCAACAGTCCTCAATACAGGAACCCAGAAATCCCCACTCCCTGCAAGCATTACACAGAATTAACCAGAAAATTAATGCCCATCTTTTCTGCAATAACCCTTAGGCTAGTACCCCATCTCGCAGTGAGTGCCTTACATTTACTGCTTGAAGAATGTCTCCTGTAAATTTTTATATGAAAAGAAATTGGATACAAAAAAAATCTTGGTAAAAATCCACAGAAATCCTGAAGTAAGGGTGAGAGCTCCAGATTTCCTTTTTACAGAATTTATTGCCAGGGACTCTTTAGTTCAGTAAAAATGGTTTAATTTAGAAAGGGCTGTAGACTGATACACAATTTCTTACTAAGTAAGATAATGATAAGTAATGATAAAGCTTGTAGAATGTAAAATGAGGGAAGATAGATACATACATATTTCTAAACTCAGGTAAATATGATCACGCTCTGAAGGCTTTCGCAAGAAAATGACTCCCTCTCATTGGCTGTAAATAGAATTAAGCTCTCAGTTTAGGAAGACGGCATCTCAGAGTATAAGATCAGGCCAGCTTATGTGGGCTAATTTGAACCATAGCTGTCTGACAAATTTTCAGGTCAGACAAGAAGATTGAAATTGTGTTTTTTGGGTTTACGCAGCAGTTGTGTAGGCATTTTGGAAACTTTGCCACTGAATGTTAGACTAAGACTTCTAGGCACCTACAGTCTTTCCTGGCATGGACCTGAGTCTGGTACATAATGCATCTTCTTAGGACATATTCAGATAGAAAAGATGACACAGTCTGCAGTAAACCAATGGTGAAAATCCACTGCAGCCTGTATTTTTTAGCCTATGTGAAAGTTAATATGGCATTTTCTTTGGTTCACTAAGTTTGAATTAGAACATTAAGTTCTTAGACACATTTTAAAGTCTGGGATATATTTCGGATTTATAGATAAGCCTTCTTAGTGATTTCTCAAAGCTCTGTGCATTGTAAGAAGATCCAATGAACTACCTGAAAAGTTAATATGTATGCCTGGCTCACACTTTTTAAAGAGGTCTATGTTTGATGCACTGCAGTAATAATGTAACTGATTCCTCAGGTAAGAGATGGTTAAATTTAATTTACTATTTAAAGAAGAAAAAGGGAATTTCTATGAAGTCATTACTATCTCAGTCACTGGAAGATGTCTTCTAGGAGAGTTTATAGCCTCCAGGTGTGACAATTGGCTCTCTCTTGTGATGAGTTAATGGTAGCTTGTTAGTGTAAGGATGTATCTTTATACCTTTTCTCACCAAGACCTGTATGTACAGAAAAAAAAAAAAATCGCAAACACTGAAGAAATGTGAAGAACATTGTAGGGTTAAAAAGTAAATAGCACCAATCAGATTAAAATAGTTATAATCATATTGTTATCCCCAAAACTTTGCAACACTAGATTCAGTAAAAATTAGAAATGCAAAGGTAATGATAAGTAAAATGCTTTGGTCTTCTAAATACTGCCCATTATTTTCTGACCGTGCTTCAGTGAGCGAAATTAAAGAGTTCAGAAGCATAATAAGAGAGTTCATTTTAAATCTTTCGATAAGGTTTAGTTTTCCTACTATATACATGCTGAAGCTTTTTTTTTGTCACAGCAGAACTAGATAAAGCATGATACCACATCTTGAAAAATCTTGATTTTAAATAGATTTCAAAACTTGTATGCAACCTAGATTTTGTTAGATTTATTCAAATGGTTTTAGAAAAGACATATGTGTTAGTGATGTACAGATTTTGGCTATAGTAGGTTTTCTTCTAACTAGCCTTAACAGAAAATTAAAGAAATTCTTGGTTTAAGTGAAAATATGCAGATTAAAATTAGTCTTATTGATTGTTTTGGTGTCTGTGGTTTATGCAGTTTGTGACTGGTGCTGTGGAAGACAAAATGCTTTTTGTTTTTAATATATTTGATATAGAGGATATACTTCATAACAGATTATTTCTAAGGCTAAAAAATGGCAGTCAAAAATATGTCAGTGATAAGATCATTGCCTCAAAAACCATACATTTTATATAATCTTCAAAAATCTTTAATTTGTCCAAAATTGGACATGTTTTTTCTCAACCCTGACATTTACAAAGGAATTGAATTCTGATCTAATTCCCATGCTTCATTGTATCTTGGTTGTCTATTAACTGTCCTAATTATTTAGCATAGAGGACACTGTCTGGAGCGTGCTGGAAATGCTCTAAAATCATACAACCATTGGGAAAGCAGACTTAAGCTACTTCAACCAAAGTCAGTCAATATGAAGAAAAGTATCTCTATACACAGCTCTCCGCAAAAAGTTCTTTCAATTAATTAAATTTCAATTAATTATACATGCTCCATATAACAAGAACATCCAGTTTATACCAATACCGAATTCCACAGTGAAGGAAATAACCCACTTTAGTTTTGAGTGAGGACTAAATCTGTTCATTTGCACAGTCAAGCAACTGGATAGAGAAACAACACACCTGACACATCTCTACTGGTTCACTAGTTTTACAATAATGCCTGGAAGCAGATTTTGTATAGACATATGTATACAAGGAGACCAAGTGATAATAGATATTTATAGGAAATCTCACATGTGCTCTGACATGTGGTAGAGTGCATGGGAGGCCTCTTGCATTCTTGCGTTTCCTGGTGGGACTATGAATTCTGGAACAATCCAGCCACTTCTAAATTCAGTTTATGATGTGTATGGGGTACTTTCCAAGAGACATACAAACTCACATATGTATTTGTACAAATTGACAAAGCACTCTGTCATTAGCTGCTGTTGACCTAGAGATCTGGTGTGTCCAGTTTCTACACAGTCACCTGAAAATCCTGGTCCCAAGCCATGTTGTAGAAGGGGATGTAGAAGCCATGTTGTAGTTGTGCTGTCTGCAGCCAAAGACCTGAGAGTGGGTTCTAACCCCCAACACCCTCAAATGGGTTAAATTCCTCAACATATTTTCCTGGCTATGTCTATAGTTCTCTTAGAAGAGGAATCTCTGAAGATTCCACTTCAGTGGAGGGAAAATTCTTCCAGATACCCAGTACTAATGAAAATTTGGGGTATTTATGTGGCCAGCCAAACCAATCAGAGCCATTCTCTGGCAGTAAATTATCAATGTAATGGCATTTTTGAGAAGACGCTATGCACAAAGATGTAAATGCATTGTTGGCACTTTAATGTAGAGGCTTTTATGCCTTGGAGGATACATGCTACACTAGGGCACATGGGCTCCTGGATTCCAAAGGATCTGAAGGTAAACACTGGAGGGTACTGAGACCTATCCCTCTCAAAATTTTTAAAAAGCTAAAAACACACAATAAAGGCCAGACAGTTTACAGCACCCACAAGAACTACTCAATTTATATATATATTTTTTTTTTTTTTTAATCGAAGAGCAGCGAAGGCCAGCCTGTTTGGCCTGTTGACTATCTGGGAGGAATGTGTGACCCCAGAAATGTCAGAGCCCACTGATGGGAAGCAATCGTCCAGGAACTAAGCACTGTGAGCAGAGCTTGGGGCTGGTCCACTGGGTCCCTTGACAGCACTAGACACAGCAAGCAATGGACCAGGCCCAGGCACTCTGGCCAGAGCAAAACAGATGGGATCAAAGAGAGGGATGGACACGAGGATACAGCATGAACTCAAAGTCCATCAGTGAGTCAGTAACGGAGACAGCACACAAGTTGCAACTTCTGTCCAAAAGGCCCATCCAGGAGAAATTCCAACAGCATAAATCTTAGGCCTACCAAGAGACAGGGCAGAGAAAGGGCTGGAGATCAGCACACTTAAAATTTAGGAACTGATGGCTCCAGGCTGAGGTGAAATGGGGCTCCTGGACCCATAGGCTGTGCTGGGACGAAGCCCCAGGTGGAGCTGGACAGCGTCATTGAGACCGAATGGTGCCCTCAGAGCTCTGACAAACTTGTCATTAGACTTAACATTCTAAAGAAGAAGTTAAAATGAGATGTAAAATAATTGGTACATAAATCGTTCAAACACAATTATTAAACTATTCTGATCCTACTTTGCTCACTGTTTATTGATGCACTGAAAGAAGCCTGTTACAGAATGTTTTTCAAAACAGTCATTAAACAGGAGATGAAATTATACTGGTGACTGCACTGATTATTTGACTTTGCAGGTATACAAGTAAGGAAAATTAGTTGCATGAGAGGCTAGCTAATTAGGAGTTTTGCTGTTTGGCATAACCAAGTTGCATATGTAGACCTTTTACCCAGAAGAAGCTATAATTGATTGGATAATTGAACACAGCTCATGATAACTTGCTTAGCAGGAATATATAGACAAGTGCCAGCACTGATTTAATATCAAGAGTTTAGAGGAGTCGCCCATGCAATTAAGTTGTAGTAATAATAACATTTATAAACATTTATATCTTATTGATGTAGAATGGAAATAAAATATACAGAAGTGATTTGCATAGTCAGTAAGAATTTTAAAAAATACCAATTCTGTAGCATCAAGGAAGGGAGAAATGTTTGGAAAGTGGATATATAAAGAAAGCAGTATTTTAAAAAAGTCTGATGAACAGGTTTACAGGAACTTCCTGGCTAGAAAAAAAGGGTTAAACAGGCTTTTGTCCTGCTACTCTATGTCCATATGCCTGTGCTGGGAAAAACTGCTTTAATTTAACAATAGGTAAACAGAAGCCTGAGCTTCTGTTAGATGATACCTGATGAGTAAAACAATAAACTAGCAAAAGTATTACATGTTTATTCTATCCTATGTAATAAGAATTGAGAATGCCCTTACCTGTGGCTTATTTCAGTATCATCATATACTTCTTTACATGAAGAGCTATACCTAGCTCAGAAGAATACTTTACTTTGGCTTCATGGGCTTGTCAGTAGCCAACAATAGACGTGAGACATGAATAAGTAAAATGAACATTAGTCCACACCTTCTCTGCTGACTTTATCCCACTGATTTTTGCTCCTTTCCCTTTTCCGTTGAATATTGTGTGGTCACTAAGACACTGTTCACTATTGGGAAATTTGACAAGCCAAAAATGTAACATGAACATTTTCAGCAAGGTAATCAGATATATTTGTTTCCCAAAATCAACTGCTCTCAATGAGATTTACTGAAGAGGAGTGGTTACAAATCTGTGAACATTTCAGGAAAATAATGACATAATGATCTAGCATATATAAATGCATACTTGTCAGGCAGAAATGAAGAGTAAGAAAAAGAAAGAAATGAGAATATATTTAAGTTGATTTCTTAAGAAACTTAAGCACATATAAATAATACGTCTGTTTGTCTACTGGAATATTCACATGTATCAGCTAAATCTGAGAGCCAAATTCGTGGGAGGAAGAAATTATTAAGTTCCTACAAATTTCTTGAAAATCATTTTGTTTGTTTTATTGCTCTTTCTATTTCCCTTGTAAAAATCCTCCAGATTTTAGTTTATAGCTGCATTAAAAGTATGAAATGACACTGACATGGCAGAGTTGCTGAGTGGGAATATTCTGAAGGAAAAGGGAGATTAAGGCAGGATTCAGTTCAAAGTAAAAATACCCAAAATAAAGTCTAAATGGAGGTTGGTATATTCCCAGGAAGTACATAGCAGGCAGTGTTGTTTGTGTTAGGGGAGCAGAAGAGGGTTTCCATTCAGCCCAACAGAATATATGACTGGTCACTGGGCTGATGCTGATCAGACTATGGTGAATATTTGTGGCAAAGAACCCAGAGATCCCCATTATTCAAAGCACATTTTAAAATTTTTAAAAACTTGAACTGAAAAATTGTGATAATTTTTTCATGCCATTACAATTAGTCCTTCTGTGCAAAAATTTCATGGCCTGATGATAAGAAAAGAAAGTGCAGGGGCACAAAAATTATAATTAGAATTATGCATCATTGGAGAATACATTTAGTGAAACAATTTATGTACTTACAGGGAGTTAACAAGTCCTCCTCAACACATATGGTATTTCATAACCTCAATAATGAAATGCAGCAGCATTCATAGTAATTATTTTAAGAAAAGAAGTTTAGTCACTGTCCTGCCTGAGTGACTAGAGGCTACAGTCACGCTTACTTCAAACAGCTCGGATTTTTAAATCTTAGATTAATTTTTCAGGCCAGACACCATAATTAGAATCTCCTTAATGCCCTTCATTAGTATAAAAGTCACAACATCTTGTTATAGACTAACTTTCTAATGCAATTGCCCAAAACTATTTCCTCTAGGAATTGGTTCTGTTTTATCTGTGGTAATGAGTCTTCTATATTGTCTACATTTTCACACAGCAGTTAGGAAGGTTTACTATGTGACTTCTGTTTCCCTTGGGCTCTATTTCAACTTATAGCAGCACATGGGAATGAGAAAGTTTTCAAGGTAACAGATTCTCTTAACCACAATAATATGAAAGTTGAGAGAAGGATTCCACTGGCCAAAGAATACTTGCGTTTAGCTTTTATGTTTTTTCTTATTTTTAGCTAGGGTAGAAAAACTTAATCAGTTCAAAATGTAGAAAGACGCAGAAAGACACAAAGATAAAGAACTGAAAACAGTTCGTGTTTCTTTCTACCTGTGCAATGTTAATAAAATGTGCACTTCACAGATATACTTGTATCTACAATAATGCACACTGTGTTAAATACAAAGAATGTTATTCTTTTGGCGATTAACACATAAGCAGTATTTGTTGACTCTGACACCATGGTTTCAGTCTCACTTCAATTATCTTGCAAATGAGCATTAAAAGAATCAAGTTTGAGAGAATATTGTCTTCTAATGAATAAAATGCTGTAGATAAAGTCAACTGGAAAACATGCAAGCAGTGCGTTTACAGAAACTATAATCATGGTCAGTATGCACTTCTAGGCATAAATGAGTTGTAAGCCAAAAAATACTTATAACAAGCACTCCAAACAATTATTCCAGGATTTTTCCTAAATAATTATAAAAAACAATAATCATAATACACCATTCTACAGTGTTAAGCTAGTCCCATTTTGCTGTGGTGAATTTTTCCAGAGAAAGTATTCCAAAAACAGGGCACCAGATAAAATTTCTCTAAAGCCATTATCTTTAATCCTCACAATTCTGCTGTAAAAAGCTGCTGCTCTTCAAAGTGTCATGCATACCAAAGGTGCCCTACAGGGCAGTTAATGGGAGCAGTTGCTTTCTGGTTAAAAAAATCACACTTTATCAAACTGGGATTATTACGGGTTTGAGGATTGCCAGTGAACAGCACCTATAAAAATGGAAGCAGAGCACTAAGAACAACGTGCACTTGAGGCTACTTAATGATGATGTAAGCCCTTGAAACAAGTGGATAGATGTTAAGTCTGAAATTTTTAGGATGTCTTCATAGTTAATTTCAACTGAGCTTGTTATATTGACAAAACTAGCGACTCTTCACCAGCATAAAGTGAAGCAAGCACCTTCATCACAATTTGTACATGAATAAAACGTAATTTTTTTGTCTTCATTTTGCATGAAAAACCAGGGGCAACTTGTCCATTTAGAAAAAGTGAGTTCACACAGCTTTCAGATCCCCAGAAATTCTTTATCTAAATGGTTCACAGCATTACTTCATAGTATTTCAAGGTGTTGCTTGTTTTTTAAGATTAAGTGACTCTAGATATTTTAAAAATCTATGTATTTTCATTAACTACTTCACAAATGTGGGGACAAAAATGAAATTGTGGGGAAAAAGACCTAGTAAAAAGAAGGGGAACATAAGCTCTATATGAATGACAGCACAACACAAAACTCAGATCAGCTTTGCAGAGGATAGGAACAGGGGAAATAGCAGCTGAAACCTTATGGGATCTTACAAATGGGCATCCTCATAAAGAATTAGAGTTCCACAGCAAAATGCTTTGCATTGTCTTTTAGGTGAAACCAAAGGGTTTTAAAGCAAAGACACATAAGTCATGTTTCTACAAAGAGAAAAAAAAAACACCATTAAATTGAGTATTTAAGATGAAGAAATCATGCTTACTTATTACCTAAAACATCCCATGGGAGAGCATTGATTTTAATATATTTTGCAATTTAAATATAATTAGCAAGATATTAGCAATTCCAACAACAAACACCTTAATTGGCAATTCAAAATACTGACTTGATTTCATTCTTGTTCAATATAAATTTACGACTTAGAAATGCTGTGTTCTTTCATTTAATAAATCACTATATTGTAATGGAGAAGACTTGTAACAAATTCTGTAACCTCAAATACAAGTGAAAACAGGAAGCTGAAGGTGCCAAATATTTCTCCAAAGGTCAGTCCTTAGAATTCAACTACAACTGTTACTTTTTTGGTGATCAGTGAAATGACCTGTATCTTCTCTCAATGCACCTTTTTGAGACTGGCTTCACGGACACGTTTCACCATTAGGAGCAGCACCCCGTGACTGCTCCACCCAATCTGTGTTCCTTAACTATTTCTGCTGCTCCTTATTTCCCTGTTCTGCTCCTTCAGTGGTCCGTGTGGGCCTGACAGCATCTGGACTTGGAGCATGTGCCTTGCTGCAGGGTCCCAAACTGCTTCAGCACCCTGGGGGCACCAGATAACCCTGGCGCATCTCCATTATTCCCTCTTCACTTGCTGTTTACTCGTGAGAGGCCTCAGCTTAGTGGTCCACCCTTTGCAGGAGATGCAGCAGAGGGAGCAAACACTTTGCCAATGCAGACAAGTAGCTTCTTTGTTTTCTCCTGCGGGGGTCTTGCACATTTCTCCAAAGAGCACTTTATTCCTAGTCTTTTCTAATTCCCAGTAACTTGCTTACTTCCAATTCTCTTCCAAGTTTATGACTTTTTAAATTAATTTTAGGAAAATAATTACATGAGTCCAAAGTGACACACATTGTTTTTATATTTTTGTATCTATGTACATTAGGCAGTTACCATTTCTTTGTTTTGACTTTCATATCAAACCACTCCTGGTTTCCACCACTCTGGTTGATTCCAACTGTAAAAAGATAACTGGTTAAGTGCCGATTAAAATATGACTGTGGAATCACATAATTGTAAAATCAAATAATCTGAGGCCCAATTTAGCTTACTTCTTATTAAATTTAATTTTTATGGCTGACTAAATTTCCATTTGCTCTTTCATATGTGAATGAGGGATTTTTCAAACAAATATGATGGATGTGAAAACATATTAAAATTATATAGACACTTTTAAAAGTAGCGAAGTTTTTAATGTTTGAAAGCCCTGGTAAAAATTATTAGATTGAAGCAAATAATAGAAACTAATTCCTCAACTTACACTGTTTGTTTGCCCAGCTGCTAATTGATTCTTCATATCTATTAAAATAAGAAAATGCTTAAACTTTAAAATCTCTCTTTGGATTGATCACCGTTTTCTACATATATTAAACATTCACTCATTGAGTTGGGAATGATAAGTAGTAATTAGCTAAATTAACCATCCCCGCCCATATGGCTGACAGACAGAACTCTTCTGATAGCAATAATTGAAAATACATCTGAAGTTTGTATTTGCATGTGCCAAAAACTGAAAATGGAAATAAAAGTTTTGGTGACTGTATGCCACCAATATGACAACATTTTCCTAGAATATGATGCAGAAAGAAAAAGTCTGACCATATCAATTCATAAAGTGACCTGAATTATTCTTTTTGCAACTTTTTCTTTAAATGAAAACAAAGAATCTCTTCAAACAAAGCCACTTGACTAGGGTCTTGCTCTGACTTGACTGTGGATGGTAAGGAAAATGTACATAACCAGATGAAATGGCTGATAGTTACGTTTTTTAAAGTCACTTCAAGTTCATTTTTAGAAATTTCAAAAGGCTGAAGAGGCACATATGAGATAGTATTATTTTGTATGTATTAAAAGACATTCTATTCCCTTCATCCCTCCAAAGTTCTCAGATGTGATTTTAGGAAGGTATGGTTTAACATTGTTTTCTCATGACACTTTTTCATGAAACGTCTGTGGATTTTTTTATGAGAAGTTCAACAAATTTCTTTGGTGTTGAACAAGCTTAGGTAATATAAATGAAGAAAAAAAAGGTAATTAGATATGAACTATTAGGAAAACGTCTGCTGATTCACAGCTGTTCATATCTTTTCCTTAATTAAGTCTTAATTAAAACACAACTTTAATTAAAAGCATTGCTTCTATCAAATAGAAATTGCAGCTTTACAGAAATACGAACAACAGTGCTCAGTGGCATCACTTCAAATGCACGTGTGCTATTTAAAAGCTCTTAATATTGTCTGAGAAGAGACTGACATAGGAGGCTGTGTCAGGGCACCATTTGCTAATGCCACTGAACACGCAGTGACATGATACACAGTGTGCAGTGACACAATGGCTCATGTCAAAGAACCAGAGGTAGCACTTTGCGTAAGTCAAGGTACATTGAGCTTTGGGGAACGTCAGCATGCCTAGAAGCAAGATTAGATCATCACAGTACGAACTGAAAAGAGTGGACTGTAACAGTCAGAAAAAATATCATTTTGTGTAATGTAAATAGCTATCATTTACTTTTAAATATCATAATGATGCTGGTTATAAATAATGAAGACACTTTAAAGTTCTTATCTTATTTTACTGCATTACTATATACTACCTTGGTTTGAAAAGATACACAGGTGCTAAGCAGAATGTATAAATATTCAAGACATAACCAGACAGATGAAGAAAAAAGGGATAGTTGAGATAATAAATATATCCACTGATATATTGAGGAATCATAAGAAAATATTTCATTGCGTAAAAAAGCCCAAATAATGTACCATAAAGCCCACACCTCCATCATTATGGGACAGATTTGGAACATTTCTTTTAAGTAAAATACTGACACTTTTTTTTTTTTTTTGCTTTACAATGTATACAGGCATGTAATGTTTTATACCTTCATCCTAATCAAGAGAATTAACTAACAGTGAAAACACTAAAATTATTCTTATTATGTAATTGCAAATTATAAATATGCCTTGCTTCACAAGGAAACAGTCTCACTATATTCAATGGGATTAAATACAAGCATCTTTAAGCTAGCCTTTGTTCTAGAGAATGGCTCCTGCTTCTTCCTGTGTCTTTCAGAAAGAAAAAGGACATATTTGCTAGTTCATTTGCAAAACTTTATCTGTGATAGAGTGCAAGGCTGCAAGAACTTAAAGCTTGTGAAGGGAGTGATATAAATATGAATGGACGTCACTAGATGTCACTATTGCAAACAGGCTTGTGCTCCAGTTTATCCAAAATTAGCAGGGCATGCAGCTTGGGGAAATTCTTTTTCAAAAGTGCTTGCTAGCACGTGTCTTCCTCTGTATTTGGCAAATAAAGTTCAGATTTTAATGGTAATGATGTTAAACATTAACTGTTTATCAGCAAAGTGATAAACAGTTGATGAAAATGTATTTAAATTCATGGTTTGCTTTTTACATATTGTGGTTGATACAAAGTGTAAAGGTCAGACAACCAAAAATTAACAGCCATTCATAGGCTGGATTATTGGTAAGAGCTGTTAAACACTGCCAGGTAACAGTGTGGTCAGGGAAGGAAAAAGGAAGGTTTATTTATGAGATGCAATATTTTCAAAAGTTTTGAACAACATCTGACTGAACATTTATGATTTCAGTTTGAGTTGGAAGTTGCCTTTCTCTTGTGGGGAATAAGAGTTAATCAGTGTGTTCTCCTGAGAGGTCACAGCACTTCTTTTGGAGAGGAGATCGAACTCTCAGATATGAAATTCAGGGCTCTGTGTTATTTGTGGTTTAATACTTGAGGGTCAGGACTAAGAAGCACGCCTCTGAGATTTACATCTTGATTTTGCAATCAACTCTTTTTTGTGGACTTCAACAAGTCACTTATCTCCCTGTTTCAATTTCCTGATCTTCCAAGAAAAAATTAAGGAAAGGAGACATGACAGGATGTGAATGAAGAGAGTCTAAATATCAACAGTCTGGGTCTTTCTGGTTTTGTTTGTTTGTTTGTTTGTTTGTTTGTTTTGTTGGTGGTGGTCTTTTTTTTTTTGTTGTTTTGGGGATTTGTTCGTTTGGGGTTTTTTTTTTTTGGAAGGTTTTTTTGTAGTTTTTTGCTTGTTTGTTTTGGGTTTCTTTTTTTTTTTTTTCCTCATGGGAGTGTTGGGGTTTTTTTGTTCTATTTTTTTCAGAAGGTCTTATTTTTTATTCAATCAAAATTCAAATTGAATGATGTGAAGAATAATAATTTTAGGGTGTCACCTGTTAGAAATTTCTGACATATACTAGCCAGGAAATATTCAAATCATTAAAGCATGAGAGTGGTTCTGAAATTCATTTTGCATAATTCGGGAATCAATACAGCAGAGTGTTAGTAAACAATAAACTTTCCCCAAAGAGATCTTTAAAACTCAGTACTACAAGTCATTGCAACTAGGAAATATGACTGATTTTAATTACGAATAGAGCATCTTGAAAAACTGTGCCATTAAGTGTTGGATATTTAACTTTCCTAAAGCAAAGATATTCCTATTAGTTTGAATAGGGACCATACAATATACATTATTGTACTACATTTATTTTCATCATGTTTAAACTCAAATTTTACTTTGAGAATGATGGTAATGGAAGAAATTCTACAGAATAGAAAATTAGGCATAATTATTCACTGAGATAATACTAAATACAGCTAAACAACAAGTACCTTTTAAGACAAGAGAACGATAATAAAAAATCATAAAGTTGTTACTAGTTTCTGATATGCATATAATTATAAAGATATTTCAAGAAGAAAATGAAAAATTAAATATCCAGGTGAAAATACAATTCTGTGCAACTGAAAAGAGGCCAAAGGTTTAACCATGTTGTTTATTTCCTTTTCTTCTTTTCTGGGAGTAATTTAAAACATTTAAAATTGTTTCTACTAATTATGAAATAATCACACTAGTTCATTCCTAAAAAGTCCACAGTCAGTCTAGAGGAAGAACTAGAAACTATTTGATGAATGTACTCCAAATAGTCAGGTTTAAATGTGTCTCATTAAAGAACCTCCTCCATCCCTGGCTTCTGGAAAATCAGTGTTTCCACTTACATGTCCAGGGCTAGAGCTAAAATAAGGGGTAATTAGGGGAACATTAAACTATTGTTTACATCAAATTAAAGAAGTTTTATGATGCAGAAACTACAGGATAAAGTGAATCTGCACATAAAACAACAGAATGAATGAATTTAAGCAGAACACCACCACAGCATTAGCTTCCAATGAGATATACAGCACAGCAGCATTAACTAGCTGATTCTATTAACTGACTTAGGCAAATGAGTTTGCCTTTCTTCATTCCAGTTGCTTCAAGTAGTAAACACATATTATGATTCCTTTGCCATGACTGATGTGATGCCAACCTGGACTATATAGGGATAAAAATATTAAAAAGAATGTCAAGTATTGAATTACTTTATGGAGCTCCTCAGATTTTTAGAATTTCTAATGGAAGCTGTTTGCTTTTAATTCTCATATTAAATCTTGGATAATTTGTGCAAATTTCAGAACAAGCACATATGAACATATGGTGTTTTAAATCACAGTAGAAGGTCCTGATAGGAGTAGGTGTTCCGTAACTGAAGAGATGTGTTCTGTTAGTTTAAAATGGTTTTTATGGAATTTCTAATGAGAAGACATAAGAGATTGCAGTTATTTCCCACATGGAAGACACAGAATACTAGCCACCTCTGTCTCCTGCTTTATCATCAAAACTAGATTAGGAAAAGCTGACATCTTCCTGCACAGCTGGAGCTACAAATTAGGCAGTAAATCCTCAAGACTACAATCTTTCCTCATCACTGTTCAACCAAGAGCTTTGTGACAACAGTTTGCTGGAAAACAAGTATTTTGCATATACAAGCAGTAATACATTACATACGTATACATTCAAGAACTACATAGGTAATAAAGTAGTGAAAGAAAGATGTGACTGTCTTTTGAACTGCCATGCAAAACCTAGGCTGAAACTCCCAGTAAGAAGAATCACTTGATTTTTCAAACCACAGTGATTATAACCCTGGAACAATTAATCCCTTCCACCAGCTCTTGAAGTACAAACTGCAATGCTGCAATGGGCACAGCTGGTTAAGGATACATGAGGTAACATTTTACTTAGCTCATTCTGTCCACCAAAAACATAAAAAATACCATATGTATATTCCCTACCTACTTCAATAAGTGCCTTAACACTGACAGCTCCATTTATTTTTTAAATTTTTATTTTTCTGTATAAATTTCAATATACATATAATAATAATTATAGTAACAATAACAATAATAATAATAATTTGATATAAACAATATAGTGATAATGATATTTAATAATACTATAATATAAACATTAGAGTATCTTATTATAAATAATATAAAACATATTAAATAATATTAAAAAGTCTTTAATTCTGCATTCTGAAGAATCTAAAATGCATATATACTATCTGGATGGTCTCAAATTAATAAAAATCACAAGTAGGGCTGCAACATTCCAGGAAAAAAAATCCATGAGCTTCAATGCAAGAAGTGGTTGAGCTGTCTTTGACAGTGGATTCATAGCCTTCAAATCAAAGTAATAATTTTGAGTAAGTCATGCTCATTTAAAATTGCCTGGTATAAACTGGATTCCTTTCAGCAAGTCTGAGACAGATGATGACATCTCTCTTTTGTCCTCAGTTCCCCTTAAATTTCATACACAGAATGTACAGCTCTCACCCTCTGATTCAAGAAGGTCTAGTGTCCATTCTTGCTTCTCCTGTATTACAAAGCTCGTTATTGTTTAGCGATTAAAAGTTCTATTTCTTCTCTTGCAATGAAGTAATATCAAAGCAACTTAGAAATAAACTGAGTAATGGTAATTATTTTTTTTCATCCATTTGGCATCTTAGCTACAACCTTAGTCTTAAGGTGTCAAAACAGAACCAAGAAGAACATTAGATAAATATCAAGAATCTGAGACCTGAATATTCACTGATTACTACATAAGAGAAAATCAACAAGCAATCATGAGATAACAGTAACTATTTTAATTCAGCATACAAGGAGAAGCATCCAATTTAAATCTCACATGCAAGAATGAAATGCAACTGCATTTGGCTACAAACACTATCAAACGTGGCTTCTGCTTATTTGTACTTCTGGTGCATAGAAGCAGGAAAACTTAGTGCTTTTAGGTATTATAGTTGCAAGATTAATGTCTCTGTTTTTAAACACCATAACTTCCTTATTCAGCGGAAAGACACTGCAAGACCTTTTCCCCAAAATTATTAGAGAGGTAAAGGCCAGACTTACACATACACTAGTGAAAAAAAGGGTATTTCATGTGAGGTAGGTTTTACATGCTGCAAGTCCCATACAAGGATGTATTCACTTCAGTTTTATTCACTGTATACATACTCACTTCCACTTTTGCACATTGATTACCAGGAA
>JANRMJ010000066.1:88463511-88484890 GCA_025584955.1 Alethe diademata | reverse complement strand
GTTTTATTCACTGTATACATACTCACTTCCACTTTTGCACATTGATTACCAGGAATGCATCTTATATTTTAAATAAATGGCCAGCTGACAATACTATGCAATTATTACATTGGAAAATATATTTTTTGTAATATAAGAAACGTTTTATAATACACATATTCTCCTGAGTCACTAATATTCCTTTAACTCACAGTGATAAACTTTAAGCAATCACCCACCTAAGTACACAGAACATGTAACCTTGAAACACTGCAGAGGTAAATAAAAACCCAGCACTGTAGTCCTTTGGGTGACATGTTCAACTGCTTAGCATGCTTGTATCAAACCAAGCTTTATCAAATAAAGCTTAAAAAGCTTTATCCACATGCCTCTGCAATTGCCTTTTCTTTCTTTTAGTAGTTAAACTGACTCAACAGAGAAACAAACCACCAGTTAAATGTGGGATCTACTCTGCAATTTACCACGTCCAGTAATCATCCCAACTTTGTCTTTTCATTCCAGCATTTTACATGTGATGCATAGTGATACTTAACCTTGAATGTATTTAGGCATATATGATTGGATTGGTAAAATGAAAATGCTTTGCAACTTTACATTTTTTCTTCTCTATTACCACAGCAATGGCTTAATTTGCCTCACAAAAGCAAAGGTTTCCCTAAATTTTTTTTCAAAGTCTACTCAAATTAAAAATATTTATATGAACAAAATACAATTGCCACTTTTCAGTAGAAAACACTAATTCATTATATAGGATAGATTCCATCTCTGTTATTAGTTGTGCTTGCATACGGGTTTTATTAAAACATATTAATTGTCAGAGCTTGAAACAAAAATACAGTTATTATGATGGTGGAGGAGAGGCTGGACATGAGCTGGCAATCTGCATTTATAACCCCAAATCCCAACTTTATCCTGGGCTGCATCCAAAGCTATGTGGGCTGCAGGGCAAGGTAGGGGATTCTTCACTCTGGTGCGACCTCATCTGCAGCGCCGTATCCAGTTCTGTGGTTCCCAGCACAGGAAGGACATGGACCTGTTGGAGTGAGGTCCAGAAGAGGCCACCAAGTTGATCAGAGGGATGAAGCACCTCTCTTATGATGAAAAGCTGAGGAAGTTAGGATTGTTCAGCCTGGAAAGGAGAAAGCTTTGGGGTGACCTAACTGTAGTCTTCCAGTACCTGAAGGGAGCCTACAAGAAAGACAGAGAGGGACTTTTTCCAAGAGCATGTAGTGATAGGACAAGGGGGAGCGAATTCAGACTAAAAAGATAATTAGATTAGGTATTAGCAGAAAGTTCTTCACTGTGAGAGTGGTAAGGTACTTGAACAGGTGGCCAAGAGAAGTTATGGATGTCCCAGCCTGGGAAGTGTTCAAAGTCAGATTGGATGGGGCTCTGAGCAACCTGGTCTAGGGAAAGGTATTTCTGCCCATGGCAGGAGGTTGGAACTAGCTGATCTTTACAGTTGCTTCCAACACAAACCATTCTATGGTTCTGTGATTATTAAACAAGCATTTTTGATGTCTCACCTACAAATGCATTCCCTAACTTAGTACACTTTAAAATGGGGTTTGTATGGTTTCTGAAGAAAGCTGAACTAAGCTAAATTCCCTTAAGGTAGATTATTTCTGAATAGCATAACTTAAAGAGCTGGGAAGTTTATTCGCAAGCATTGACAGTACCTGAAGTTATTATAGTTCTTAAAAGAGCAGTAGAGGAGAGATGCCTAAAGATGGTCTTTCTTATTTCTTTTTTATAGCTGAGTAGCAAGGAGTTTTGTCTGGCATTCAGTAAAACACATTGATGAGACATTAAAAATAAAAAAGAAAAAAGCTATAGCAATAAAAACAAAGCAAGATGTTTAAATGAACTCTCTTAAATTATTTTGTGCTTCTAGCAGCAGCAGTCGGAAGAAGAAGAAGAAGCAGTGCTAAACATTGCTTTCTTCAGATGCATTTCTATACAGTGAGGACGCTCCTGAGGAAGCTTTAGAAGACTTTGCCAAGAAAATGGAAATTTCTTCATATAAAAGTGGACTCCTCAGCCCATAACAAGTATTGATTGTATGAACATTAATTGGAAATTTTACATTCACATACTTCTGGAAGTGAGAGGAGTTGGCTATCAGAAGACAGGAAAGATATTTTACCAAACCTAGAGTGTAGAAAACAATTGTATCAGAACCTTTCTGGCTTTGGGGGCCTTTTCTGAATTGAAAACTACAGCAAGACTGACACTTCCATCATTATTTGATATAAAACTTATAAATGGAAATCCTCTGCCTTTTTCACTTGGCAGTGGGTTCCATGGCAATCATTCAAAATATAATAAAACCCCTTGCACCATTTGATATTTCATGTGTTTGACAGAATACAGCTCTTGAGGATATAGGTCCTGAGTCTCCTATTTTGAAGGTTTTTCAGAAGTTAATCAAAAACATGACCTAGCAGATTAAAACCCATTCTAAATGAATGCATAATAAGCAGTGTTGCAATGCTGAATATGCATTATCAAAATTGTAAGGTCTTTGGGAAATCCTTTAAGAAGGTAAAAGCATTTCCTTGTTTCCCAAGGCCAAAATGTAAGCCACCACTCTGGCAAAATCACAACATGGTTCAACTGAAGTGACCAAAATTACTTGTACATTTGTCAAAAGTAAATTTTAAAAATACAAAAGTAAATTTTAAAGCAATAAATGTTTTTAATTTATTATTAAAAATCTGATCTAATTTGAAACTTGAAAAATTCAAAGCACATGTGTTGGACTTTGGCAGCTCACATGAAGAAATATTTTGAAATGAATTTTTTGTAAGTAGTTCCCTCCATTATTCACTCATTCATGTGGGAAAGATCAAGAGCAGTAAAATTTAGAAATCCACATCTACACAATAGTTTTGTTAAAATATTTAACATGAATAAGCACATAATTGCATATGGCAAAGACTGATACAGCGACCTGAAACTGCTCATGTCAAAGTACTGTGCAATATCTTGAAAGAAATCATTAAGTTGTAAATGGGAAATTTTACTCTTTTTTACTTTTTTAAAAAGCTAAATATATACATTTCAAGTCATTCAGTACCACTCTGCTAAGAGCCACATACACATACACACACACACACACACACACACACACAGAGATATACACTCAAGAGATCATAATAAGTGTTTTCTAGCTCATCAATTATCTTGGATAATAAGCTTTATTCCTTTTGTATTCATCTCATTCATATGCTAAATGTATTAATTTTCTGAGAATTTCTAGTCTTGGCCTGTTAAATTTCTAAAAACTGTCTGAAAATTGTGTTGGCATTGAAGCAGCCAAATCAACAAAAATTCTTAGTGAAGTAGGAACATTAGCAAAAACTGCACCTGATTTCAGATTTTGTGGTTTATATCATTCACATCATACTTGACCTCTGATCTATATATCTTCAGAGAATGAAATATACCACTGACCCAAAAAGAGGCAATTGAAAGTTTGCCTGAAAAGTTCTGACAGTCAATGAAACAAACAAAATGAGCTATGTTAATATATATGTGAAATAGTGAATTTCAGTTTCTGTCAGGCATTTTTTCTTGTTGGTAATCCCTAGCACTCTAATTGCATTTGTGTTTGCATGGCAAAGACAAACAAATTACCTGCTCCAGACTAGTTGAGCATAACAAAAACAATTATATATCTATAATTCATTATTTCTTTTTCCATTTTTCCCCCTGTTATATGTAAACTATCATAAACAAAGTAGGTTCTAGGTTTACCTATGCTGGCATGTCAAATTACAGCCTTTGTGAGAGTCTCAAGTCTAGCAGGAGCTTGAATGAAAATTGGACTTCTATACCAGAGTTGCAGAGCTACCTGTAGCATGGGAGCTCACATTATTCAACAGTCTTTTGTCCTAAAGGAAATATATTTGCTGTCAACCAAAAGTGATTTTTTTTTTGTCTTTATGGCCAGATAAACATGATCTAATGGAAGAAGAAGAAATCCAGACAGTTTATCCCAGGTAATGCTCCATGTACATGCTAAAGTAGGAAGTGCTGATGTAGAGATTAATACCCAGCTAAACTCTCATCCCACTAGTCTATCCCATTCTTAAACCCAACATAGGGCTCTTTAAGCTTATTTATGCTGTTTTCTGTGCCTATAAACCAGTGTTTAAAACCATTTTAATGATCCATAATGCACTTACTCACGACTTTAAAACACTTGAGACTGAGGCATCTGCAATTGTCTACAGGATAATGAGGTATGAGTTGGGTCAGATAGTGTAAGTCCATTACAGCAAAAAGCATGAAGTGAAGTGAAAAAAGTGAGTTTAAAGACAGAGTGCTTGACCCACAGGAAGGAGGCTGCCATTGCTACATTGTGGAGTAGAATTATCAAAGGCACAGTAGAAAAATGGTTGGGGGTGAAGAGAACAAACGGGGCACAGAGGAAAGAAGACTGGGCAGAGCAAAAGTGCTTTAACAGAAATTAGATGCACTGAGGAACAGCATCTGAGTTTAAAGATGAGAATGAAGGTTGGCATTTCACATATAAGAACAAAGGTGAAGTCAGTGAAGAGTCTCCAGGGCGGGCAATGACATACTAGAAAGAGGAGTGGTAGACTTTAAAAGAGGAAAAGGATACAGGGGGAGTAGGTTAGTGACATCATCTGTGGAAACCCTAGGCCAAGATTGCAGTCCTTTCAAACACTTATTGAATCTGAAGGTGTTCATCCAAGAGAGAGAATTCCAGGATTTAAATAGAAGGATGCTGTGCTGAATTTTAGACATAGGGCTATGCATCCATTTCACAACCACATGTGCTCAGGCAGTGCAGGAAAGAAGTCTTAGCGTACCAGCAGAAAGAAGGAATTTTAAATTGCCAAGAAATGGAGGATGTCCTCTGAGCTACATGGAGGTGCAAGATAAAGGTGCCGCTAACATAGATATTTATTTATTTTCAGATAAAAAGGTCCTTAACAGTACCATAAACCAAAATCAGCGGTCATGTTAGAGCATCCTTTTAAAGACAAGGAATCTTACTATTCTCTTTGAAAAATTTAAACATTTAACATACCTCAAGAGGTATTTGAATGCCTTTGCTCAAGAATGAAGACTATCCACTCTACACCAACATGAACCAATTATCATTTGCAAGAAGACTCACCTTGCATGATTTTTTATACAATTAAAATGTGGAGTGCTCCCAAGCACTCCCAGTGAACTTGGCATGTCCATTGCTAAACAGAATTTGTTACCATTTGTTACAAGTATTCTTGCAGAATGAGGATAACACCCCTGTAGAAATGGTGATGTTAATACCAAGTCATCTTATTGTCAGATATTAAAAAAGTGATATTTATATAACACTTAGCAATGTAGCTTGAAGTGGAAGTTATGCAAACACGGTTTCATGTTTGTGGATGCCTTATGCACCCACTTACAGTCTTTTTTGAATGCCACTTTTGGTTTGCAAAATGTACGTTTAGTGCATTTCATTGTGTTCCTGCAGGGTTTGGAGCATTGAAAGGATTCTAGTAATTGGCAAACTTTGAAGAATGGGGACTCTTGAGAATGTGTCAAGAGTGAAAGACACATAGCCTGTCTCCTGAAACAACCATTAAATAAATTAGAACATTATCACTGTCCCTTCCCTCCAATAGAGGCACTGTGAAACTGTTAAAAGGTTTGTCCAGTGCAGCTAAACAGGCTCGTATAAAGGCACATTACTGATAAAAGGAAAGGTATGCATTTCTAAAGGATGGACATCTCCATAAGCTGGATACTAATCTTGTCACATGAAAGAAAATCTGTTTTACAATTAGTAACATTCCTATAGTTGTAAACAGAAAAATATTCTGCTAATCATCCTCTCAGGGGCCCCATTGGAAAATATTCCTCTAAACATTTGGACTTTTTTTTTATCCGCTCGTGTTTATAACTCCACATCACATCTCCAATTCTTAATACAGTCATTTATATGCAGTGAAAATCTGGAAGTGGCTGATAGCCACTAAACAGAATCTCATTTGGGACTAACAGCTTTGGGTGATGGCATCTAAGGCACTGGGCCAAAGGAAAAAAAAAAAAGGATGGGGACAAGGGGGGGAATGTGTTGAACACGACCATTCATCTCATATAAAAGGCAATCGATTGCCATGCAACTCAATAGAACTGCTGATTTGGAATTCATTCAGATACAGAGCTCTGAACAGAATACTTGAATGAGTAAACAATTTGCTTTTGTTAAAGACACATGAGTTCTCATCATCTGACATTAAAAAACAATACACAGTAAATATTCTGAGTTCAGGTTAATTACAAAAGAAATATATTCAGTTTTAGAAAATATTCTAAAAAAAATTATAATTTAATATTGAACTGAACAGTGTGTTCAATTAGTGTTAGACATCTTTGAAAATTTATTAATAACTCCTTTTACAGTTGGTTGGCTCAAAATTTAAGGGCAGATATGGACACCTGTAAAATAACAGAAAATGATAGCAACAGGTGAAAAAATTTATATTTTTTAAAAATTATGCATATTTAATAACTATATGGATCTTTGTTTACAGTCTAGCAAGTAATAGTAATAAAGGAAAATAGGCTTGTGTTCTTTATAATAAGAATAACCCAATTAAAGTGCACACCTTGCTCTAACTAAAACTTGTCTAAACAGGCAAGGGGAGTTTAAATTACTCTTTCAAGATAATTAGAAACAACCTGAAGACTATTTTAACAAAACCATACAAAAACCAATAAAATATATTTGTATCTGTCAAAGAAATGGAAAAAAATAGGTTCTGGGACAAATGCAAGTAATTTTGTTTTGCAAGATATAATTTCCTATTTCTAAATAGAATTTCGTTCAAGAAAGGAACAAAGTATATGATTTATCCAAACACTCATAACCTGTTACCTGATAAACTCATATGTTTTTACATCTTGTGTTAAATGTTAACACCACACTCAATACTACTTGGCTGCAAACATAAACATCATCATTTTCACTTCCGAGCCCTGGAAAACTGTCCCCTTTTGAGAACATGAGTATGTGGACTGGGGTTGAAATTTTGATTCGTAAGTAGTCTCAGAAGGACCCAAAAACTCCCTTCTCATTTTGTGCTAAACCAATGGAAATAAAGACCAGAGCTAAGTCTGTCTAAAGATAAAGACAAGTCAAGATGTTGAGAATGTTATGCTGAAGGAACTGGATTCACAAAATAAAACAAATGGCTAGAAAAATTACACTCTGTGTGTAATAGGTTGCTAATACTCATATCATATCTTGAAGTTTGAGTTAATTTGCTTTTGTAAACATTACCTTCATGATTTTCTAATATGGAGACTAGAATCTATAACCAAATAATGACACCAAAATATGTGATGGTTTGATGGAATGAAAAAAAGAAAATTTATTTTATCTTACTGATAAGAAGAAACCTAAATTATAATGCAACTTGTAAATTAATTCAAAATTTACAGAGTTGTTTCAATCTTTAGTTGTGACAGATGCTCACCAAAATATATGTAATCGTTGACTGGTGTGGTTTGTGCAAGATTCCAAGAAAATCCTGAAACAGAATCAAATGCAGGTATTTGAAAGGCTTTGAATGTATCATACCTGAAGAGTAAGTCTTAGTCAAGTCTTCAATAATTGAAAAATCCTGAATGAACTATAATATCTAGATAACTTGGTTTATTATTGTGCTGAGATGGACTGGATTCGGTCTACCCATGTAACCTACTTGTGCTGTAAACCCATGTAACCTCTGTGTTTTTGACTGTGGTCTTGTATCTAGAAATTAATATGTAAGACTAGTCCAACTGTTGTGCTTCACACCTCAAGAACCTGAGTTACCAGCTGTTAAAAATTATTTTCATTGAGTATTTCTAACTGCATTAACCTGAAGAAAGCCTATGACTTATATGTTTATCTTTTATTTGCAGTTTATTTTTGTTTTGCACAGCTGTGTAACCTGATAAACTCATGTTTTTCATCTCACGTTAAATGCTAGAACCTCACTCAGTGTTACTTGGCTGAAAACATAAGCTTTCCACTTCTGAGCACTGGAAAATTATCGCCTTTTGAGAGCATGAGTAGGTGAACTGGGACCAAAATTTTGATTCTTAGGTACTCTCAGAAAGCACTAAACACTCTGTCCTTATTTGGTGCTAAACCAAGTCTACAAAATCAAAAACTAGACAATGCCATTTACTAAGTAAAATATTTCTACATCTAACATCAACTGAAGTGATTCTAAGTTCCTAAACTAAATTTGCATATATAGGATGCTCTTACTAATTTTTCCAAGGCCCAGATTTCAATTGAGGAACCCTTGAGAGTAAAGGATTAAGAATCTGTGTATTTTTACATACTGAGGAGAAAGGCTGAGAAATTCCCTTCAGCAGAGCACTGAGGTAGTTTGTGTAAGCTCTTGCTATACTAAGTCTCCCATTTTTCTAAAGGGCATCTAATTATTAGTCATCCTTGAAATATTCTCCCCAGCATTGACCTACCAAACTGTTATCTTCTTGGAGGGAGAAGGAGGGAAATGGGGTGTATTTTCTGAAAGTCTGTTTACATAATCTTAGAGAAGCAAAGCAGCAGAGAAAGGATTTGCCTGCTCTCCTGCTGACCTTGAAGTCTGTAGGGCAAACCACAAAAGTTATGTAACAATTAAAACAGACAAGAGGAAAGGAGGCAAATCCTCTAGAATCCCCAAATATAGAAATGCTGTACATGATTAAGGCACCATTGTTTTCAATCTGCCTTGTGCATTTCATGAGACCAATCTTGGTTTAATGACTGTGGCTAAAAAAAATCTTGGCCATTAATTTACAAAAAAACCCAATACTATATAAAATAAATATACAAAAATATAATATGCAAATGCAATGGGACATAAAGTATTTTTACAATACAGTTGTTGGAAATTGAGTGGCAATAAAATTAATTTCTTAAATTTTAGTTTTCACAAATTAGGTAAAAGAGTTTGATATTCACTTTAAGAAAACCCTGTCTTCCAATCACATTTGATTTTTTTATATGTAATGATAATCTATTACGAAAATAATCAGTAATAAAAAATAGACAGTAGGATATTACAATCTTCATAATTTTGGAGCAACTTGAAGTTATTTGAGTATTATACTGAGATCATTCAATAAAAATGCTGATCTGGCAGAGGATATAAATAGTGATCTGAAGAGACTGTCACTATATTGTAGCAATTAAGGAGATGGCAGAACCAGCTCCCATGCATTCTACCCAACAAATTAACTATTAAAAAGAAAAAGCCCAATGCTTTTGTCTTTTTAGAATTCCAAAATGCATTATTCTCCACACTAATCCAAGCTGAACAGGCTGAGGGAAATATTAGTAGAGAACTTTCACAGAAGTGGTCTAAGACAACAGTGATTTTTTTCATAGTAACCTGTAGAAATTCCTCCTCCCTTCCTTAAAGGAAACTGGAGAAAGCAGCCTCAACAGATCTCTGGATTTTATCACTAATTCAGATCTCATATGGGAATAACTGCACTGGGTGCACAGTCTTTAAAGGCAGAATGAGACGAGCTCAGGATTGACAAAATGAGCCAAATAAATTAAAAGATTAAAGAGTGGCATAAGATAAAAAAGCAGGTAGCTGATGAATAGGAAGACACTTGTCTGAATATATAATATTCTATGAATTACCTAGGACATTTGAAATATAAAGTTTTAGGGGAGAAAAAGAAATAAGTAAAGCTAGGTGGCGACATGCTACAGCTGTGAAACATTATTTTCTAACTTACAACTTCAGAGTGATTTACCTGTCAGGCATCACATCTCCAGTGACATGACCTTGACCTGTCAGTGTGGATGCATTAAAATGCTCTGTCTGGCCTTTAACACTAATAATGATCACAGGGTACAGCATAAAGTATTCTTCAGAATGCAGAAAGAACAAGGGTAAAAGAGAAAGAATGACACAAAATGCTTCACATCACAGTTATAGCCCTGAACCTTTTGTCTGACAAAGGTCAGAGAGGGTAAAGAAGACAGGTATTCAAGAAATAAAGGTATGTCTTGTTTTCTTCCAACAATATAAAGGGATTTACTATAAAAAAGAAACGTTGTTGGCATAGAGAACACAAACTAAGCACTCCACATACTTTCTTAATGCTCCTAGAGGAGTGAAACTTGAAAGTGCAAAATTGTAATAACCGTGGTCAAAGGCAGAATGGAAGAAGTGTAACAAGGTTATTGTAAGCAAAATTTTTACATTCTGCATTCAATTTTGGCTGCATAGATCTTGGCACATAGGATTCATATGATCTCTATGACATGAATTCTTCTCTGACACAAAAAGAGATAGGAGAAAAAAATTAAAACCCCACCAATTTACAACTCTCTTACAGGAAGAGGAATACCACTGTTAGTAAAAAAGAAAAATAGGAATGCTTTTTAAAGCATTTCCATTATGAAAGTACATTTCAGAGCTATTACACTAGGCAGAGTAATTACCCTGGCATTTTGTGGATTGATAGTTTTGCACATGTTTTGGCCAAGACTGTCATACCTGATTAGTGCCACTTCAGCATATGATACAGACTGATTTCTTAATTGATCCAACTTTCTGTCTATAGGAATCTCACAGAGAAAGGAATCACATGGTGTGGAAATAAAACATAGCATGTGTCCTGCGAGCCCATTAGCAGATAGAGCCACTGCTGAAAACACATCTCCTTGACACCCTTGCAGATGAGATTCAGTACTTTACTGTGAGTGTCCAAAATATCCATGTTCCTATCAGCAACTACCAGTGCAGGCTAATTGGGTGAACCTCAACCAGGAGCTGTTTAGAACTAGGCAACAGTTTTCAGCAGAAGACTCTCAGGAATCATGACGATATAACCAGCTTTGGGAATATCTTGCAATTTTTCTGATCTGTGAATGAAAAAATAGAAGGAGAGAAACCACAGGAAGTTCAAATGTGTATTGTTATGTTTTCCAATCAAAAATTTTGAATTTTAAACTGAGTTCTATCAGATGTACTACAAAACAATCTTCCCCTCAAACAGATAAAAAAAAAGGAAGGTCCATCTCTCCTTTGTCATAGTCTCAAATATTAATATGTACTGTTATTCAGTAGTATTTCTCATCCCTTCAAAACATTATTGTATTTGTATTCCTTATAGGAATACTCTGTTTGGATGTTCCAAGTCTCTCTTTTACAGGTGGCAGAACAGGTCACTAAGGAGCAATTTTTAGTGAGGTCATCCACAGTGGGATCTATCAAGAAAGCTGAAGGAAGGCATTTGACAAAATAAACAGCATCCCAGAGCAGCCAACTGCCTCCTTAGCCAACATTATAACTTACATTCCTTATTAACATAATTTATTCCAGGCTGAAAAAGCCCATCTGTGTCTTAGCTTCAGACAGTACTCAGCTTATGGTTCCTACGAGGAAGTTCCTTCCATCACAGATAATGCTTCCCTGATCCTATTCTTCCAAACAGTGGCAGAAAAATGTTCTGGAAATTGGTCAGGATCATAGGCAGAACAAGGCTGCTCTCTCTTCTTCCTCCAGCTTTCACCTTCTCCCGGCACTCAGAACTAAATGATATCCTACATCTGAATTCACTGATTGTTTACACAGGCTTTTCTTCAAAAACCCTCAGAAAATCCGTTTGTCTTTCTAGAGCCCTAGCTCTTCCAGCATCTCTTCATAAGACTCCACTTACTGTGTCTGCTGCTGGGTGTTCTTGTGCTATCCATGTTTAAGTGGAAGCAAAAAAAGTTGAAAACATACATCTGCAGCCACTACTTGCTAAAGCAAGAAGTATCTACATTACAGCATTGCTTTATATTTCACAATCAGAGTAATCAGAGTATATAAGAAAGGATGGGGCTCCTGCTGATATGGAATAGCAACTGCTTTCTCTAAAATCAAGCTGTAAGAGGTTGCCTTTACTTTCAAGGAGCTGAAAGATAGTGCATTCACTTTATTATAATAACCTATTGTATCAACCAATATTGAAAGCAATCTCTTACACCTTCTAGAGGAGCACGATACCTCAAGCTCTAAGATCAGAAAAGTGTTCAAAACAAATGATTAATATTTTTTGTTAGGTATGAGTTTTTTCACAACATGAAAATTTCTAAGGCTAGACAGAATATGCACATGGACAAAAATAAATAGATTTTTTAGCCCAGCAGAAGCTCAGATGGAAGGCACAGATCTATTCCTGTTCTGAAGATTGTGATGTCATTTTGTGAAGACTATTTCATATAAAATGTAGAAACTATTTTCAGAGGGGGAACTGGAATTTGGGTTTCTCCCAAACCAAGTCTTAACTACTCAAACTCCAGGTTACATTGTTATACTTCCTTCTCTGCTTTATTTTTTTTTCTATTGACAAGGCTTCAGTATTTTGCATAAGTTCTTCCACTCACATATGATGACCTTGGTGCAGGATCCTAAATTTTTGTCTGGATCTAGCTTCAAGGGAATGAGCATAAGCATAAGCATACCCACAGTAATAGGAAAATGAAGGTCTGAGTTTTAGACAAGCTCCAAAACACCACACATTGTTCATTTGCAACTTGCTAATAAGAAAGGGGTTTTATAAATTTGAAGCTGAAATAGGAGCTGAAAAAGATTTACCTCTTAGAATGTGTTTGTTTTCCAAAATTGCATTGATCTCTCAGATGCACTGAAATAATATTGTGTGGTACAACATCATTCCTTGCTGGGAATTTCAGCACAGGGGGTGTTCTTCAGTGCAGTGCTGCTCTTTGATATATCTGAGCAGTCGTGCCTTCTTCATAACCTATTCCAGTGCTTCCACAATAGATGGCTTCAATCCCAAGTGTACATTCAGTTTCACCACTGTGCTATGGCACAAAGAAGAAAATTGCAATCTGCAGCTATGCTGACAAACAACAGGGCAGATACTAACTAACCACAGGAGGAGAAGAATAAATGAATGGTAAATTGTCTTGAGACTGTGATAATTTCTGTTTATTTTATTAACTTCGATTAGAAGGCAAATTTCAGAATGAACATTTTTGAAAAGAGAATGAAGAGATAAAACACAAAACCTATCCTTTCAAATTAAGTGCTCCTTGGAAAGTTAAACATTATTTCCAAGAAATATAAAATTGCACATAAAATAACCAGTAGTCTCAAACAGATAGTTATTACAATAGGATTTTTCTAATGATATGAATATACACACATTTACCTATCACTTCTTATAATGGCCTATTCAAATGTACCACTACTTTGCAGAAGATGAATTTCCAATAAGTAATCAATTTCACATCTACACCTCAGGCTCCAAATGTTTTCTGAAAAAAAAAAGAAACACACCCTTTTTCAAAATGCAGTTTCATATTATCATTCAGGTACTGTGAAGTTTTCCAGTCTTTGTATTTCATTTGGGCATAGTTATGGTTGTTACTTTTGTTCATTGTTTTCCTCATACATGTGTAAGACCAGATGAAATAATATATGTTGAAAAAAAAATTTTGTAAGAGAAAATTCATTAGGTGTAACATATATATATATATGTTTGGTTTTTTTTTTACACCACGGCTAAGTTACTTGGAGATAAACATGATTAATTCATGAGGAAGAAGTAAATATGAACTGAAGAGGTGAAGATTAGACCAGTTGTTCTACTGTGGTCAGCTGTGAAGCAACCAGGAATCACAAGGAAATAGTTTGAATCTTTGACTACCTTTACAAAACCAGTTTTCAAATAAAAGGATATATTATCAAGTGAAAGCACAAAACACCATAGAAGAGGTATTTATTTCAGCAAACTTGCCTGCACCAAGAATTAATCCTCAAAATTGGATAGATATCCTGATTCCTTCAATCCCTTAAAACCTTCCCACTTGTGAGTTGAATACTATTCCTTTTCTTCATTCTCTCTTATCAGATCAAAACCCTAGGAAATGCCAGAAGAGCTTCATCAATGAACTATTGGATGAACACTGTGAAGATTAAAAGTTAATGAGAATTAGTAAATGAAAATTGCTATAGGGTAGACTAGCCTGAAATTTCCCAAGGTTATTCCAATGATTTGGCAAAATTTGGTCAATTGCTCTTGTGCATATTGAAAGCTCTGGACCAAAATGCAACTAGACACAGCTTTAGTTATTTCTGTTGTGCTTGAAGAAAATTAGACATTTTAAAATGCTGATGAGGCCCTAGAAGATAAGAGACTGCTAAAATTAGGAACTCAACATATTCTATGAAGATATTCTGAAACTTCTTATGTAAAACTTTATTTCTTAAGGAACAGCGTACTAAAAATGCAAGAAATCACAAACATTATCTACTCTGAATCAATGGCTGTATTTTTTCATTATTATTATTATTTTACTTGAAATATTCAACTTTAGCTCAATGAAAAGAGAAATTGTATCCTGTAAGATTTTTAAAATTTATTTTTCCAGTTCTGAATAGAATGGATGTAAAAGCAGAATTAGAAAACTTTTCACTGAAATGTAAAAGCTCTCAATTCAAAATGTAAAAAAAAAAAAAAAAAAAAAAAATCAGTTTGATGTTTTTTGAAATAAACAAAAAAGATTAAATATTCATAGTCTGAATATTTACTGCTGGATTATCTAAGATTTTATTGTCAGGTGACTGAAAAGGAAATTTTAAAATTCTTGATTCAATATTTCTTGGGTCCCTTTACTTTCTTTGTGTCCTAAGGAGTTGTGAGATCCAAGAGCAGTTGCATCTTATTCTATTGCCCTGGATATTGATGTTGAACAGTGGATGCTGTTGAGACGCAATTTCCACCATGTAGGGCTGACATTGTATATGAGGGAGTCATTCCAAGATCAAATAATTTCTCTGGAACGTAGAGATTCAAAGACCTATTCTGAGTATTACAGCTACCAAATGATTAGATCTTATTGTCTGGATACTTTTATATGTCTAACTACATTGTACTATAAAGTTCAAAATGGATCTGGATATTTTCCTAAAAAATGGTGGGCAGATTTTTGGGACTGAAAAATCTACATATTATTACAAAATAAACAGTCAAGAAAACTCTGATTTTTTTTTTTTTTTTTTTTTTGCGCATATGGCCGGAACATTATTACTGCATAGATGACAATCTCCATTACAAGCATGCATACTCTTGAATAGTAGTCTTTGTTCTTTAGTACTCATTGCAGATTTTATTAAGATTTGAGGAAAAAAAAAATCACATCATCCAAATAAAAAAGAATCTGAATTACATTATTTTGTTTTTGCTGAAAACAAAATTTGGCCAAGACAAGAAGGCAGAGTATGACATTAATGATATTCATGGGAGTAGAATCAATGCATCATGTTGTCATAAAACTGGCATTTTCATTTCTCACTCCCACAGACATAAAATAGCAGCATCCAATATGCTGTCAAGGTACTGCATACCAGTGGTAAAATGCATTCAAACTTTCAGATGTGCAAAACAGATGACTGTTTCAGAATGTCTTAGGAATTTCTAAAAGTAGACAGAAACATTTAAACTATATTAGAAAAATTATGCTTGAAGAAATTACATAGATCACAGAATCACTGAATCTAATAGGATGAATCTAGGAGTTTGGAAAAGACCTTTGAGATCCTCAAGTCTGACCTATGAATGAATATCACTTTGTCAAACAGATCATGGCTCTAAGTGCTATATTTTTTTAAAAACCCCCAGGTACAATGTCTCCACCACCTCCCTCAGCACCCCATTCCAATGCCCAACCATCCTTTCTGTGAAGAACTTCTTCCTAATGTCTGGACTAAACCTTCTCTGGCACAGCTTAAGACTGTGTCCTTTTGTCCTGGCAATGGTTTCCTGGGAAAAGAGACCAAACCTCACCTGGCTACAACCTCCTTTCAGGCAGTTGGAGAGAGTGACAAGGTCTCCTCTGAGCCTCCTTTTCTCCAGGATAAACACCCCCAGCTCCCTCAGCCAATCCTCACAGGACTTGTGCTCCAGACCCTTCCCCAGCCTTGCTGCCCTTGTCTGGACACTCTCCAGCATCTCAACATCCTTCCTAAATTGGGGGCCCCAGAACTGGACTCAGCACCCATAGTTTGACCTCACCAGTGCCAGGTACTGGGGAAGGATGACCTCCCTGCTCCTGCTGGCCACACTGTTCCTAATACAGGCCAAGGGCCATTTGCCTTCCTGGCCACCAGGACACACTGCTGGCTCATGTTCAGTCAGCTGTTGACCAGTGCCTCCAGGTCCCTTCCTGCCTGGGCACTGTCCAGCCACTCTGTCCTCTGCCTGTAGTACTGCAGGGGGGTGTTGTGGCCAAAATGCCAGACGTGGCATTTCGCCTTGTTAAACCTCATATTGTTGAAATTGCCCCATCTATTTATGTCCATCCCAGAGCCCTCCTACCCTCCAGCAGATTGCCATTCTCCCCAGCTTGGTGCCACCTGCAAATTTGCTAATGGTGAACTCAATCCCTTCATCCAGATCATTAACAAAGATACTAAACAGGACTGGGTCCAACGCTGATCCTTGGGGGACACTGGTGACTGGCTGCCAGCTGGATTCAGCACCGTTCACCACCACTCTCTGGGCCTGGCTATCCAGCCAGTTCTTAACCCGGCAAAGAGTGCTGCTTTCCAAGGCATGGTCTGCCAGCTTTTCCAGGAGAAGGTCATGGGAGATGATATCAAAAGCTTTGCTGAAGTCCAGGTAGACAAGAACCACAGCCTTCCTCTCATCCACTAGGCAGGTCACCTGGTCATAAAAGGAGATCAGGTTGGTCAGGCAGGACCTGCCCTTCCTAAATCCATGCTGGCTGGGTCTAATCCCTCATCCATCCTGTAGGTGCCATGTAATTGGACTCAGCATGTTCCATAATCTCACAGAGCACTGAGGTCAGGCTGACAAGCTTGTAGATTTCTGGATCCTCCCTCTGGCCCTTCTTATGAATGGATACCATATTGGCCACCTTCCAGTGACCTGGGACCTCCCTGGTTAGCCAAGATTGGTAGTAAATTATGGAAAGTGACTTGGTGAGCTCTTCTGCCAGCTCCCTCACTACCCTAGGAGGGGTACCATCCGGTGCCATAGACTTGTGAGCATCTAAGTGGCTCAGCAGATCAGAGTGCTTCCTCCTGGATTACAGGGAGTCCATTCTGCTTCCCATCCCTGTCTACCAGCTCAAGAGGACAGCTGTCCTGCATGCAAAGAAGGTGTTAAGTACCTCAGCCTTTCCCTCATCTTTGGCGATTGTATTCCTCCTGTCCAATAAGGAATGGAGGTTTTTCTTGCCTCTCCTTTGGCTATTAATGTATTTATAAACACATTTTATTATTCTTTATAGAATTGGCCAGAATAAGTTCTAATTAAAGTTTCACCTCTCTAATTTTATTTCAGCATGGGATAATGACATCCTTAAGCACTTCCTGAGTTGTCTGCCCCTTTTTCCAAAGGTGGTACACCCTCTTTTTTTTCCCTGGTTGCCACAAAAGCTCCCTGCTCAGCCAGGTTGGTCCCCGTCAGCTCATCTTTTGGCACATAGGGACAGGTTGGTCCTGTGCCTCCAAATTTCTTTCTGGAAGCATGTCCAGCCTTTGTATTTAAGGGCTGTTTCTCAAGGACTGTCTGAATCAGCATCTTGAGCAGGCAGAAGTCTGCTCTCCAAAAGTTCAGTATAGAATTTCTTTTACACCCCTCCTGTTTCACTAAGTATTGAGACCTCCATTATTTCATGGTCATTATACCCCAGAGATGGCCTCCAACCACCACATCTCCAACCAGGCCCTCTCTGTAAACAGCAAAGGTCTAGCAAAGCCTCACCCTGGCAGGCTCCCTCACCAGCTGTGACAAGAAGTTATCCTCCATACACTCCAAGAGCCTCCTAGACTGCCTCTTGTCTGCTATGTTGAGTTTCCCAGCAGACATCTGGCAAGGTAAAGTCTCCTGCAAGGCAAGGGCTAGCGATTTTGAAACATTCTCCAGCTGCTTATAGAATAATTAATCCAGCTCTTCATTCTGCTTGAGTGGTCTATTAAAGATTCCCACCAGGATGTTGGCTTTGTTGACCTTTCCCCTGATTCTCACCCATAGGCACTCAACTTTATCATCATTGGCCTCAATTTTCACTGAGTCAAGGACCTAAATAACATATAGAGCCACCCTCCACCTCTTCTCCATCTGTCTCTTCTGAAGAGCATTTTGCCATCCATTGCAGCACTTCAGTTTTGCGAGTCATCCCACCATGGTTTCTTGATGGTGACTACATTACAGCTTTCCTCCTGTACCATGGCTTCCTCTTGTTCATTGCCTGTGCTGCATGCATTAGTGCACATGCACTTCAGCTGGGTTGCTGGTTTCACCCCTCAGTCTGGCTTACCACCCTTGGGCTCATTTCTGGAGAGCCTAGTTTCATCCTTTTCCCACTTCAAACCTAATTTAAAGCCCTCTCAACCAGTCCTGCCAACTCATGGACTAAAATCCTTTTTCCCTTGCTAGATAGATAGAGCCCATCTGATTCTAGCTGTCCTGATGCCATAAAAATTGCCCCATGATCAAAAAACCATAATTGTGCTCATGGCAGCAGTCCTTAAGCTACTCATTGATAACATGGGTTTTCCTGCTATTTTCATTATCCATTCCTGCTACTGAAGGATATGAGCAGAACAGCACCTGTGCTCTTGCCTCATTAACCAATCGACCCAGAGCCTCGAAGCCTTTTTAAATTACCTTGGTACCTTTCTTGTCAGCCTCATCACTGCCAGCCTGGACAACCAGCAGAGGTTAATAGGCAGGGAGCTGAATTAGTTCAGGGAGTGTCCTGGTGAAATCCTGCACAAAGGCCCCAGTGAGGCAGTAGACTTCCCTGTGGGATGGGTCCAGTTGACATACAGGAGCCTTTGTTCCCATCAGAACAGTCACCTTCTACAACTACCCTTCTTTTCTTCTTAATGCATATTTGGATATATTGTGTATTGGTAAACAATAAGGAGGATAAAAATCTGATTTTTCTCTTGCTTTCCCTAGGCTAAACTTGAGATGCAAACGAAGGAAATCAATATGCCTTATGCAGCTGCTATAAAAAAGTTTTCTTCTTTTGTTCTCTCTACTCATTCTCTCAAACATTCAACTATTAGGTGGAAATCTTGATCTTTAAGAACCACAATACCACAGAAATCAGAAACCTAACTAGCAAGTTGCAATGGGTCATAATAATTTTTTCATTTATTAGCAAAACCTGTCTGATGTTTTTTACTGAAGCAGAAAAAATAATGTTGAGAAACTAAGTCCAACTAAAAATGCAGAAAGGGGAAAACCACAGAAAAATAGCTAGTTCGGTTTTACTTCTTAGATATTCAGTTTGTACTTTGGGCAGAAAATAGTGATTCATATCCATTGGCATAATGAGCTCACAAAGAAAAGAAAATAGGCAATAAAGTATCTAAAGATGCCAAAAATTATAAATGTCAATCAACATCAACAATTTTATCTTGTATTGATTTTTTATATAGATGAAAATCCACTTATTAAATCTAAGCCATATAGTTTCACTTTGTCTTCGACCTCAGTCAACAGATTCAGAACTTACTAATGTAATTTATGGCATAAAATGTGGCCAACTCCGCAGTTTGTGTGATGCTACAATTACATCATCCATAACTATATCCTTCTATTAGGACAAGTTCAAATTCCTTGTTCTTGACACTCAGTGACCCAAATTACTCAGCCTTAACCTATAATTTTGGCCTTGTCTTCGATGTGCTAAGGACATGAATTCAACACTGCTTTAATTTTCTTCTACCATTTTATTTTCATGCTCTCTTTCTAGCTGTTTTAGATTCATGGAATGGCCTCTGAATTCCTACTTGCAGACCTCATTCATTCATCGTTCAAACTACTTCTGAAACCTTTCTCCCAAAATTTTCCATTAAAGGAACTAATGCACTCAGCAAGCAGAAACACAGACATGTCTGACAACTAATTGCTTAATACTTTATAAAAGTTATAGTCACATTTCTATCTGGTTTTGTTCTTGTTTTTTTTTCCTTTTTATTTTTTGTGTCAGAGCTGAGTTTAAATTGTAACCTCTTCATTGTGGGGACCTTTTTGTTCTTCATTATTTTTCACAAAAGCAAAATAATTTGCATTTCCCTATGACACTACAATATCTAGTCATTCAAAAGTAAGGAATAAATTAATGAGGATGACAAGATGCTAGAAGCTGGAAAGAGAAGTATTTTTCTTACAATGGAGACCTGAACATCTCAATCCTTAGAAAATATAATGGAGTGTAACTCTGAAATTCACCTGAAAGCAGCAGTTATTCATAAAATGTACACTTTCAACTAATAAAAATCACCAATAATTCCCTTTCATGGAAAACCCTAAAGACTAAAACTGTGGCATTATACAGTAAGAAGCATGCTGTACGATACCACCACCTAAATCAAGTATCTGAATCAGGACGAATGTCTGAGATCCATATACATTCAGCATTGAAAAAATGAAACCATTTACCCCACCCTAAAATAGATGCCAGAGAAAGGCAAGATGAATCACAGTTTGAAGGATGACTGTACTTTGAATATTTAATATGTGATTTTCTTTTTTATCAAAATTGGCTTGAGAGCCCTTTTGATACTACAGGAGTCAACCAGAGAATTGTGGCTGTTTCAGGGTCAATGTTTAAATGGTTTACATCAAACCAAAAATATCAATACCCAACTACAGGCCAATAATCTCATATATATTTTCGTCAGTTATCTTAAATCCTAGCCTATTTACAGAAGTATGTGCTTTTTTTCAAATAAAAAGATTAAGAAATTTTTTTTAACTATAAAAATGAAGTGTTAAGGTGCTTATGTATCTTGAAGTGATGGGGAGCAGAATGTAGCCCCCATAAACCCAGAGGGAATGGTCAGTGACCTGTTATACCACTTAGAGACACAAAAGTCCATGGAGCTGGATCAAATCCATCCAATTGTACTAAGGGAAGTGGTGGAAGTGCTCAACACTTTCCATCATTTTTTGTCACTCCTGACTAACAGGAGAGGTCCCCGATGACTGAAAGGTAGCAAAGAGACACCCATCCACAAGAAAGGCCAGAAAGAACATCCAGGGAGCTACAGCCTATCAGTCTGACCTTGAGGCTGGGGAAGGTCATGAAGAAGATCATCAGGAGTGCCTTCACACAGCACTTGCAGGACAACCAGGGGATCAGGACTGACAGGCCAAGGACAATTGTGTGAGGTCACAACAACTCCCTGAAGAGCTACAGGCTTGTGGAGGAGTGGCTGGAAAGCTGCCCGGTGGAAAAGGACCTGGAGGTGCTGGTTGACAGCAGCTGAACACGAGCCAGTGTGAGCCCAGGTGGCCAGGAAGGCCAGTGGCACCCTGGCCTGTGTCA
>JANRMJ010000066.1:88445978-88456195 GCA_025584955.1 Alethe diademata | reverse complement strand
CAGGCTGTGCCTGAGGGACTGCACTCTGTGCAAGAGTGACCCACACTGCAGCAGTTTGTGGAGAGCTGTTGCTCCTGAGATGGACTCACATTGAAGAAGTTCATGGAGAATGGCATCCTATGGGAGGGACCCCAAGCTGGAGCAGGACAAGGCCTCCTCTCCCTGAGCAGGAGCAGAAACAACCACTAATGAGCTGGCCACAACCCCATTCCCATCTCCCTGTGCCACAGGGGAAGGTAGAGCCGGGACAGGGGGAAGGGTGGGGGAAGGAGTTTTTAAGAGTCTTATTTTATTTCTCATTCTCTTCTTTTTATTTTGTTAGTAATAAATTCAGTTATTATATCTAACTCTAGCCTGTTTTGCCTATGACATTATTTAGTATTCTCCCAATCTTTATCTCAACTCATGAACCCTTCATTATATTTTCCCTCCCCTGTCCAGCTGCAGAGAGGAGTCATAAGGAGGCTTTAGTGGACACCTGGCATCCAACTGGGGACAACTCAGTACAGCTTCCCTGCATGTCTGAAATTAGGAGTCATTGTTTCTTCTTGTTATGACAGTTATTTAACCTCAGAAAGTTACAGCCAAAATTGTTTTGTGTTTTATGCCAAAATGAAGGGATTAGCAAATACTTAGTGTTTGTTTCATATTTTCACAGCAAAATAAAATAGAGAAACTTAAAAAGTAATAATAATAAAAAGCTAAATTCCAGGCAAAATCACAGGGAGAAACCCAGAGAAGCTATAGAGCTTTTCAATAATTTACTATATATTTTGATAAGTAATCAAACCAAGGGCTACTGGAAGAAAATATATTAAGCAGATTTTCTTAAATAAATAAAATTTTTAAAAACCCCACAACCTAAAAAGGACCTACATTTCTAAATAATCTGTAAACACACAGTACAATGATGTGGAACAAGAGTCCATTGCCATCAATTGCTTGTGATAAAAGCAATATCTTCTGTCTTCTTCCATTTCAGCTATCAATGGAAAAATGTGAAAGAACTGATAAATAGATTAAACTGGATTTGGAGACACTATTAGGCTTTCCCCCCATAACGTTTGATTTCTCTGCTGCAAAATAAATAATAAAAAATAAACTTTAAAAATATTCGTTGCAATAATAGATACAAATGTTATATTAAAAAATTCCACTGAACATTGACTGCATGCATTGTTCAGAGTGTAATGCATAGTATATAAAGATATTATGACTGAACTCCAAGGAAAAGAAGCCTGTACACAGCATGGCTTCTTGTGTTACTAATGCCTTATTGAGAAGGATATAATGCTTCTCCCACAATCTACAAACTATTTTATTGTCAGTGCTGACAATTAGACTTTAACTACCATAAATAGATGTATCTTATTATATACATATATTAAAATATATCTTTAGGTTTCAACATACATGTATGTATTCAAAGACTCAAGATCTAAGGACAGACTGCCTTCATCCACCTGTGCATACAGGTTTATTTAATAGGTCCTTTCATCAGGAAAGTCCTGAACAAAAGACAAAGACATGCCACATTTTTCAGGACAAAAGGTGCCAGGGTCACAGTGTTCATGTGGTGTGGGCACATCACCTTGGATCCAGAACATGCATTTTCTCATTAGCTATTCCATCTTTGTAAGTAAGGTCCTAAATTCAATAACTCTCACCGGCAGACCAATTTGTTTTTAACAGCTTTTCTCTTTGCAAGACACCTTGTACCGCAGTCATGGAGTTTTATTCATTTGAATCATATGGCTAAATATAATTATAGCTGTCTATTACTTTGTACTTTCAAAAACACAGAAAATGTCTTACACTGTATATAAGGCACCATTAGTGGAATTGTTTCCTTCCTAATTGGCAGAGGTTGGAAGTGTTCTTCAAGCTTTTTGGATTTCTTCTGTGCTTGCCCTCCCCCCATACTTTTCTTCAGAAAAAAAACCAAACATTAATTTTACCCAATGACATTTTTATATAAATACTTCAACGAGCTGGCAGTGCCAACCAGAATATGGACTATAATAATCTGACGTAAAGCATTAAACCTCAAAAAAACTAATTTACTTATGAATTCTTTGCCAAGTTAACCTTAAATTCTTCACTAATCTGTGGGAGAGCTTCAGCAGAAAAGGTAAACCACCTCCTCATCAGGACTAACCTACAGCCACCCTGGTTAGGACAGTCTGAAACATAGCCTCAGTTAAAGGGGGCAAATACAGAGCTCCTGTACCCTCACTCTGGGCTCCAGTGAAGAACGGGAATATATATGGGGATGGGGGACAGGGGAGTGGGATTGCCTGAACATTTTTCCTTTCCTCTACAGTTCAAAGAGATAATGAATGAGCCCTGAATGAATCTTAGAAAGCAAAAGTCGACCTAACCTTCTGCTAATGAAGTAGTCCTCTTAAAGCTACTGCCGAATTAACTTACATCTCTTAGACAGAATCTCACTCCACAGGCCTTTAAAATACAGTCTTTCCCTTTATTCCTCAATCCTGGAGGTGACAGACATATTTAGCATTTATTAAACCCTAGAAATGAGGCCTGAGCTAGTCCCTGCAGCAAGGTGTGCGTGTTCTGCCTCTGTTTACACATCTGCACTCCTTTTCCTAAGCCCACAGAGGCACTTCCTGGCACCCAGTGGGGCATTTTATGAGCAGGCTTGGAGCTTACGCTTGTTCTCTCTGTCTCCCTGGCTTGCTTCCCAAACACATTGACAGAAGGCACCTCTCAGTGAATGAACAGGGTGTTTTCAACCTTAGTCAGATTTGTCCACACACCTGATAGTCATCTCACCAGCATTAAGGTGTGTTATTCAACTCTACTTTCAGAGACATAGCTTATTGCTGGATTTTTCTCCTCCACCTCTTCCTACAGAATGCCTATTCTGTTTCACGCAGCAAGGAATCATCAGCTGGCTGGGGCTTGAGAGGGTGGCTGGGTGGGTTTTTTGGTTTGGGTTTTCTCATTTTTCTGCCGGTTTTTCATATCTGAGAGCAGATTTGGGACATATCTATAAGTTTGCATCACTGTGTTGACTCCCACCAGAACTGTGTCACCAACCACATATAACTTCAATGACTATTAAATGTTTCTAATACAGTCTTAGGAAACAAACATTCCTTGGAGAATTTGTTGCAACAAACTAATCTCCAGATTTCTTTCCTATAACCTATTCAATAATAATGATTTCATAGCTCACCTCTGTAGTGGTAATTTTATTTACCTGATATTTTAAAAATATGCTTCATAGAAACTCACCTGGTAGTGGTTGCAAAATTGCATTAAAAATTCTAAACAGATGGTTCTCCTAACTTGCTGGCTATCAAATTCATATATCATCACCTTCTCAGAGGTGGTTAACATAAAACAGAAATGCTCAGCAGCTTTTAATAACCATTGGCTCCACAAACTATATTAAGTATATGAAGACAGCTTTCAGCAGCAAAGTATTTTCAAATATATTAGATCTCTCCTGAGTAATAGCCTCAACTATTGGCAGTGAATTTAAATTAGATTCACAAGATTTTAAGGGAATCAAAAAGGAAAACAAAAGAATTTTACATATTTTACAGAGTTTTACTAAAGAATTTAAATTATGTATTGCAAGTGAATATAGTGTCCTGTAACTACTACAAATCTTTATTCACTTAAAATAAAACACTTGGAATTGAGTTGGAATTTAGAAGTTAGATATTGCAAAATGACAGTTTTCTACAATTACTGAAAACACTGAATTACGTTGCCAGACTCCATCTGGATCCTAATTTAAGAATGCCTACATCACAGACATTCCAACTGAAAAAAATACATCATTAAGTCTATGAAAGCCTAATGGTATATGAAAAATATACCAGATATATGAAAAATCCATAAATGTAATTTGGAACTATTCTATTGCTGAAGTGAGACACAGCCTTGCTTCTTAAAGGCAAAAAACTCTTCTCACTTTTAAAGCTAGGTCAGAGAATACAACAGAAATTCATTCATCTTTTTTGAAAATGCAATAGAGATATATTCTTCAAGGTATATGACCCCCACAATGTGGCTAGCAACACTGTATCATAGCAAAATGTATTTTAAGAAGTAATTTAAAAAGTAAAATGGAGTGGAAGGTGTCCCTACCCATGGCAGGGGGGTTGGAACTAGGTGACCTTTAAGGTCCCTTTAAATCCAAACCATTTCATGGTTCTATGATTCTGTGATGACAATAAACTTCTGATCCAGTGTCCCATATATAGAAGTATCAAGCAACCTGAAAAAAATATGAACCTCTAATCTTTCTAACTGATGTGAAGATCAAAAACATTTTGAATTAACCATTTTTGGATGAAAGATGAACTTTAATCAAGAACTACTTCAAGAATGTTTTTCAAACTAGTCACATCTTCCAGATAGCAAATCAGTACATAGAATATTAAAGTTTATAGAAATAAAAATAATAATTGCCTAAAAGATCATGGGGAAGGGTCTATAAAACTGGTAAAATATACAAGTAAGCATCTTAATTTCTGTGTACAATGCAAACAATCTAGAGGCAAACAATTCACTGGTTTGCACATACTTACCCAAAGAAAATATGATTTGCTGATTTACACAGCATTTTATTCTTTCTAAGAATAGGGAGAGATATAGTATTGCAACTCAAACACTATCTATCCAGAAGAAAGAAAGTCTGAATTTCCTATTGGTTGGGTATCTTACTGAGACTAAAATCTTTTCTTTAAGTAATAAAAAAAAAAAAAATGTTTTCAATGCAGATAGAATTGAGATTACATGAATATTTGCTTAATTAAATCACTGTAACATAAAAATGAGTTAATGAATTAGGAAAAAATAGGAAATCATATGAGATGCTAGCCTAAGAATTAAAAGGTAATTAAAAAAAAATCCAAAAATAATGTTTTCTATTGCTAAAGCAGAAAACTAGAGAAGGAATACATAAAAGTATTGAATATAATATTTAAAAATGTTTATGTGAAGCTGCAAAATGAAACGAGAATTTTAAAGAAAAATAGCTGTTAAATTCATTCAGCATTTAAATTACATAATAAATTAAAATGTTCTTTCCAATGCCTGCATACAGGATAGTTTGGCACATACAAGAAGCCAAAAGCAGAACACAGCTGATCTTCACCAGGACGTGTTTGCAGTCTTGGGCACATGCAGTAGTAGCTCTGCCCCTCTGCAGTGCTCCAAGATCAGGACTGAACATCAGTCTGGGAACTCCCCACCTGTCAAAACTTAGGGATAGACTCTGAGGTGTCCCTGAAACAGGTTCAACAAAAGAATCTTGTCATGCAGAACAGCAGGAAGGATGGGAAGAACATTTAGGATGCAATTTAGGGAGTTCTGAGTTTTGCCTGCCTCTTGATGCCATGGCAGCAGGATGCATTGAGCTCTGATCAGCTCCTATCATCAGTCTCTCAAGCACTGGTGCTCTTCCAGAAGAATTTGATTGTGAATGAAGTGTTGGCAATCAGCTGGGTCACTTGAGGCTTACCATGACTAAAGAAAGAACCACTCCTCTGCAGAACATGCAAGCACGTCACAGATGACTTACAATCCAAAAGACACGTTTTGGGAATCCTTAAATGAAGCTTACAGTGCTTTGAAGGGATGAAAATAACATAAGAGAACAATCACACTAAGTACACCTGTGTTCTTTAGAACAGCACTTTAATTCAACTGTTCCAAAACAGTAGATCAGGCAGCGTTGCAACTCTTAAATATTTTTATGGTTTTCATTGACACTGAAATCCATGTTGGTAATTAAAGCTTATGTCATGATTCCAGTGCATCAAGCAGTCATGTATTTAAAAAAAAAAAACATAAAATAAAATTTAAAAAAAAATAAAATAAAATTCAGCAGCAGTTTATTCTAGTTATTTGAGATTAATTCCTTAACTCAAGGCATTAAGTTACTTTTTTGAACCTGAACACCCAGATTAATACTTTAGTGACAGTAAAGCAGACAGTATAAGCATGCCCTAGAGCTTTTGCCATGAATCAAACTTGGTTTTCTGATCTTACCAGCATGAACAGCTTGTAAATGCTGTTCCCAAAAGAACAGCTGTCTTATGGCTGGATAACATTCTGCCTGGAAGCCTCTGTCTGGAACTGCTGACAGGGTTTCTTGCTAGTACATTTCTTAAAGCTTAAATATCCATTTAACTGTGACTGACTAGTTGGGATACAGAATGACCACCAAGATGCCTTCAGAGTACTCTTTTCCATTTTTCTTACTTTGAATAAATAAAATTCTTCCTGTTGTTCTCCACAGAGAAATAAAAAGAACAAGTTCTGAGCTTTTAAGTCTAGCTTCTCTTTCTTTACTTTCCCTCAAGGTATCAACCTTTGAAAATGTTAAGGGAAGCATCCATCAAGGGTAGATAGGAGTTAGAATGGTCTCTTCTCCCATTCTAATCTGAGAAAGGGCAGGCATCCTATCACCATGATTACACCCTCTGATGAGATGTTTCTCCCACAGGCCATTTATGCTAAGTGAAAACACTAGAAAACAGAAGTAAAAAATATTGCATTTCTGTAAATTGGCCTGACATGTAAGCTAGCAAATGAGCCTAGCCATGAATGTCATCAAAGTGACTATTTATATAATCAATAATCGTTCAGAAGAAAATGGAAAAATTGTTGAAAGAGTAACAAAGTAGAATCTGTCTATTCTCTCTGTACGCTTATATTAAATAAACAATTAATGAAAGGAAATGAAAGAGGATAGTCACAGCAGGTTGCCATTAGAAAGATGTAACCATTTAGATAGAATACTCTGTTGAAAGATCACAAAATAAAGCAGGAGAGTGGGTTGTTTTGGCTTGTTTATTTGCCCGGTTTTTAAAGAAGGATGCCAATCTCTGAATAACAGATGAAAAAGATACTATTGGGCACAGGATTTAAGTGAACAAGTGATCTAAAAGAAAACATCAAATGCTGGAAATCAACAGAATAAACAAACAGCCAAGTGAAGTTCAGCAGAAGAATACTTACAATGATAGAACAACTGAGCAAGACTCACAGTCATGGCCAATAGTCATTTTTGGTCAAGCACGAGTGAAAGAAAGGACAAGCTGGAAATATGGGGTAAAAAAACCATACAATTGTTTCACTATTTGGGCAATAATGAGCATAGGACAGAAATTTGTAGGAGAAAGTCTATGCTAGAAGAATGCTGGTTTGACTACAAAATCACTTACACAAACTGAGGAAATCTGATTTATGCATAGTTGTGTCTTATGTGTCAATACTTCACTATATGTATCAAGGACCACATTTAAAAGAAAACCAACATGAAAAATTATTAACACTATCAGATTGACTCCAACAAGTACTTATTTGGTGCTGCTTTGGCTTTGTGCAAATATTCAGAAATTCAAGCAGATTTATTTTTGTGAGGTTGTTTTTTCTCACACATTCTTTCACTTCAGTTTTTCTTTGTGTTTTGTTTCTTCCATTTGACTCCCTAGCTTTTGGGTTTGAGGAAGAAAAAATTATATCATACATGTAAATTTTTGTGTATTCATAAACACACTTGGGTGCTGCAAGCAGTATAAAATAAACGCATTCTACTTAAGTCACATGCTAGACTGTTTAATGTGATCAGATTGTTGACCATATGAGATACGGAATTATTGAGGGGACAGGAGAAATGGGTAATAAAGAGGAAGAGGCCACTGGAACTACATATTGAATGAAGACAGGCAGGTCAGAGGATGACACAAAACCAGGTGTTACATATATAACAACGATCCCTTTAAACCTGTTCTGACCACTGAATCCAAAGAATATGTATATACAATCGTTTCAATTACAGAAAATCTGCCTATCCTGTGGAAATGTAATAGAATAGTTCATCCTCCTTAATCCATGGAGTACTTATACATCTCTCCCCTCTTCTATTTCCTCCCAATGGATTCAGATACTTCTCGTACTGAGGTGCTCAGAAATGTACACAGTAATAGATGTGTAGTCTAGCCAGTGAAATAGGGTCTGTCATCTCTGAGCAGTGACGTGATGCCCTTTTTCTGCAGGCAGCATTAATTATAAAATATTTCTCTGAACACTTTCATTCTTTCATACAGCTTAGTGGGAAGAAAGCTCATCCTGCCATTTTGGCATCCCACTCTGAATATCACTGCAATCAGAGCAGTGTGAAAAGGACAAGCATCCAACAAGAATTTCAAATATAGGGATATTTTAAAATGTATTTATTAGTACACTGTTTAATATGCATGTAAGTGGATACAGATGTCAGTTTCTCTGTGCTACATAAATTTGGGTGATGAATATTTTTAATTTTGCTTTTGAAAGCCTTTATTCACAAGATTCCAGATTGTCCCTATATATGGAAATATTAAATGATATTAGGAAATTATGCAAAGATATCTTTAGTGTGCACAGTTAATATTTCTGTCATTATTAAAACATCTCTTTAAAAGTATATCATCAGGTCAGAAAATAGGTGCAAATGTATAACATGTGAACAACTGTCTAGACTCAGTCCACAGCCTATAAAAATCAGCACAAACAATACTGTTGCCAACAGAATATTTAACTTGTACTTCATGTCACAGCATTTCATAGGTGCATTAGAAGGTAACTTCTTTTTTGCCTCAAATAGTGATGCAGTTAAATCCCTATTCTACTAACAATAAACAGGTATTTGCCTTCACCAGTTCTTTCCCCAATTCTCAAAAAATCCCCAAAACCAAAACACACAGGACCTCCAAGTTACAATAATTTTGAGAAATCTTTTAATGTAATATTTGCAATGCTGTTCTGAAATACTCCGGCATATTAAAATGCTTTAATGTAAACATTAAAAGATTTTTACTATTTATTTCACTACATAAATTCTCTCGTCCTATGAAACTTATTATACAGTTACTGTCTTACCTTCCTTGTAATTAATAACATAGGATACCTTTTTTTCCCCACTTATTTTTAACTACTGATTAGATGACAATGCCAAGCAAATTACTAAGTTTAACTCCACCTTGGAAGAAAAACTGTGTGTGGAAGATTGCTAATCTATAAATTGTGAAAGCTACCTCAGGAAGCAAGATATGATCCAGTCCAGATGAAGGTGATTCTGAGTCAGTTCCCAAATATTACCTTCACAGCAATGAGAAAAATGTTGGTGCATCTACAGTTAAAAAACACCTTGAATCAATGTACTTAAAGAGAAGCTTTCTCTTGTCATGAAGAAGCATGTTTTAAGTGAATATATTAAAATTTATCAGTGTACATTTCTATGCAAATTCCAGCAGAATAAAATATACCTCTAAGATACTGAATTACAGACTTATAGGATTTTGCCAATATATGTCATCTGACTTTATGTCACCTTTAAAAACTACTGATTCTGTCATAAGCTATTTCAAAACCAACTACAATTTCACAGTTGGTATATCAGGCTGTAAGGCCCATGAATATATGTATATGATTCTTGATAAGTGGTTTTATTGGAGCTATATAGGATTTCTTTTTCACTTCCTTAATTTCTGGTGCTGAAATCATTCAGCATTCTTAAACCAACCTGCTGTGTTGTTTTTTTTTTCTTTTCTATTTTAGATTACAAACATTTTCCATAGAATGTAGGAAGTATCTAGAACATATCTTAGTTAAAATTAAAATAAGGCATTAATGTTGGCACAGCAAGATGTTAACAATGCTTAAAACCACAATTTCCAGAGCTCCTAAGTATGCACTAATTGGAAATTCTTAGTTTTGAGGATCCTTCTTACAATGAAATCCTACCAATTCTTGTCTGAACATGCATCATTATGACTGAAAATGCATACTGGCCTCGGGGAAGGTTATTATCTAAACTTTATAATCAGAAAATTGATCAATGCTCATTCAATCTCGCTCTGCTACCTAGTACCTGTCTGCAGAGCTGATAAGACATGGAAAAGTACAAAGGTGGGTTTTATCGCTTACTTAAATAACACCTTTTAGGGGTTTATCAAACATGTTATCTTCCCTGAATTAACACAAAGAAAGGGGCATTTTATTTTAACACTATTATTACTTGTCTGTTATTTGCAACATGTGACACCAGAAAAAAATGCAGTTTAAAAATAATGATACATAGAAGTCCTTACACCAACATTATATGAACTTAGAATGTTGTTGGAAAAAGGAGCTCTGTGATTTATGACTTTCCACATATACTACACATATACTACACATATACTACA
>JANRMJ010000066.1:88433542-88445878 GCA_025584955.1 Alethe diademata | reverse complement strand
CACATATACTACACATATACTACACATATACTACAAAAGATGAATGACATTTTGTGCTGAATTTTAACATAATCCTGTATGGGTTATAGATTTCTCCCATTTATTTGATCCTTTCAAATTTGGAAGTAACTGCATCTGAAATACACCCACACACTTTGGCAGCTTTTACCATGCACATTTATAGCCAGAAATATGTCTGAAAATTTTGCATATGTAGAAATACTGTATTTTGCTTGTAAGCCTTTTCATCTCAAAGGAGCTCCATGGAAGAATCACACCTGTCTTTTTTATTACAGTGTAATGAATGAGTAACTACTCAAAGGGACTCCAGAGAAATCAGTCAAAGTAATTTATAAGGTTATACTCAACTTATTTTAAAATGTCTAAAGCTGTTATTGTGAAATATGCTAAGTGCAAATGCCAGACAGAAGACTCTCTACAAAAAGCCAATAAATATCAAATAAATAGTCTCTATCGCTTTTACCAACATCTAATTTGTAGAAGCCGCTGTCTTACTGTTACAGATATTTCATTTGCTGTTCTGCAAAATATGTTCAAACATATCAGAAAAAAACATACAAATTCTGATTTTACATAAACAGTAAATGTTTGCAAAAAGTAGTAGGCTCTATCTGCTTCCATGGAAAATAGTTAACCCTTGAAATAATTTTCTTACATGTTCTCAGACATTATTGCAGCATACAGACATGCACTATAATTTATTTATTCTCTTTTTCTTAATTCCTTCATGTGTTTTGTTCCACTTTTTAAAATATAACTATTCCATATTACCTCCTGAATTGAGCTTGATGGTTTAAAAATATTTAACTCTCTGTACAGTCAAGTAGAGATGATTACCATTAAATCCATTCTATTACTAGTTGTTCTATTTATAGATAATTGATATAAAGGAACTTCTTGGGACATCCAAAGTGTACTTTTCAGTAAAACTTTCCATCGACATTAAATATTAATTATTATTAGAGATTTTTTTCTTTAAAATCCCCCAATTGACATGTAAATTTGAGTGAACATGCCTCATTCCTGTGAAATGTTCTAAGTCTGGCTTATCCTCAAGTGCACTGTACAGCTGTCAGGATTTTTAGCGATTTCCTGAGAACAATTTTGAAAATTTTTTTGACACTTCGGGACATGGAATTTTTCAAGCAAAATATTTGTGAGTTAATATCCAGATGGAGCAGTCTATGTTTCAGGATTTTCCAGTAAATAAATTAAACTGTATGGGAGGGAAGTAGTCTTTAGCATCAGCAATTATTTATAAATTTATTTTCAGGTTTTATATAAGATTTAAACACTTACAAATCAAAAACCTACACTGGTAATGAAACTTGAAAACAAAAGACATAGGTGTGCCCTGTATTAGAGAAATACTTAAGAATTAAATGCAGATTTTATATATTGCTCTCAGCTAATGTACAGCAATAAAACTAAAATTCTACACGGAGAAATGTTGTATTTAACGCCTTTAAAGACTACCACCTGAATTACATTTATGCCTGTCTTCAAGCACCTGCACTTCCACAGCAGAAACTTAGTCTCTGTAACTCATCAGCAGACATGGACATTTATCTCCAAAGGACAAATTGAAAATAATAACTGAGCAACGTTTCCGGCTGTTTCTGGACTTTGCCTGCACCTTGTGTGCTGTGTGAGATTACTGAGGGTGTTGGTCAACATGAGGCTCTTTGTACCACTCACACCTTGCCCGTTAGTTTCTGAGAGCGGTCAACAGCATGCCATGAGAAAGCAGTTCAAGAGCAGGACAAATTAAAAACAGTACTTCAGTGTTTAATTCTTCCAGTCATTATTTGTCCAGAATATTTGCAGCTGAAAGTAATATATTTCTATTTATTTGTATCTAATTTGTGTCTAATTTGTATTAATTTGTATCTAATACATTTCCCGTCCATTAATTTGTATGTAGTTTTTTAAATCCGTAGAGTTTTGGCATTTCTTGTATTCTTTGACTATGTGTTACACAGTTTAAGAGTGCACGCCTTGGGAAGTTACATTTTGTTGAAAAATTGAACTTGCCACCCAAAATATTTAAGTGATATAAAGGTATGTGGCTATATTAATGTTTTAGCTTGGATCAGAAATGTGCTTTTAAGCAAATCTGATCATTCACACTCACCAGGCTTGGATTCAACCTGGCAGGGAGAACTCAGTGTGCTGCTATATTGCTTTTGGGCAAAACTGACCTGGAAGATGAGCCCTGGAAAGGCACTGAAATGGTTCCACCCACAAAGCAGCATTTCCATCAACCCACAGGACCCAGCTAGAGCTATACTTCTACTATGCCACATTACTTGCTAACTTATGCATAGCTTACTTTACCTAGGGAATTGTGAAACAGAATTATTTTCCATACTCTTTTAGGGAGTCTTCCTTCATTTTGCAGCTAAATACATCAGCACTTTCATCAGATCACAGGTTACTACAATCTGTCTTTCTATGCACCAGTTTGGTTCCCTCCCTGAGAATTAAATAGTATTTCCTGCCAGGAGGAGCATCTCAAAAGTCCATGTATGCCCAGAATAAAGGACAACATCAGACATTTACTTTCCCTTTTTCTTCCCTTAGGGAGAAAAAGAGAACAGTGTTACTACTCCTCTTGTACTGAAAGTCACAGCTGGATTGGCTTATAACTCAGGGGTCCAACCATAGTAACAGTTCCATTGCACTGACTGTTTGAATATGGTGTCCAAGACACTTTGACACCTATGACACACTCCAGAGCTTTTTTTTCTTTTAATGTAACTTTAGATATAACACAAATTCTAAGATTTCAAGACATCTCACTACAGGGATGCCAGCGATTTCTTAGAAAAGGAACTAGCTGCTGAATAGTTGAAATATTCTTACGGGTGTACTACATTATGTAGGCAAGAATATGCACATTTTCATGGAAAAAAAGAAGCAAAAACACCACAGGCTTCTAAAATACTATTTGATGAATTTTATCTCTTTCAGCAATAACCAAAGTCATCTTCCTTTCTTTAAATATTGACATCACATATCACAGAACGCTGCAGACAATGATAAACATTTTCATACGTATTTTCACTTCTTCATTGATGTCATTCAGAAATTTCATCCTTCACTCAAGACTAAAATTATAACAATTGTCAGATATATTAGGATGGTCGAAGTGAAATATGAATAATGAATTTAATAGCAAGGGGATCACTTGACAAGTCACTACAAATACATAGAAAAGACATCATGTCATATTTCTTCTACTTTTTACCAATCCACCAGGAGTAGCAAGATAAAAAAAGCAAGAGATGCCAAAAGAATTTGGCATGCCATTGCTCAACAAAATAAATTAAGCCAGGAGATCACTTAACAATAAGGTGATACTGGCCTACTAACTTTAAATACTACTATAAGCATTTCCTCTGAATGCCCAAGATATTAGTTTCTCCCTAGGTTTTTTTGTTTGTTTTGGTGGTTTTGCCTTTTCTTTTGTGTTGGTTTTTGTTGCAGTTTTGGGGTTTTATTAATCTTTCTTTTTCTTTTCTGTTGTTTTCTGTTCAGGTTTTGTTTGTGGGTTTGTTTTGGGTTTTTTTCCCTTAGTCTAAATATTTTGACATTACACAGATCTTTCAGAGTTTCTTTTTCCCCTGATATCAGGTGCAATATAGATTGTGCTAATGTAAAACATTGAAGAAGAGAAACAAAAAAATAAAGTAAAAGCCACGGGTCAAGATTAAAAAAAAAAGTTTCATTAGGCAGAAAAATGAAAGGAAAATAATAACAATGATAGAAGAATATATAGATGATGCACAATGAAAATGCTCATCATTGGCTGATTCATGCCCAGCCTGTCCCTGAAGAGAAGGCTGGCACCCCCAGACCAAGTGCCCTCATTTTGCTGTTCAGCATGCTCAGCATGGTGCCGTATGGTTTGAGATACCCCTTTGGTCAGTTGAGATCAGCTGACCCAGCTGTGTCCTCTCCCAGCATCTTGTGCATCCCTGGTCCCTTTGCTGGCAGGGCAGTAGGAAAATCTGGAAAATCCTTGCATCAGTGGCAGCCCTACTCAACAACAACTAAAACATCAGTATTCCTAGCACTGCTATCATCCTAAATCCAAAACACAGCACTGCACCATCTACCAGGAAGAAATTAACTCGGTCCCAGCTGAAACCAGGATAGCAAATAATACCTCAAGAGACCTAAAATCACCTCTCTACCTTACTGCATATTTTGAGTCTGTTTATTCCTACAGACTCAGCCATACATACGGACTTCATTATGGTAAGATTTGGATTAAGGTACCTAAACCACATATAAGTAAGTGAACCTCCCTGAATTCAGGGCATTCAGGGGCCAAATGAACTGAAAAAAGCAAGATCTATGATGTGGAAATTGCTGGTGCTGTTTGTGCATATGTAAAAGCAGAAAATTAACTGCTGAGAGAACACATATACACAAGTTGCCCTCATGTTAAATGAGAGAGAAGAAAATGAAAAATGGATGAGAGGAAAGTTCCGTTTGTGATTAAGGCTGACAGAGGCTATCAGAGTATGAGACAAAGTGACGAGAAGAAAAGACAGAAGAAAATAAAAATTCAGGAGATGGAGGAGGAAAGAGTGTGAAGCAAGAAATTCTGCACTAGCTGAGATGTCAAGTTACAATGGAAAAAAAAATTACGTCCCACACTTTGAATTTAGCGTACCAAAATAGCTTATGCAGAACTGGAAGATGAGAAAAATATCCCAGTGACCAGACATTTCTTAAGAATATTTTATGATAAGAACCAAATTTAGAATTTTGACAAGATTTTTAAACTACATAATTTTTCGTTTTCCTCATTAAGCTTTTGTTCTCAAAACGCTAAAGTAAATGGAGTATCTCACCTTGCCTCTTTCTACCTTTCCATTAATTTCTTGAGGCATTTAAAAAGACCAGGAGTATAATCAGATGATATGCACAAATCACACTCTTACTTGGTTTACTAATATGGAGGTAGAACACACTATTCTGTAATTCTAAGGTTCAACACTAGTCTTTCTACTGATGATCACCAATCTGTATGTATATTAAGTAAAGAACTAGTGAGTTCAATGATGTTGGAGAAAATCTGCCCCTGTATCTGGGGACATTCTGTAACAGTCCATACCCAATGAGAGATGGAGTTACTGTTTAGAGAGTGTGTAACCCAAGCTCTATCACCGCAACTGGACATAGATAGGAGCTAGTCCTCCTAAAGCCAGATAACATCATCTTAAAAAATAATATAACATCCTCTATGTTACATTATATTAGGCTTATTAGCAAGTCTAAAAACTTTGCCTGTTGAGGCCACACCTTAATTTCTGAGTCCGGTTCTGGCCCCTCACTGTGAGAAAGACACTGAGGGGCTGGAGAGAGTCCAGGGAAGGGCAGTGGGGCTGGGGAAGGGGCTGGAGCACCAGTCCTGTGAGGAGCAGCTGAGGGAGCTGGGGGTGTTTAGCCTGGAGAAAAGGAGGCTCACAAGAGACCTTATCATAGACTCTCTACAAGTGCCTGAAAGGAGGTTGAAGCCTTGTGGGGGTCGGCCTCTTCTCCAAGGCAACTAGCAACAGGACAAGAGGAATAGCCTAAAGTTGTACAAGAGGACTTTTAGAGGTAATTTTGGGAAACATTTCTCCAGTAAAAGAGTGATCAGACATTGGAACAGGCTGTGCAGATAAGTGGTGGAATCACCATTCCTGGAATTATGCAAGAAATGTGTGGCTGTGGCACCTGGGGACACGGATTAGTGGGGAACATGGCAGTGTTGTGATAATCTCTGATGATCTTTTCCAATCTGAATGACTCTATGATTACCAGGTACTGTCTCTGAGAATGTGAGACTTTTAAGTGCATTCAATTTCTCTATTTATACCCTTTTGATTTTAGTTCTCTTGTATTCAATTTTTGCATATTTTTGTTTCCTTCCTGTCCCCTGATAAAATAACATGATTTCTTAGAAGTTATACATTGAAGTGCATATGGTAACATGACAGGAAGTGGGATCAACCATTTTGTCAGCATTGAGAAAGACACACATTATTCTAAATTTTAGTATTAAGTATTTTTGGAAGACGCAACTGAATAATTTATTTTTCAGTTTTGTGAAAGAACTAACAAATCAATGTTTTGCTTTCATTTGTCATTCTAAATATATAAAAAAGCATTTTGATACTTTTGAATTCAAAATTTTAAATTGTTAATTTTTAATACAAAAATAATGGAAGCTGTATTTCAGGTTTTAAGAATAAATCACTTCACTTGAAAACCACAGCTTAAGTCTGCATTTTTAAAGTGATTTAGTTCTGAGTACCATTTCCCAAAGTTTACTCTTTCTCACAGAGATTTTTAAAGAGCAAGTTGATCAGATGAACCTTTCTCCAGTCTTAAATATTTTATCCTGTGTTACTAAATAGAAAGCTCCATATTCAATGCTATCAATATTTAGGAGAGACAACAGATTGCAGGATACTTCATTCCATATGATACTACCTTTTACAGAACATTTCTCTGACAGATATGGGAACTGTTTAGGTACAAAGAATGGCTTAATTTTTCAGGAAACTTTTAAATTACTTTTTGAAATTCAATTGTCTTGACATCTGGATATTTTAATTTATAGTCTTACTTTTAAAATTAAATTACATATGAAGAACTAATTTTAGAATCTTTCCATAGCTATCTCTTACAGTAAATTTTTTCTATGATCTACCAATCAACCAGACATTCAGAGAGCCTTTTTAGAAGTGTGTGCAACAGTCCAGTGAATTGAATGTATCAATTGTATTTGTATCATTTGTATCATTAAAAACCTCCTTTGGACCACCTATAATCTCTCTTCTGACTCATTCTTTGCTGGAGGCATACAAATCTTTTGTTTTTCTAATTTAAGTAGTCAACTAAAATACTCTCAAAACTCTTAATGACACAATCTGGCTCAAGCGGCCAAACACATTTCTGAACTACAAGCAACTGATTAAAGAGGCTTTGTTCTTACACCACAATAACATTCTATTACCTTGTCATAACTTCAGTATTTGTAACAGGCTAAATTCCTTTCACAAAAATCCATTTCCATGCATTCCTTTTATTTTATAAGATTCTGGAAGTAACATAAAATGCGTGGCAAATCTTAAGGATTGAGAAATTATAGAAGTCATGAACAAAGAGACAATTAAATCATGCCAATTATCACTCTTCTAGGAGTAAAAATCCCAATGTTATATTTGGTTATGTGCTCATCTCAGTCCATGATATATTCTATACTTGATATAAAGAGAAATCATAATTTAAATATACTGGTATCTTTTATAGTGCCCTATGGGAACTTGTTTTGATCAGATGCAATATTTCTGCAATTTTAAGTGGTTTAACCCTTTTTTGCAAAAGAAGACTGTACAGAACAATTAGAACTTTGATGAATCTCATGCTTTATAATACTTTAGTTACTAGAAGACAGATAATTTTTTTTTTAGTTTCTACTGAAACTTTTTTTTTATTACAAATGTAGCTCTATTAGAAAAAAATGTTTGAAATAGACTTGAAAACATAAGTGTTCTATAAATGAGAAACGGTGAAATGATGGCCAGGTTGTTCATATATGTATAATATAAATTGTAAAGAAAAAAAATTCAATGTAAGTACAATAATAACAGTTGCTTGAGAGACTCAAGCATTCTATTATAGGAAATGAGAGGAAAAAATTTCTTGATTAAAATTAATTAGCTAATTTTGTACTTCTCATGCTTTCACCAGTCCTTGAAATTGCAATTAAAGAAGTTGACAACAATAACCTTGCTATTCAATTCTATATGCCCAAGAAATATTTCAGGTAAGAATTATCCAAAAATTAGATTTGTGAGTTACTTTATTTGTGTGTAAATTGATGAGGCTTTTGAAACTGTAGCCATCTTGGGAGAGTTTAGACATTTCACAGATGTTTTCCTTTTACCTTTCCAATCTTACACTTTGAAAGAAATATTTTCAAAAGCCAAATTTGTTATGTTAGCAATTCAGTTAAAGGACACAGGTGTTTTGAAGTACTATTTAAAAAATACATATTAATTTGAAATGCAAAAAGCAGGAGTCTTCTGTTTCTAGAAAAACAGAAATAACAGGAAATAAGATAGGGTTCCAAAGAAAAATCAAAAATCTGGCTCCTTATTTTTGGATTGCATACTGTTGCAGTGAAATTCCTCTACATGAAATCAATGCATTGTTAAATGATTTTTTCCATGCTCAGTCAAAAGTATTGATTTTTTTTTAAAGTCTAATTTTCCTTTTATATGAATACATGTACTAATTCTGTCTAATTGTATCAATCAAGAGCAAGCCACATTTGGTAGTCCATAATTTACTCTCTATTACAGGCTACTGTTTATCTGTAAAGTGATATTTCATAGTCTGTAATTAGGGAGAACACAAAACATCAAAACACAGCAGTTTTAAGCTGTACTGTAAGGTACACCATGTTTTGTGTTGCACGACACAAACAGTACTTCATTTAGAGAATAGGAGCTAAACTCAGTAAACTGAAGCCTTTTTTGTAATATTGTATGTGCAGTTCTGATATCAGTTTATAATAACACTCCTCCCCTGTAGAATGGAGGCAGTTATGCCTAAGAACCTTTGCTAATAATATTGAGATGGATATACTAAAAAAATCTCATATGTAAACACAGGTTTCAAAGCATACATCACAATAACCTTGGAGGTAAGATAAGTTTTATAGCAAGTTTAGCTATTTCTCCTTATTTTCAATATTTTCCCCATATTTTCAATAATCAAACCCAACAGTAACAGCAACTACAAACAAACAAGAAAAAGAGAAATGAATAGGTTGAAATGGTGCTTATTAGATTTCTAGTTAAATTCACAATAACTCTTAGGGTTTGAATCTGACTTGATTCCTTAATTAAGCCTCAGTTCAATTCTTACTTCTAAATTGAACCACGAAAAATGCAAGAGTTATACATAATTTAATCATCTATTACTTTATTTCTATTCAAAGCTGTTCTTCATTAACGGCTCAGCTATGGAATTAACCAGCATGGGACAACCCAAAAATATGCATATTGAATCTGTCATTTCATCCAAAATAATTCTCCTTGACCTCAGAAGAAGGCCTGTAATGCTTAAATCATACTAGAAAATAATCTGATCTATAAAACCTATTTATTTTGTTCTTCTGTATTTCCAGTTGAGAAGTGATTGATAGCTAGGTTAAAAAGAGATTTGGATTGTTTTAACAGACAGTTTAGGAGAATGAGTTATAAACTGTAGTCATTTCATACCCCAGTTGAAACACACTGGTAAAACTAGGGACTGATTTGGAAGAATTCTCAAGCAACAGCTACAAATTTCTTTAATAGAGATATTAATTACTTCCTTGCAATTTCTCAAGATAAAACGACATTCAAGTAGTACATGACTAATATATACCAAGGAAGTTTAAAAAGAATGAAACATCCATGTATTTAATTCCTCTTAGTATCAAAACCATTTCTTAATACTGTACAGGAAAATAATTTTCCTTCAAGGGTAAAGAATTTAGGTTTCTTGTTCAGTCTGCATGCATTTACTCATCTAAGGTTAATAAATTTTTCCCTGTATATTAACTGAAAAAGGATTCCTCACCTGGGAAAAAAAGAATTGTTATTTATGACTGATAAACTCATTTAAACTTTTTTCCTCCCCTCCTCTGTTTTTTATTTTTATGGGTGGTTTGAGGAGAAGACAATTGGATTTGAAAAGTATATCAAGTGAAGGAAAGATTTTATTTTATTCAGAGGACACCACATGTCTTAATCTCTTATACCTCAACCATAAATGAGTTCTGAGTAATCCATAGGGATCCTAGTGTAGTGGCTGATGAATGGTCTGATGTGATACTTTGTGGACAAAAAAGATCTCAGAAAATTTGTAATTCAATGGTATCTTATGGGTATAACTGCAATTTACACTCTACATAAAGTAAGATTATACGTTTCAAATACCTTTAAAGCAATAAAAACTAAAATTAATAAACCAAAAAATGTTGGGTTTTTTTTCTGAAGACAGGATTCAAAAGCATATTTAAGCAAGCCTTCAGCTATGTGCAAAATCTTTATAGTAAATAGAATGTTATTAAAGTGTTTACATGTTTCAAGCTCAGGCAAAAATGAGAGAAAGATAACATAAACTAGAGGTTACTCCTTCATAGGACCCAATGAGAAAGGATTTCTAGTTTGTTTGAGAGTTTATTGAAGATATTTATGAAGCTAATTATGAAATACATTTTTTAAAATATTTATATTAATGGGTCAACTCCAGACTACCTAAATACAGCAGAATAAAAGGAGAACAGGACTGATCACTCCCATTATATGAGAAGTTAGAAATGTTTTAGGTTTTAGTTGTCAAGAATTGTCACAAAAGGTAAAAAAGTTCAACAGCAAACATACTGTTCCTGCACAAAGCCAAGATGAAGTGTGAAATGAGACTTTACACACAAATCACAATATTAGCAAAATATGTGCTCTACACTTTTGCTATGCGGTCACACTTACAACAGTTAATGCTCTTTACTGTCTTCTAAGTCCTCATAGGTCAAGGAATGAGATTAGTGCTCATAAACTGTGGCTGGCTGCATGACTATTAGAAGACCAGGATACTCCTAAATTCATAGAATGTCATTTTTGTTCCACCAACACAAGCGAGAATTCTCTAGATGAGAAATCCATCCATTAGAGCTCAGTTTGGTTTAGCCATAGTTTTTTCTATGACTTCTAGTGACTTTTCTGCTATCATCATGAGCATCTCACATGCACAGTTTCTCCCATAAAACTACCTGGCTTTTCATTTTTTTATTTTTTTATTTTTTTACCTATTAATGTGTTTTCACAGAATCACAAGGTTGGAAGAGACCTCCAAGATCATCGAGTCCAACCCATGCCCAAACACCTCAACTAGACCATGGCACTGAGTGCCACATCCAATCTTTTTCTAAACACATCCAGGGATGGTGACTCCACAACCTCCACAGGCAGACAATTCCAGTACTTTATCACTCTTTCCGTAAAAAACTTTTTCCTAATACCCAACCTATATTTCCCTTGGAGCAGCTAAGACTGTGGAACCATTGCTTATAAGAAATTAATTTCATGTACATGTCTCTCTACTTATGCTTGAATCTGCTGCTGAATTTCATTTTTAAACTGGCTATGACAGATGTTTCAAGTTTTCCAAAGCACTGAGATATAATATTCAAGCATTCAGATTTCCCAGTAATTTTTGATAACCATGGGGTATGATGTCTGCAAACAGGAATCTGCAGAAAATATTTTCAGAATTCAGTTCTCAAGACATTCAACAGAGATACATTCCTGAAATCTCAGTGTATGCAAAATTAATCAGATTTCTTTATAACTTGCCCAATATCACTACTAGTGATACAATAATTTCTACAAGTTCATTTGTTTTCCACAGAATTAAAAAAATGATGCTATTAATAACACATAATAATATTAAATTCCAGTTCTTTTCATGCCTAATAACAAAAAGGGCCTCTTTCCTAAAAGTAAGTAAATATCCTAACCATGACAAGCTGAAAAAGACTGTAAAAAGATGTCACTTCAGAGGCACATTTCACACTTGACAGCTTATTTAATTGATTTAGGCTGTGATCATCACTGACTAAAAGTATGTAATGGGGTATTTCAAAGAAAATAAAGTATTTCAGTTGGGAGAAACATATTCAGTGAAAATTTCTATCATTGGTATTCTCCTGCCTTTAATTTTCAGTCCTTTATCTAAAAATTATTAAACCATTTGTTGGATTTTTTTTTTCTTTTTACAAAGATAAGTAAGGAAGGATATGTTAAGGAACAGTTCACTTGTTTTAAATGCTTTTTAGAGGCATTTATAAAAAATTAAGGCATTTTTAAAATTAATTTCTCAGGATTTGCATACAAGTTACTCAGTTTCAATACTGAGGGTCACCTTTGTTTCTTTTCTCCACAATATATGCAAATGCTGACTGAAAAAAATGAAAGAGATTATAAATTGTTCAAGGGGAATTAGTACTACCCTATTTTGTTTCATCAGAAATCAATGGAAAATCTCTAACAACCTAAGTGATATATAGCTCCCTGCTTTGTTTTTAGCCATGATTCTGCTACAGGAGTAAACTAACGAACCAAATCTGATCAAATATAATGAAAGAAAGAAGAAAAAGGAAAAGAGATAGGAAAAGGAAAAAGAAAAGCAAATAAAAGCAAGGGAAGGGAAAGGGAAAGGGAAAGGGAAAGGGAAAGGGAAAGGGAAAGGGAAAGGGAA
>JANRMJ010000066.1:88363705-88430531 GCA_025584955.1 Alethe diademata | reverse complement strand
GAATATACAGTGTAACCTAGGAAGCTGATTATTTCTAGCTCTGGACATATTTAAGTGTCTAATATTTGAAAGGTGAAAGTTGGATAATACTTGCAAGTGGTGGAAGTTTTTAGCTTGATATTTATGCCCATGATTGCTTCTGCTTTTGAGATACATGTCCTAATCAACAACACTCAAATATTTAATGAAGTTAGAAAGATGAGTAAACACTGAGAACTTCAGACAAGGTGGGAAGCATGTGCCTTAGGAATAAAGGAGGTGTGCTCTTCACTAGAGGTGACTGGTTCCTTGGTAGGTGATAAGAAATTATTTAATCCTTTTCTCTCATCCCATCATGCAGATGTCTAGAATCTTATACTTCCTGTAACTGTCAGTACAAAGACAAATTATTTGTCATTTTCATGACAAGATGTAATATTTAAAGCTTGTTCTGAAAAGCAGAAGTCTCATTGAGGATGGATGACAAAAACTAGTTAGAAGACTAGAAGGAAGGTCATGTCATGTGGCTGATGTTTCAGCAAGTGTGATATGTGTTAAAGAACAATTTTTGCATTTCTAGATTTTGTGGAGAGAAGTTTTAGCAGCCAAAAGGAGAGACATAATGGTGGTATGAGCAGCGCAGTATTTAGCCTCCTCTTGAAAATATTTTGAACAAAGAATCTGCTACAGGAAACTTCTTTCAAATAACCTAGTACCCTGGTGTTTCTTCTCTCTCCTAAATTAATAACTTTTATTGAATCTTGCCTTTATGAAAATATTTCAGGACAAAATCTGTACCCATAATATATGCTTGTTTCTGTCAGAAATTAAAAAGCTATTCAGTGTATGAAGAACTATAAATGCAAAACTTTGAATTTTATAAAATAAATTTTTAATAAAGTGCTAATTTCTAGATTCCTGTAATAAAACCACCTTGCAGGAGAAAAACTCACATTTGCCATCCAACTCTTGCTTAAACTTATAAGAGCTTTAAATTACAAGCAATATTAGAGAAAAGTCATGAATACTGAGAAAAAATTTAGTCAAATGCAGTAATATTTCATTTGGCTTACACTAGAAGCAGCAAAAAGAATGTTTTTTGGTTTGTTTGTTTAAAAAGTTGTTTTATATAAGAATAAGGAAAAGCTTTTATAGGCTTCAACATTTTGAAATAATAAATCAGTTCTGAAAACAATAGATTGTTAGAAATTCCCCAAAGCACAAAAGCCAAATTTATTTAAAAAGAAAATAGATAATTCAAGAATTATATGATGGGACAGCACTTTCTGTGAAATAATGTTACAAAGCTTATAAGGTAAAAAAAAATGAAAATTAAAAGAGAACATCAGCTAATTCCCCAAATCTCGCACTGGCTTAGCCTTAATTCCAAGGCATATGTTAGATATGATTGCCAAGACAGACATATTTCTATTAGTTGTTACTCTAAAGGAGAGAAAATTCTTTTCCTACTAGCTTGGGTCCTTATTTAAGACTTGGCTTATTAATATTTATTCACCCAGCTTAACTCTGACTCTGATAAAAAAAACAAACTCTGAAGTTGAAGTTTTCTGTTTACATAAAGCATTTTGGAGTCCCTGTGCTCCCCCAAAGCATCTTAAGAACCATTGCAATATGCAGCTAAGTTTCACTTACTGAAATTGCTGACTACAATGTCCATGGTATTCTAGATGTCCATCTATTGCAGTGTACCTGATTTGTACCACTAAATGAAACTCAGAAGCTGTAGTTTGGTTTTTCACATCAGCAGTGGGATGCTTCATCCAAGAGTAAAATTAATCTGTTGTCTTGTCTAGAAGGGATGAGAACATGGCATATGCTTTGACAGCTCTTAGTCAAGGTTAATGGAGTCTCTGCAGGAGCCTGAATGTTAATATGGTTTTTATGATCATCGTATTAGTATCCTTATTTTTTACTTGTACATAACAAACTAATTACACACTGTGAGCTACTGAGTCTCTGTTCTTGTTACTGTGATAAAAGACACCAAAATGTCTTTTATTGTAGGCTCTTTATAATTATTACAGCTCCTTATCTATACAGCTATATTTCTTTAGAACACATACAATCAGATTATCACTTTTACCAGGTCACCTTAAAGGTGTAATATAATGTTACATTTGGAATAAAGCACCTTTGCACTCCCATTTAAAGACTGTTAAATTACCAAGAGAAAGGGGGTGGGGGAAGTAATGAGAACCTGAACTATAGATCTTTGTTAGTTTAAACTAGAGCAGAATAGCTATGTCTGAAGTATATTGCTTACAAAAATATTAAGTATAAAATCACTGGTTTTCCAATCACTTGTACATAAGATAGACTTTTTTAAAAAGGATAACCATTTCTGTGGAGAGGTGCTCAATTACATAAGTAAATATGAATGTTTTTAATGAAGCTTATTATTTTAAAATTACTACATCCAATTTCAAAGTTATGATGTCCATACTAGCTTTTACTCAATTTAAGTAAAGACCTCCATGACATTTTACTTCTACCACTGCAGACTACTGTCATTATCACAGAAGCAAATTAATGATTGGAGAAAAGTTGAGTGTTCTGATCTAGGTAAACTGAACAATGGGATTTCTAAATAAAATTCTCTATTGGAACAGTTCAAAACCAAGAAAATACAAATTTAACTAGGCTGGCCACCTGTTAGAAACAGTCAGCGTTCATTGCCATAGATCAGAAAAAAAAAAGATTTGGTTGAAAATGTTCAACTACAGAATTCCCTCTTAGCAGTGAATAAACTTGTGGATTGTTTGACTAAACCAGATAATGTTTTGGAAATAGAGTTGAATTTAAAAATCTGATTTTTTTACGTAGGTTCAACATATATCCATAATAGAAGGTGCTCTTTTTTATCTAGAAAAGCTTTTTTAAATCCTGAAATCAAATTCTTAGGATATAGTCACCTAAATAGGTGCTGGTGGAATTCAGAAAAAACAAACTCTCCCTAAAAACACGAAGTTACCTGGCTGAATGTTACTAGCACTGCTCCCTGTATGCAAGTATAGAGACCTTGATTCAACATGCAGTTACTCAAAACTAGAATTCTGCAACTGGAAAGCCTCTTAATCTTGAAGGCTTAAACTAAATATGAACTGTAGTGCCTGGGAGACCTGCCACCCTAAGCATGTAGTTACTTTGCTTCTCTAAAAATTGATCCTGTGGAGTTATAGGAGAAAGCTCTGCATACAAAGTGCTCATCCCAAGGAATTTTGACACTAGGTGAGATGATCCAGGTCACAAATGAATTCTGATTACTGTGACAGAATTGTGACATTTCTGCCAGCTATACAGTGAACAGCGTTACTAAATACCATATTCACTACTCATTAACTGTTTCTAAAGCACATTCATCAGCCCAGTCTAATATACAAACTGAGTCACAACAATTAGAAATTAACTGCAACGCAATGAATACTATCTCTGAATCAATGCTATATTGTCTGTCCTGGATTTCCTCTCTTCTTTGCACTCATCATCAAAACAAAAACACTTGTTCATCTTTATTCATTGATTCTAGAGTAGCACTACAGACTGCAACCATTTGCAAAACAGTCAGTTCACAGATACAGGCAGCAGGAGGAATAACATCTTTGTTAATACAGCTTGCTATTAGTAAATCTTGGTGCAGACAGCTCCACATGGGCTTCTTAAAAGCCAGGTTACTCTGGACAGTGATTAATGAAGTATACAATTTCCATAAATAAAATTACTATGACTATTTATTGAGAAAAATACAATTTTTTTTAAAGTTCTACAGTTGAAATAGAAATATATGTTATAGTGGATAAGTATTTTAGTTTAGTCAAAACAAGATGGAAAGTAAAAATTTTCCCACAACCTCCCAGAATAGTCCTGCACTTAAGTTCAAGTTTGCAGCTTGAAGGACGAACAAAAAGAAAGCCAACTCCCCAAACCCTCCAGCCTGACTGAGTCATTTCTTCAGGTCTGACTTCACAAGACAAAGAGAGACATGGCCTCTGTTAACACAATCATACAAAAAAATTTGTGGCAAAATAGTGCCTTTACTACTATCACCCTAAAGTTCATTGTCACTACCATATAGGAAAAAATGGAACCTTCTTTAATCCTATGAGAAACCTTTATTCACATGCAGTCAGTGCTTTCCTGTGCACTGGAGAAAGAGGAGGAAGTCTGGGGAAAGGCAAGGGGTATCAGACTTTCCTACTATGTTTACCAGGGGATGTAACCCTTGGTCATATTCCAGAATACACAGATGAAACCTTTTCTGTGGCTCACATATCAGAAAAAGAAGCTGCTATGCAGCTCTGTCCAAACACATACATCAGCTCTCACAGTTCCTACTAAACCTCGAGATAAATGCATAAATCACAGACATTTTATTTTGGGAAAGAGCAAGATTACAAATAGGCAATGATCTAACATTGCTTCCCACACTGGAAACCTAAACTGACGAGCTGAGAGCTAATTTTAGTATAATAAATTCTTTAGAGACCAGTATAATTTATTTTTTTTATTTAGTGGGGGAAAAGTACTTGTAAAAATGTGTTTTGCAGGTTTGGCTTGTTACTGTTTTTTTGGTTTTTTGTTGGGTTTTTGTTGTTGTTGTTCTTGTTGTTTTTTGGGGTTTTTTTTGTTGTTGTTTTGTTTGTTTTTTTGCTTTTTTACTTTAGCTGTAAAAGGACTAAAACTGAGACAAAAGCCACAAAACTTAAATTGTCATTTCAGCCAGGTAATATAGAAACTCAGTATCTTAGATCACCTTTTGATCCAACATATATATATATATATACACATACACATATGCCTACTGAACTATAAGAGAAAGGTGTTCTTCCTTTGTGTCTTTTATCCTGGTAGTAAGCAACCATATCACAGTATCACAGGATCACTAAACAATTTTAAAAGTACAAGAAATCTCTGTCTTGGGATCCCACACTGCTCCAAACACGAGATTTGAGGATTAAATTGTATTTTAAGCTATTGTTCTTTCCTCCAGCATTCATTTGGGTAAGATTCATCTTACCTAACCTTAGCTGTAAGGCTTGCCACTGAATTGACTTTGTCTCTTTAATCAGAGGAGTTAAGCAGTTCCAGATAGCAGTTTCTCTTATATGTAATATGTACATCCAAGGTGAGACAAATCTATATTGTTTTGTTGCAAAGAAAACAAAGGACAGCTAAGTGCATGATATTTTATCATATATATTTAATATATGTGATACTGTCACAACAAAAAAGTTTCCAGCAGACAGAGAGGATATTTAAAGATGAACATAGAATTGAAACCTGATCTCTTATTCTCTGTCAAAATCCAAAATGAAGTCCAGAAGTTATAATGACATCTACAATTCCTCTTAAATGTGTGTGAATCCACTGAACAGCGCCTGAAGTCTACTGGTATTAGTAGAATTTTGTCTCAAAAAATTCAAAGCCAAAGTTTTCCATAAAATCCCATCTCAATAGAGATATTTGGTGCCATTGTGAAACAGGATATATTGATGCTTTAAATCAAAACTTATTACTTGCAAATCTCACCAATGATTTTATGGATTATGACACTGATATCTTTAAATAGGTTTCTGTTTCCTCAAGCTTACATGGGAATATTCTACTCCAGGATAGGCGCTCCTGGATGATTTCCAAACTGGTTCTTCAGAGTTGTGTAGATAAACAACAGAAACAAAAATCCATATTTTAGACAATATCTTTGTTTCCAAAAAGCACTGACTACTTTTTGTTCCATAAACTTCTTCTCTCTTTCCACAAGAATTAACTTCTCTGTTTACCCTTGGGAGAACTGCAGAGAAAAAAGCAATGCAGAATTAAAATTATTTAGAGGAACTTTGATGATATTTCGGACTTCTCTGGTTGCTGCTCTTTTGCAGTCATTTACTCTCTCTCACTTTCTTGCATTAGGGACTACATAGAATTTAACTATGAATTTGCATCAGATTTTCAAAGTGATCCTTGCCCATGTAAAGCCTTTATGTACTTGTGCTACACTGCCACTGTATAAATACCTTGAGAAGATTAAATGAAAGCTATGCTATATATATATATATATGTCTTTCAATTCTAAGGGATATTTCACAAATATTTAATTAAATTTTAAAATCCAAAAATTACCTTGAACATGTATTTCATATTGAAAAAAACAAACAAAAAATGTTTTGTGGTATCTCTCAAGTCACAAAATATTTTAGAGAAGGATTCAGAAACAAACCTCAAATTCCCTGGTTCTTAGCTTTTGTCTTTGCCTGCTCCTCTCTTTTCAGCCATTTTTTGGTCTCCTTTCAGCTATTCTTGACAGCTAACAAAGACAGTGAGCTTTCAGGTATCTTTGAACTTCAAAGATATTCAGCTACAAGTCATTTTCTTCAAGTTTGTCTTCCAAAGTCCAGTGACTCAAAAATAGACTATTATATTGATATTTCTTCTAGGTCCCCAATGATGATGTGGGAGAGAAGACTCCTGGAGGTCAGTCCTATAAATCTCATGTGACTATGACTGTCCAAATCAAATGTATTTAATTTCTTTAAACCAAGAATAGTTGCAAAAGTTCAATACAAAAGTAAATGAACAGCAGATTGAAAAAACCCTACTGCATAAACCCATGTAAAGTACAAACTCAAAAAATGCTGACACATATATATGACTTGTCAGATATTTTTCCGCTCTATGACGATTTTTTATGGAAGTTAATGTTTTCAGGAAAGACTGATATACTAAATGGAAGACTGGGCTTGTAAAAAAAAAATTGTGTCTGTCAAGCAAAAAAACCACTATCAGACATGAAAGATACCAGTTCGGCTTCACTTCAATATGATCATGAAATAAAAAAGGCCATTAGGTGTGTGAAACACTGCAAATAAAACATCAGTGAGACCTGACAACATCTTCTGTATTACTAATAAGGAAAACCAAAGCTAAGGGGATCTACATGTTTTAAAGAGGTAGATTTTAGCTTTTACTTCAAAGCAGCTTTTGTTTACACTTCAAGGATTTCAAACAAAACTAAATGCTGAGGAAAGAAGGTGCTTCTTTTACTCCTTTATTCTCACATGAAGAGAGTGGAGAACAAAAGTTTCCATGTAATATATCAGAAAATGAGAATGTAAAGATGGTTTGCAATTCATTTCTGTTCAAAGCACTTCACAGCAATGGATCTGAGAGAACTCTGACAGGTCCCTTCACAAAAATAATAATTATTCAGAATTGTGACTTACAGGTAATGGAGAAAGCCTTGCCTTATGTATATGTGCCTATCAGGCACAGCTTAAATACTTCTCCATCTCCCACTACAGTGAGACATTTTAATTTCAAGCCAGTGTAATTGGCTTGTTTTATTTGACCATCCTGTTCACAAAAAACATTAAATTTTCATAACCTTATGAAATGAGTTGCTAAAAACTTTCATGAAAGTGCAAAAGTTCTTCTTAATCAAGGAAGCCTTTTTTAATTTTTTTTTTAATTTTTCTTTTTATTACAATTATGTTGGGAAGAAGGCTTGTATGGAAGGTATATCCTGGCTATGAATGTTTTTTTCTTTTGCTTCTGGGTACTTCTTCTTGTTAGTATCCTCGTTTCCAAGCTTTGGTTATCTTCTAAATAACATAAATTCTAACTATTTTCTTAAAGTTGTTCATTTAAAAGCTGAAAAAAAAAAAAAAAGGAACATCTTCCTTTCCCCACCACTTAATGACCTTATTGGTGGGAATCAGATTTCCAATACCAATTTACTCACTTATTTACTCACTAATTTCATTGGGTAAGACCTGTTTGAAAGTTGAAATATGACATTTGTCTGAGGTTGTCCTAAAAAGTTGTAGTGGAACCACAATGTGCTTAATGTGTAGGAAATTTCTAGTGTTTTTTCTGCAAAGTTAATTTATTACTCCAAGTAATATGACTTTCATTGTTTTCCAACGAAAATCTGCTTGCTAGATAATTTCTGGTATTTCTGTTTCTTATCCTAATGCCACTTTCTCTGAATTTATGAGAATACTAAACAAATTGATATTACTGAATACTGAGGATATGGATAACAAGATGAATGAGCCAGCTAGAATGCTCCACATATCTCTAATTTCAAATTACCATGACATTCGCCACTTCCAAACTTACACTGGTAACTGGCATTCTGATCAATCATTATAAATTTATTTAAGTATTTAAATAAAGACAGAAGAACCACTAAGAGGTTTTTGACATGTAACAAATTACACAGGTTTGTTAAATGCACCACTGTGCTGGTGCAAGGCATGTGGCAAAGCATTCCCATGGGAACTGAGGGAAGAGCAGGATCAGGGCCAATATCTCCAGTCTAAGCAAGGGTATATATCAACTGAACCACACTATGAAACTGTATGCTAAAAACCTATCTACCTGCCAGTAAATGTTAATGCACAATGAAATCAAGCACACTAGCTCTTTTTCACTGATTTCTCACTTTTACTATAAACTAAATGCTGGATACCTTTTTTTTTAGAGTGAGTTCCTTTGCCTAAGGGCGCTCTGTAGTTACACCTAGGGAGGTATTTTGCAGAAAGCTGAAAGCTGTAGACTGGTCACACTCATAACTAGCAGGAAGCCTTTTAGTAACACACAATGTCACACTGGGCACGACCTAATTGAAAGCTGTATAAAGCAGATTGGACTCTACTTGTCATATGGGGATGTGATGCTGCCAGTGTTTGAGGTGGGCACAATGAACTAATGCCTTCAATCTCCTGTGAGCAATCCCAGTGTTCTCAATCATCTAGTTAGTGAATATTCTAAATTCACCCCTGACTTTTCCATACCCTCACTTCTCTGAGCAGGTGACCCCAATACAAGCAATCTACTTCTTTTGTGTTTGACTTTGTGGTGGTCAAGGGAGATAGAGAGAATCAGAGTAGCTGTAAATTTTCCCCAATAAGAGGAAGCCAAGTGTAAATGAAACAAATAAATATTTACTATATACTTTAGGCTTTAGCTTAGACTCATGGTACTTAAAGAGAAATTTACATATAAGAATAAATGAAAACAATTACAGTAGAAAGAGCAAAAAGCAGAAGAAGGAAGTAATGGTCAAGATTAAGGTTAAAAAGGATAAAAACGGGAAAGAGGGATTTGCTTTATCCAATATATGCACTTTGTTTTCTGGTATGCAATTTTGCATGCTAAAATTGGGCAGTTTAAGTGTAATATACTTCAATTTTTACCTTAAACATTGATTTCACTGAAAAATTTTAAGCCAAGGATGTAAGCTGCCTTGTTTCCTGCTTCATTCAGGAAATGATCATCCAGTAAAACCGTTGTGGAGATGCCTATCATTCCAGTTAAAGGTAACTCTATCGGTATGGTTATTGAATTCACAAACACTTTTATTAGCTCTGTCACCCTGGATTTGCATCTGGTGGTGTTTATCCAATTTAGGTGAATGGCTATTGCTGTCTATTAGAAAAAGATAAGTTATGTATTTACAAGAAAACCACTTAAGTATGAACTCTGAAATTCACTCCAGCATAAACTTTATCCAATTAACTAAATCACATGATTTTGCCTGTCTGGGATTACAGAAAACATGGAGCCAATCCTGAGGCAGTGGGTCTACGTACAGCATGTATGAGGGCCCATTCAATCTCACAATATTTTCTGTAAGAAAAAAAATTGCTGAAGTAGCTGTGGTGGAAGAAAAGAGAAACATGAGACCCAAATCCACCTGTTTTCCTAAACATCTCAGAAAACCTGAGAGAAGCTCTGGCTCTGCTATTAAATATTCTGGTAGTATTGGGGCACTGCCAACACTAGGAGGTAGCAGGGCAGAACAACTTTTCCATGACTCTCTGAGGCAATGGGAAGATATTTTCCAGGACCATACTTGTCTTTTCATCATCCTTTACACAAGTAAACACTGCAACTTGCCCCAATGCCTCTGCTGTGCCTGTGCATTCACTGAGGTAATATACTTCCTGCTCTATATCCACTTTATTTCCTCTGTTCAAAGATCCAAGAGGTGTTACGTCAAAAGCGTGTCTTTTATTGCCCATAAACATCACTTTAGTGTTAGTACAGCTGCCTTCATTGGACCTGTCTTTACAATTACAAACAAAAGACTTGATTTAGCACATACTAGACTGTCTTACTGCTGAGCTGGGAAAGCTCCACATGTGCTAGCAGCTTGCTTTCCTTGGATTATGGTCCCAGGGCTCCAAAAACCTTTACACATAAATAAAGTTAAAAGATACTCAGAAAATACAGATTTGCAGACCCAGCAATTTGAAGTTTCTGAAAAACCAAAGCAATGTGAAAATTATGGAAAAAGGATCTCCTTTTGCCAAAGGAAAACAATGATACTATTTTATACTTCTACATCTTCCATCCCAAGACACTGGACAATCTTTCAGCATTTAGCAAGAGAACACACCTATTAATGAAAGGACTATTTTTCACAAACAATAAAGCAGAGATTAAATGTTATTTTAAAAACCAGGAAGATCTCTTGCTCTTTCTGCTTCCAACACCTGACTGTTTGAGATTTTTACTCAATCATACTAAATGATGATAGAAAGAATGTAAAAATTTTATTATTTGAGGAAAACAGGAGTTAGACTGAGTTAAAATCTCACCAACCAAGTATATTTTGGGCAACTTACATTTGAATTTTTGATACGTGTGACTTTTAAGGTGGATTCATTAAGTATTGTATCATACGCTACACTGGGTAATGGAGTTATTATTTCAGGTGGGTTTTTTTTCTCAAATTAAAAACAATTTTATGAACTACTGAAATGCCAGACCAATTAAGTGATTTCAAATACAAAATTTGAAAGAGGTGATACAATACCAAAGACTTCAGTCTTTTTACTTCAACTCTGCAACGAAGAAATTTTATTAAACCTGCATACTAATCAATACAGCATGCAAATACTGACAGTAAGGACTCTTGAAACAAGCAAAGAAGTTTTATGGGATTCATCTTTACAGCTACCCACTTGAAAAATCAAGAAAAGTTAATTATATTAATTTCTTCTGGTAATTAAACCTCAATTTGTATATTCAATAATTCAAACTCTGTCTGCTTATATCAATATTGTACCAGTATACAACATAATTCACTTCCACAATGTGATGTCAAATGCATCTAGTTATATTAAATATGTAAATTAAGAAAAATAAGTAATTTCAAAGTCATAAATTGGTTCCTAAAATATCATTGCCATGAAACAAAATAAATTATTTTAGCTAAAGCTTTAGCTAAGCACATTCATACTTCTTTTTAGGCAGGATCTTCGTACACACAAGGAACAACTCTGAGCACAGGAAACTAAAGCTTATTGGCAAGAATGTATTAACGCATTCCTCTTGAGAAGGAAAATTTGTCACCTTTATCATGAACTTATAAGATGACAAAGACTTATTCAGACTGGGTGCAGAAAAAAATCCTTTCTCCACTTGTGACAAGAGAACGTTTAAAACACGAAAACAGTGGAACAGTACTAATAATTAAGGCTCAATATTAAAATAACTTTTCCTTTCTGTGCTCCGTATCTTGAAATGCTGTAGTTAACAAGCTTTCTTTTTGGCAAAGTCTTTATGAAAAGATTAAGAGAACCTATGATTAATGGTTGCAGCAAGAATAAATAAATGAGGACAAGACTATACTGTGAAAGCAAGCTTGAATAGATAGCAAAAAGTTGACAAATATGCTGAACAGTTGAAAACTGGCTTTTGTAAAATGAATCACTGTATTCTTTATTATAAAGTTAGAAATTAGTGTTTTAACATATAAAATATATAATTCAATAATTGCACAAATTATTTTATTATTTTATTATTTCATTAATATTTTTTTTTATTTTATTAGATAAGTTATTTCCTTAAATCTATTGGAACTATACCCCTTATTTGTCACTGCTATAGTGCTGGAGGAAAGTAACTTGAAATATACCACTGCGTAGTATATTGTTGATGATCCGTAGTATAACAGAGTCCTATGGCAACTACAACAACATACTGTTCTTCTCACCTTAGGAGTGTGAGAAGTGCAACATTTGAAAATCAGGATTTCAGAAGCAACATTTTAAAGCGGATTCAGAGTTCCTGGCTGTGGCTTTCTATTTGTCTCATAGAATTCTTCTATTATGATTTTGCTTGAAGTAGAAAAAAATGTCCTTTAAGTGCTTTGGATACTTAAAACCAGACCTTCCCTACAGTCCACATCTATATATACTGGAATTCACTGTTGCTTTCACATGTGTTTTGTGATTTTCCATTCCCTTCAAAGTGTCATATTTGGAGTAAACATTCAAATAAAGAAAGAGTCTGAAAGCTTCGTTTGTAAAAGATCCTTTTTTTCTCCTCTAACTCTGCATGATAAATTCTTCCTGTTTATGGATTTTTTTTCTTTTTTTTTCATCACTTGAATCCTAGGTTTCTTGGAATTTAAAAAAAAAAACAAAACATAGTTGCCTATAATGTTGCACAGGCTTAGTTTGAGTCCACTCAAATGCATCAACATTCCAGTTCTATATATCTCTCAAATACTGATTCATAACTCATGTTTAAAAGATTCTCTCTCCTAAAAAAATACAAATTATTGTAAGCGTATGAGGCAAGTTTTATGTTGGCAGATGTGGAAAGATCATGGATAGGAAATTTGAAATAAGGCCAGGAAAAAATAATTAGGTAAAACATAGAAGGGATCATATGTGTCCCAAGTTGATACAAAAGTAATTTCCATGGAAATTATGGGTAGACAGAGACAAAACATTTTAAAAACCTTGTATTGAAAAGAAATGGTAACACACAGATCAACTGTGGAGATGGTGAACAATGGGAAAAGAGTGGCACTGTCACACCCTTCCAACTTCAGTCACTATCACAATCCAAAACTGGAGCTGGGAACTTCTTGAAGGGACAGTTTCTGCTCTTGTTACAAGGTCTTATTTATGCCACTTCTAGAACACCACTGAAAATCTTAGTCCTTGTTAATAACATGCTTAACCGCTATCAAGGTTGAAATTCAATTTGCTAGGCAATTGCATCCATTTGTTGCCATTCACTGTTGTCAATGCTAGGTCACTGTAGACTGAATGCTGCGATTGACTTAATTATAAGTTAGGAATTCACATGCAAACGTCCCATGCACCAGACCAAAACTGGCCCCTTTTCAATCTGATATTAGATACTCATTCACTGATGAAGTGTAATTTTTTCATTTTATATGTAAATAACTTGCTTTTCTTTCCTCACTAGAGAGTGTTGAGTTATTCACGATAATGTATTTCATCATTTTTTTTTCAGAATGGCAGTTTCTTCAAAACTTGGAACATCTCACAGCAAGCAGAGAAACCAACATCTTTTTCGCACAGCATGATATTAGAATATTTGGCTAAAGGCCCTAAAACATTTAAAACAAATAAAAACTCTTATTCATGATCCTTGTGTTTACTTGTTATGCTCAATTTGCTCATTCATGCTTGCAGCACACAAAGGAAATTTTGATAGCTTGGTGTTTTAATGGCCTGGTGTTTTATCTTTATAAGGAAAGGGAGCCTTTTCTCCATCCATTTTCAATGATTTCTATAGGAAAAAAACCATGAAACTATGGCTGAGGTTTTCTTGTAAAATGCCATGCTTTTCAGAGCCTCACATTCTGTATGCTGTGGAACATTTATTGGAGGACTACACACCGTAAGTTTTAACCAAGCAACATATTTTTTTACTGTACAGGGTGATGTTAAGCTTCTTCAGTGACACTGTTTGAAATGTCAAGGCTACTTTTAATTTTTTAAAACCTCTTTTACAGTACTTTACCTCTCAAGATGAAGCAAAACAAAGAAAGTATTAATTTTTTAAATAACTCTTTCCCATTACAAATATTAAATAAAATTATGTGTAGCATAAAAGTGATTGGTATTATATTTGATATATGCACAATAATACCACCACTTAAGTTCATAATTCTGAACAAAATTTAGCAATCTAATTAATGTACTATGTCATTTGTTGGCTGGTATTAGGATTTTGAAAGACATAGAGGAGAAAACCAAATGTGAGAAGTATGAAAATATTTCACTGCATTGGTTGTGAAATGATGGTTTCGCTATGTTAAAGGATGGTTGCTTTACTTCTGCCTTTGATACTTTCTAACTCAGATGCACAGGTTTGTCTCACATATCTAATAGCACACAAGAATTGTACTCTAACTAAAGCCCTGTGGAATTAATTCTCCAAAGTACCCATAGAATCCTAGAATGATTTGGGTTGAAAGAGATCTTAATGATCAACCAGTTCCAAATGCATCATGGGCTGGGAATCTTCCACTAGACCAAGTTGTTCAAATGCCTTGGACTTTATTAGAAACATAATTTTATTTGACATTACTGTTCTATCTAGGTAATACTTCTGTCATTAAAAAAAGGAATATTTACTTTTAAAAACATTTTTCTTTCAAAATAATTTGCTTTCTGCAACACACCTAACTCTTAATCTTTTGACACCTGAAATTATGGCACTAATCAACAATTTCAACGGTATTTTCCATCCATGATAAGACAAATAGTTTTTGCAATTTCTTTTATTAGATACAGGGCAACCATCTTCCCTTAAGTGAAAAAAAGGCAGAATTTCAAAAAGGTATACAAATGTTTTGTTCATTGGCAGAAAGGAACATCAGATTAATTCTCTAACATATGGCAGCCTAAATGTAAAGAAAAATCCTGTATTTTTAATGGGAAATTTTAATCAATTTTATGATGGAAAATTTATAAACTATGAGACAAATTATGTCTGTCTTCTTTACCTTGAATCTGGGAACACATGATCCCTGCACAGTTGTCTTGTGAGTCCCTACTTCATTACTTCATCACCATGAACAAAGCAATGCTCTTGTCTCATTTTTCCTTCTGATGAACGCTCTGAAAACACCGTTACAATTTTTAAGTGTAGTAAAGGATAATCACTAATGAGACAGACAAGGGGATAGAGGGCACCCTCAGCAAATTAGCAGATTACACCAAGCTGAGTGCTGCTGCTGACACACCTGAAGGATGTAATGTCACTAAAGGGAACCAGAATTTCATGAAGTTTAATAAGCCCAGGTGTAAGGTACTGCCTTGGGGCAGCCCTGATATCAATCCAGGCTGGGGGATGAACAACTGAGAGCAGCCCTGCCAAGAAGGACTTGGGGGTGCTGGTGGATGAGAGGGTGAACAAGCCCTGGCAGTGTGTTCTACAGCCCAAATGCAAGTGGTATCCTGGGCTGCATCCAAAGCAGTGTGGGCAGCAGGGCAAGGGAGGGGATTCTGCCCCTCTGCTCTGGTGAGGCCCCACTTGAAGCATTGCATCCAGCTGGGGGTTGTCCAGCTCAGGAAGGACATGGACCTGTTGGAGTGACTCCAGGGGAGGGCCACCGAGATGATAAAAAGGGTGGAGCACCTCTCTTATGAGGAAAAGTTGAGAGAATTGGGTTTTTTCTGACTGGAGGTTTTGAGGTGGCCTAATTTCACTGTTTCAGTATCTGAACGGAGCCTACAAGGAAAATGGGGAGAAACTATTTACAAGGGCATGTAGTCACAGGACAAGACAGAATGGCTTCAAGTTGAGAGTAGATGTAGGTTAGATATTAGGAATAAAGCGTTTATTGTGCAGTGGAAGAGATTGCCCAGAGAATTTGAGGTTGTCACATATCTTCAGTGAAAATTTTCCTCCTGATGTACGACTGGAACCTTCCCTGGTGCTGCTTGAAGACATTTCCTCTTGTCCCATTGCTGTTGCCTTGGACTAGAGGCCGACCCCCACATGGCTACAGCCTCCTTTCAGTTGTAGAGATTGATGAAGCCTCCCCTGAGCCTCCTTTTCTCCAGGCTAAACACCTCCAGCTCTCTCAGCTGCTCCTCACAGAACTTGTGCTCCAGACCCTTCCCCAGCTTCATTGCCCATCCCTGGACTCTCTCCAGCCCCTCAGTCTCTTGAAATGAGGGGCCCAGAACCAGACACAGGCCTCACCAATGCCAAATACTGAGGAAAATCACTTCCCTGTTTCAGGCCACATTATTCATGATACAGGCCAGGATGCCACTAGCCTTTTTGGCCACTTGGGTACGTGCTGGCCCATGTTCCGCTGCTGTCAACCAGTGCCCCTAAGTCCTTTTCTGATGTGCCACTTTCCAGCCATTCTGTCCCAATTACTCTCATTAATTTAGGAATTATCTCAAGTACTTAAAAACAAGAAATGAGATGGTTATTTGGTTAATAATGTCTAATAATTTACATTAAAATTCATCACAATCCTGTTATTTATGACTTTAATATGTGTATTCTACTTCAGAAGCCAAGAGAAGCCCATCTTAGTAACAGATAAATGGGCAGGATAATATTGGCATTTGTTATTTTCATTTCTTTGCCATTTTGCTTTTGTTTAATGAGTCTGGTCACACTAGACTCTTCAAAAAAACTCTGCAGTGCATTTGTGTGTGTTTTGGGGGTGTGGGAGATAAAAGGGTTTTTTTAATTATCTTTTTTTCCTGAAAGACAGAAATGTATAAATGAGGTTTATAGGCAGAAGAGAAGTTTAAAGAGTGCTATTCCCTGCCGGCTTTGTATTGGGCCTATTATCAAAATTTCTCTTCAAACTGCTTTATGATCAGACTCAATCTTATTATACACACTTCAGTTTGCCACTGGCTAGTTAGCGTTCTTAATAAATTCATTGAGTTGAATGGATATGAGAATACATAGTTTTCACTGAAATGCAAGTATGAACACAGGAATAATTTGGGATGCCAGCAGAAATATATTTTAGACTGAAGTAAGTGGGAAAACCATAAATGTCAAAATCCAAGGCCCCTAATAATGTCAGCAGATACTCTTGTGAACACGAACAGTATGAAAACCAAGGAAAGTCTCCAAGTAATATCAGAAAATGCAAGATGATGAGAACACTTGTCTACAAAATTTGTTTTATGAGAAGAATTGATTATGTGTGACTGGATGACAGAGGAGAGGATGCTGAACTCTCACTGCAGAAATTCAGAAATAAGAAACTGCAGAATTCCCCTCAAACTCTTGAACATTCCTGATGTTGCATCTGTCCCATGATCATTACATCCCTGTCCAGCACAGGGTGATCCAAAACCAGATTGTGATCATACAATCAATAATCACAAGGCTCAGTCAAGGCAAGCAGGTAATTACCAGATGACAGTAAGAGAACATGACTCACAGTTTAACCTAATTACATATATCAGAAATATTATTACTATATTTTATAAAGGTTTTTTGGTCCTCTTTAATTTGACAGTTATCATATAAAATATGCTTTTTCTCTCTAAAACAAACAAGCATCAAAATTCTTCATAGCACACAGGTTACATACTAATTAAAAAGTTATCTACCAGTTACATAGAAATTATAGAAAATCTCACAAGAAGGATATACAACAGCAAATCAAAAGGAGACAGATTTTAATGGCTGGACTTTATTCTCATGGTGGATTCCAACTTGAAATTTTGTAATGGCTGTAATTTAATTATAATTTTGCAGTCAGAATATAAGCAAATGGAAGTGACTGATGTCTGACCAAGGACAGTTGCAATAATTATTGTATACACAGTATTTAGGAATGCTGATCAGCAGGGCCCCGTACATAATCATGTCAATTCAATAAATATAATTTAAAATAAAACAGACATCCTTTCAGAATAACAGAAGATACAGAAATACTAATATAAAACTGCTTAATGCCCTCTGCATGTGTAATATATGTTTAGATGGCAGAAAATAAAGGGCAGCAAATGTCCTCACTCTCAAAAGCTAATGAATTTAAGAATAAAAATTCCCTCTAGAACCAGTAATTGAGTTAGTGTTATCACCTCTTTGGTTTGAAAGGTGTTTATTTTGGAACCATATGCCAGCACTCATCTTCTAAATCCTTACTTGAAATACTTTTGATAGTACAGTACTACATACAAATTCGTCAAACCACTGCTGACACTTATACAGGTTCAGTTTCAAAAGTATGGAAGAGGCAAAAAAGCAACACGTGTAAGTTTTTTGAAGATGTACTATGGCCTGTTTCAGATGAAAAAGAGATTTACCTCCAAGAGGACAAAGAAATTGAGCACAGCTACTATTTCACTATGGTGAATCTCACGTGTATCTTATGTTGACTTAAGCAACTACATTAAAAAAAGCTTTAAATAAGCGTGAAGAATATTACAGTATATGTTCATGCACTGATTTGCCTTCTTAAATAAATCAAAAATTTTTCCCCCAAGAAATAATAGTTCCTTAAACGTGAAATTGATTTTTTAAGAGGGAGTTCCATGGTTTTGGAGTAAAAAAAAAAAAAAAAAAATCTTTTTTAGCTGGCCATTGTTAAGTGTCAACCTAAAACATGTAATAAATATGTCCTGTAATAATTGGCTTGCTAGCAAGAAGACTCCTTATTTGACTTTATATTTAATGCAACTTTTGTTAAACTTTTTTAGTATGTTGGCTTGCCAACAAAATTAGAAAGCTTATGATTTTGAATTGGGAAGCTAAAATTTTGGGAATAGGCATTTTACCTTTTATCCACATGTGGGGAAAAAAAAAACCACCCAACAACACTCCAAAAAGGAGTCTGAACCTGCCAATATAGCCCACATAAATTATCTTTCCTTCCATTACCTGCTCTTTTCACGTTGGCAGAAACTATTTGTCAGCACTTAGCTGATCAGATCATAGCTTGCTTTCTTTCCTTAAGCAGCTATTCAATGTATAATGAATCACATTTTAGCCCTGTACTACAAAAGTTTCCTCTTCCTATTACAATAATAGGTGAAAAACCTAAGAAAAATCTGATTTAGAGGAGGGCCACAAAGATGATCGGAAGGTTGGAGCACCTCTTCTATGAAGTCAGTCTGAGAGAGCTGGAGTTGTTCAGCCTGGAGAAGAGAAGGCAGCGGGCAGATCTCAATGTGGCCTTCCAGTACTTCAAGGGAAGGAGGAAAAGGACTTTTTAAAAGGAGGAAGAGGGACTTTTTATACAGCAAAGAGTGACAGGACAAGGTGCAATGGTTTTAAACTTGAAGAGGGGAATTCTGGATTAGATATTAGGAAATTAGATGTTAAATTCTTTTCTCAAGATGGTTTTGAGGCACTAGAACAGGTAAGCCAGCGAGACTGTGTGTGTACACTACCCCTTGTAGTTCTCAAGTTCAGTTTGGATGGGGCTTTGGACAACCTGGTCTTATGGAAGATGTCCCTGCCCACTGCAGGGAACTGGATGATCTTCAATGTTTCTTCTAAACCAAGCCATTCTTTATTTGATCCTGTGATTCTATGATTAACATAAAAAAGGGAACAGTAGTCATTGAATGCAATGTCTACTGGCAGGAATTCAGCAATAATTGTATAATATACAGCAACAGCTTTCCTTTTCTTACAGATATATGAAGTATCAGAATGTTCTGCTGAAATTATTCAATAGTCTTGTTCTAAAAGTTTGAACACTAGCCTGTTTTTTGGTGCTGTGTTCTAGGTAAGCTTCAGCTGGAAAAATGCTACTACAGGAATCTATATTCTTTTCTTCACAGCCACCAGCACACACACACAGAGTCATCTATACTTTGTAGGAAGTGAACTGCAATAAAAAGGTAAAAAAAAAAAAAAAAAGCATATGTCATTTTCATGGGGAAAGAAAAAAGAAATAAGAACTTTAAACTGCACAAAGCTCTTGCTGCTGCAGTGTCAGCAGTTCTGTAGAAAATTCAATCACCTCATCATTGCTTCACTGTTCTCTTGACCCTGGAGAGATGGAAGACAGAAATGGTTTCTGAAGAAACAATCAAATAATAAACAACAAAGAAATAGAACAAAAATAAACGAAAAAAATGTAAAATGTTCCATAAATGATAAATCATGGTTTGTTAATGCAAAAGAGGTCTAATAGCAAGCAAGAGTTCAGACTTCAAGTTTTACCTCTATGCTTGGATTATGATGTGCAGAGTATATATATGGTTTATTGCTTGCTGGAGACAGGGAAAAGTGAATACCATGAATAATTCATATTTAATTCCTATTATTGCTGCACGATTCCAGAAAGCAGAGGGAATATATTGCTATTAAGCACACATTTTATATATTCTTGTCAGAAAATTTTTGGTAAGCTGTATTTTATTACATTACATTAGCAACTTTCATCATATGCATTACTGCTCCATTAAAACAAAACTGTTTATTCCAACTGATAGGAGTAATAACAAGCAGCATCTATTATATTCTTAGCTAGGCTGCAGTAAACTAAGTAATGCTTGGAAGGCCTGAGAATCCATGAAGGCAAGTAGACATTTTAAAATCACTTTCCAAGAATATATATTATGTATGTCTAAAATAACTGACAGGTGTGCATACACACAGCAAAATATTCACAGCTGCATATTTGTGTCTTCCTATTAGTGCATATAATCAATTAGCAGCTTTGCTGTGTAAGGAAGAAACAAATTGTTTGGAATCCATTTTAAAAAGTTTTTTAGGACAGTTTGAAAGATTAACTGAAAAAGTTTTTTTCCAGATTTTATCACACAGGTCTGCAACTAACTCTTGAGTAAATTAAGTGTGAGATACTAAAAGAGTATCTTTTACTGACAGCTATTTTAACACAGATTACAGCATTTACCTGTATTTGACGTGGAAAAATAAATTGTACCCTCATAAACTGAGATTAAAGCAACTGGACATACAAAGTCTCAGTTCACAATGTCTGTAAAATTTATAGTTTTATGTCTTAACACCCAACTTACACCCCACCCCACCTCTTCAGCAACAAAGGCTTCAATACAGGCTGTTCTGTTTATCCAGTCTTGTCATGGTTTCCCTATACGTCTCTATGAAACCCCTACTCAGGAATTCTGCATTAAAAATAATATTGTAACAATATTAACTAAAACTAATAAGCATTTTAATATTTTCAGATGTGGAAAATAGGTATTACAGCCAAACCTGAAATGAGTTTTGAAATCTATAAACTCTTAAGATGTCTATTTTGAATTCACTTGCCTGTGGCAGGTAATGTATCTATTGGCAGTTCACATCTGCCTTTACGCTGAGCCTCTTCACAGCTGACCTATGTCTCTATTTCCTGTTGATACACTTCTCCTTTCTATTTAAAAATATAGCCATTTACTATTTTATCTGATACATCTGACAAAGAAAAAAAGTCAAAATAAATGTTTCTAGCTCCTGGATTACATGGAATTTCTGAATACATAACACTTAAGTAGGCAAATGATGCACAAGGAATACATCTGAATAATAACTGTTGTCTCAGTGCACCCCACTTACATCTCTGCTTCATTTGTATGAGTTTTACATGCTGACAATTAAACGCATATAGAAAATGAAAATTTCCTTAGACTATAAAATGCAAATCAAAAATATATTTTACATATTTTATCAGTTAAATTAAAATGTAATTATATTTTGAAATCTTTCTCCATCAACTGATAAAGCATTATTTTTGCTTTAATGTAAGTTTCTTTCAATAATATAGAACTGAAATATTTTTTGTTATTCTAATATATAGTGAAATCAATTATCTAGCTTCATGTTTTTCTGTAGAATTAAGTCTACATTATGCATAAAAGCATTATCATAACAGGTGGAATTAGACTTAAATCTTCCTCTTTTATATATCACAGAATCATAGCCATAGAATTCCAGGTGGGAAGGATCCTCAGGAATGGTCCAGTCCAACCTTTCTCAGCAAAAGCACAGTCTAACTAAAATGGCCCAGAGTACCACCCCAGCTGAATCTTAAAAGCCTCCAATACCGGGGAACCCACCTCCTCCCTGGGGAGATTATCCCAATGGCTGATGTCTCCCATGGTGAAAAAATTTCTCTGTGTGTCCACTTGGAATCTACCCTGAAGTGACTTGTACCCTATATCCCTAATTTTTTCCACAAGATTCCTTGTAAAAAAGGGAGTGCCCATATTTTTTGTAGCCACCTTTTCAGTACTGAAGCATGGTGACAAGGTCTCCCCTTCCCTAGGCTGAACAAGCCCAGTTCTCTCAGTCTTTCCTCACATGGCACCTTCCCAGTCATTGATCATCTTTGTGGCCCTTCTCTGGACCTTCTCCAGCCTGTCCACATCTTGTATAGCAGGAGCAAGACTGAACACACTGTTCCAGGTGTGGCCTGACAAGCCCTGAGCAGAGTGGGACAATGATTTGTTAATCTCTGCTGGTGATGCCATTGCTGATAAGCCCAGCACCCTGTTGCAGAAGCAGTACACTGCTCACTCACACTGAGCTTGCTGCCCACCAGGAGCCCCAGGTCCCTTTCCATAGACCTACTCCCTAGATGGATATATTCCAGCCTGTGCTGCACTTCTGGGTAAAATATATATATATAAATATATATATAGATATATATTTATATATCTATCACTATAAATATATTTATATAGATCTAAATATAAATATTATATAAATATAAAATATGTAAAATCTTGGGTTTTGTTCTATAAGCTTTACAATGATAAAATTTAAACCATTGTAGCAATCTTCTTAGGACAATTTTGGGTCATGTTTCAGAATTGCACAGAATTCTAGACCGCAAGTTGGATTTTTTCTAGAAGAATAAGAAGATGTAAAATAGCACCTTTTAGTACCTTATCTTCTGTTTATTCTTCCCACTAATATCTTAATTCTCAACATCCTCATAGCTAACAAAAGCCTGTGATTACTACCAAGTGTAATTTATCCCTTAAACCAGCATATGCTTTAATAATGCACTAACAAAAGTTCATATACATGTATTCACTCCCCATTTTGCTTTTCTTTCTCCACACTTATGGCCTAAAGCCAGTTCATTCCTTGGCCTAAACATTTCAATATATTTATATTTTATATGTGCTTCTATTTTTCTGGATTTTACAATAAGTAGTAGGAGTATCCTGATGCACAGTTACTTATGGACTTTATGAAAGGTCTTCCAGGCAGCACAATAAACTAGTTGAATGTACTATTTTTTTTTACTTAATTTCACTATAGCACTGAAAAAAAGTACTATACAAAATATGGAGTGAGTATTACTTAATTGTTACAGTTTGTGATGGTGATATAGATCCACAGCTATTTTTAAGGAAAAGCTCCAGATTTTGCACAATGTTTAAAGAAACACAATTACCCAAAATGTAGTGGGATATTTTAACTATGGTGAAAAAGAAGTGCATTCCCTGAAGCAGAACTTCCAAGATGCTCTCTTGCATCTGCATGCTGTCAGGTGAACGACAAAGACTATAAGTTTCCAATATTGCTGAAGGAATTTTCTTGAAATGTGTAACTGCAGAGGGATACACTTACTTATGAATGTTCTTTGTACAACAAAGGATATGACACAGGATATGAGAAGTCAATAGAAACCTGTCATTCAAATTCTGCTATGCTAACCTCTGCATCCTGCAAAACCAACAAATGCTTTTTTCTTCATAATGCCATTTGTGAAGGTAACTGATTGGCAAACACAAGCAATGAGAACTAAAATATCTGCTTAATTGGTACTTTTCCTTTAAACAATATTCTATTGAGATAGTACAAAACAAACAAGCACATTAGATACTGCTAATAAAAGCATTTGAGTAAAGAAGAAATATTTCTCTTTTATACTGGTGATACAAGTACTAAAGGTAAGTTAAGTACAGTAAATGAAGCCTACGCAGTGTATCTAAATCACTGGTAGCTGTGTACGACCTTCCAAAATTCTCAGAACTTTTTGAAATGAGTAAACAATCAATCAGAACATTGTTCTTGTCAAAAATATCCAGTGATGAAACCCACAAAAATGACGAACAAATCGGTGATGCTCCCACATTTGTTTTAGCACTATAGTATAAATCAGTAGCATATAAAAGGGTAATCAGAGAACAGAACTGACAGCAGTGTTTTACAGTACTCAATAAATCTCATGCCTGAACATAAAATGACAGAGCAGCACTGAAAGCACTGTTTGCTTTCAAGAGCTGCAGTCCAGATCCAGCAAATGACTGAGGAACTTACAACAAGACACCACTGAAATTAATGCTTCAAAACCTGGAGTTGTGAAAAGCTTCAAGATCAAAAAGCTTCCATAAAGCCTCTTTATGACCTCAGTGGTATTTGGACAGATAAGACACACTAGCTTCTGACCTTTAAAGATCCCTAACTGCTTAATGGAGAGGAATTTCAATTTTAGCAATGTCAAACAAATTACAGCTGAACTCATCTCAGTAAGAGTTCTTTCAAAAACTTGTGACTGGTGCCTTCAAGAAAGGGATTCTTGGCAAAACCTGGATTCCACCAGCAGAAGAATAAAAATAATATACTGAAATGAGGAATTCTTCTGTGCTCAGGGCCTTCACCAAAACTGAACTTGGACTGTGTAAATTTTAAATACAGCTGATGTTACTGATATGGAAGCTAGGACCAAAAAAATCTGAAATTTGGATTAACATCTTTCTCTGGGAGATCTTGGAGAACTACTGCCCCCTTGGCTGGGGATGAACCACGGAAACACAATATATGCTCTAACATATTACCAAAACATATACTCATGAGAGAGAAAGAAAGGTAAAGAGATAGACAGAAAGAAATCAGGAAAGAACAAAGGTACTTTACCTCACTTTTAAATTGCCTTGCTGTGGTTGTCCATCATAAATTGATAAAATATCAAAATCTTCCTCGAGGGCAAAAGTATGAAAAGACAATTGTATCCTGTTACGCTCTCCTGTGATGATGATCCACGTGCAGTTGGCATAATTTGGATAACCATGAGGAAATCCAGGGCTTTCTATAGTACCATTTGGTCCCTGTACTAAGCCTCCACAGTTCTGACCTGAAAAAGAAGAAAGGAAAATTTGCAGTTGGTTTTATTTTCCCTCACCCAGTATATATTCTTACATAAGTACCTATATGTAAACTTAATTTTAGATATTTTTTTCTAGATTACACACAGCACATAAAATTGCATAACACTCTTCCCTTCAGATTAAAAACCCTCACAGCTGTATTTTCTGAGACACTTGACATCTTTTTACCCAGTGAATCATTATTTCAGGTTCTGTAGTATTAACAATGTATGACTTATTCATTCAAATGTGAAATTTCAGCATTAGCTTTAATGCCATAAATTCAACAGACTGACAGTTCTAATGGCAAGAGAGTGTTCAAAACTTTTTGGCAAGTGACATTTTAAAAGTTTCTATATAAGTACTAAAATATGAGTTTCTGATGTTCTGGAACCTCCTTTAACATGAAGAGCAAAATGTAGACACATTTGATATGCTTTGTTTTGCAACTAATCAAAATTTCTATACTTTGAAGACACAGCAAAATTTCTGTGGCATAATATTTCTAGTTCCACATGATAACAAAAGTGGGATTTTATGTTTGTTTAGTCTTTTTGGTGGTTTGGTTCGTTGGTTTTGGCTTGGCTTTTTTGTTTGGGTTGGGGTTTTTTTGTTGTTTCTGCTTTTTGTTGTTGTATTTTGGGTTGGTTTTTTTTTTTCCCCCAAAATATAACACTAAAAGTTTAGTCAGCAGGCTTTTGTATCTGGTTTCTACATCCTACAGACATTGAGAGGGCATGATAGTTCATTAACAGGAAGTCCTCAGCAAGAAACCTTGATTTACAGTTCATGCTGTTGCTAGCTTCTACTTGATTTTGTTAATCCCCCACACAACCATTGTACTGACTCTGAGTTGGAGAGAAGCGTCAATGAAATATTAGAACAGAGAAAAACATGAGGACATTCTGTGGACTGTAATGCTTGGATTATTTATGCATTTTAAACACTTCAGAACAAGTATAATCCCACATTGTATTGTTATGTCTAAACCAGAAGAGTATTTTTGACTGCAATTTTGTTTTCAACTTCCCAGCAGTGGGTCTCTCAGACTGAATCTTTCAGAGAAGTGCTGTCAAATTCTTGTGGGAGGTTTCTAAATCTTAATAAGATGGATTTAATAAAAGGGATTTGCTGCTAAAACTAAAGATCTTACAAGTAATCATTTGTTACTAAATTTAAAATATAACTCTAATGAATAGATAGAAAGGCTGTAGGGATTCAGGAAACTTTTAAAATAAAAATGTTCTCTGGTACACCTATCATTTGATTCACTTTAATAAGGCATCTTTATTATCCAACATTTGCAAAGAAGAAACCTATTACACCATGAACTTAGCATGAATGTTTCAGTTATGTACGCTTCACTAAAAATTACCAGCATTCTTGCAGACACTTGCAGATGCATTTTATCCTTCCTACAACCACAGGGGAAATGTCATATAAATGCCACAAACAATTTTAAATAATTTAGTTACTACAGAACGGATGTTCTTAAAACAGAAAAAGAAAATTATAGTGACACCCCATCACCCTGTTACCCTGACCAGCTACTTCATGTCTCCAATATAATTTTCAGTAAGTCAAGTACCTCTTGCAAGCCATGCTGCACAGCAACATTCCTACCAGTCAGGTGAGAAGGGTTTGCATTGACAAAGGACTGCATCTTTGCAATTCATCTAAAAACTGTCAAAGACCCCATTTTAGGAGCAGAATTTTGTAATTCTAGTGTATAAAGAATATAGTACACCATATGTAACTGCAGTCTTTTAACTACATTTTTGACATCCATGGAGACAAATTATGTCCTCAATCTCTTTGGGAACCCTAGAGCTGGCTTAAAGTAAAACTTTATTAACCTTTATTTTTAAGCTTTATTAGCTTTATAGTTATACGGTTATAAAGTTCATATTATGAACTTTATTAGCTTTTATTTTTAAACTCCATATTGCTGGGGTAGTAAGTGAACCCTCTCAGCCCCCACATGGCCATAATTTAGCAGTTTCCTTACACAAACACTTTTTACCTACTTGCAGAAGTTGTTTTAACTGCCAGTGATTGCTCCCAGTTTTATTTGAAAAGCTGTTTTGTACACCTATCTGTAGATACAGGTTATTGTGCATTATTATTTTGGAAAATAAACAGACTCTAATGAGGAATAAGGTAGAAAGTCTTTTTGCCACTCTTTAACTTAAGCATTTCTTACAACCCAGAGACCTTTTTTCTCCACTTTGCTTTTACTCTCCTGTATATATATTTCTCAAGTTCTGAAACTATTCATACACAGGTTCTGAAACTATTCATGCACATATTGCCTATTCACTTTGTACCCAAGAAAACATGAGGCAAAGGGGGATCATAAAGGAAAACTATTACTGTGAAATGCTATTTAGGTTTGATCCTAATTTTATATGCGTATATAAATATATACTTATTTACTTAGTGCTCAGTAAAAAAGCAGGAAAAATACAAGAAGAAATTTAATACACAGTTAACTCCAAGAAAACTCATTGCTGCACACATGCAATTTCAAGGAAGATTTTGCTTCTGAAGTAAGCAATACTCAAAGACATTTTTAGAGCTATACAAACCCAGAAAACACATCTGTCCCTGCCTAGTTAAGACACAAGCATGTTAACAGATTAGAACATAGAAAAAAAAATGCCAGCTGCTATCTATCTAATACCTATTTTGTCAGTATATGTAAGTCTAAAACCTTCCGAACAGTTAAATGTTACACCTCTTCAAAGGAGCAAATTCAGCACCAAACCACTTAAGAGAGGTTCAGTTGGAGGATACACTTGGAGAACAGGAACAAAGAGACTTAGGGTGGCAGGGAGCAGCAAATTAGATAAGGGTTGAGCATACAATATCCCTACAAGAAATAATGCAGTTTCTGATTGTAGAGACATCACAAACCAGTAAGATTACACTGATGAGACTAACTAAGAATATTTAGCTTCTTATGTGTATTTTAAGACAAGAAGAAATCATCAAAGTAAAGAAAATAAACATATCAACAGTAAAATGTTAAAAAAATATCAGCAGAGATTAAGTAGTTCTGTGGGGCTGAGTGTAGGCTGACTATCAATGAATACACCCCCAAAAAGGTCTGCTCCTACATATCTCTTCAGCTTTGGTCTTTGTGCCAAATAACAAAATAAATACTGCCATTTTTCACAAGACTTGCAGTCACTGATTCAGTACAATATGAGTATACTGAACTATTTTAATACTAAAGATGTATTAGACAGCCATGATTTGTATGATACCACATAACTGTTTATATGAGTAAAAATGATGCAGTTATTATTATTTTTCTGTCATATGTTGTTTGTAAGAAGACATTTCTGGACAGATATTTTTACCTTATGCTATAAAAAGTGTATTTTAAGGAAACTGATGCTCTTCTGTTGTAGTTGAAAAATATTTAAAGTGACAACGGAATTATTCTATTTTTCAAAGTAACCTTGCATATCCTGTACCAGTCCTATTGTACCTGCTAAGGCTCAATATTTCTCAGTTGTGATCCCTAAGTGAGAGCCAATGAAGAAAACAAAACTGCATTTTGCCCTAAATGCTGGTGTCAAATGGCTGGTAGAATCACTAGGAATCAGTATAATTTTAATATTGCTTTGCTGTAAGATTTTGAACAAATTTCACAAAATAAAAACTCAGAAAACACTTCCTAAAACAATCAAATTTATATTTTTCTGGACCTTTAGGCTTATTTATTACATACTGTCCCTACACACACTTCCCACCATTTACCATATTTATTGACTTCTTTTTGTTTGTCTCAAATGGTTGTACAAAAACACGCCAAAAAGAAGCACTTCTCTTCTTGTAATTCTTAAGGTAGTTTGTGGAAGACTAATATATATGTATATATCCAATACCTCCTTACTTGGTCACATAAGGCTATTTTTTGTAATTTTTCACCATTGCTCCTCATTTTCATTAACTCTCCACTTCCTATCATCACAGTCACTTCATTGCTTACCCTCTTTTGCAGATCTCTTATGAGAGCACTGAACACACATGCCAGCACAGATTTCTTTAGGATGCCATGGTGACTCCTTCCTTTGTTAAAAAATCCTTTTTCTCCTAAGGCACTCCTTTTATCCAACCTTTCAGCAATGTACAATTTTCTTATGCCCTAGCTGATTTATTTCCTTTACAGCTGTTACTGGGGACCCTCGTTCAATGTCTTTTGGAATTCTGATGACCTTTATCCACATTCAGGCTGACTCATTCAAAGAACTCCAATAAGTTTGAAAAGCATATAATTTGAAACTTTTTCTTCCATATGTCATATTTAATCATGTTTGAATTGATTTCTTCCTTAATTGAATTTCCTAACACAAATATCAGGTGTTCCAGCTTTTATACCTTAAAGCCCCTTGGTCCCTTTTAATTATGGACATCTAAGGTGAATTGAAGCTGGAGATTACTTTTGCTGCACAGCAATTTTTTTCCCAGATTGTCTTTTAAACTCTGGATAATACATAGTGACATTACTTGTGACATTACTGTTTGTCTGTTTGTTCCATAACCTGTTCTACCAAATTTTCAACTTTAAACGCAGGCATTGAGGAACTTTCCACAGAAAACAGTTCAGGCATGGGAATTACAAAGCATATATATTTTTTGCTGTCTTCCTTAATCCTGTCTTTATATTGTTAGTATCTGTTGGCCCAGCAAGAATCTCTTCCAGGGTAATTGCTCCACCTCTTTTCAAAAGAGTAATTTTTCGCCTGCAATGCTCTTGGACTTTAATATTTTAATAATTTTAATATTTTAATATTTTTAATATTAATATTAATATTATTTTAAAATATTTCTTAATATTTAATTTACCAAAAAACCTTCAGAGAGGGCCCAGCAGCCCCTAAATCTTACTGGTTTGCACTGATACACCTGCTTGCACTCCGCTTACCTTGGGATTATCTCCCTCTGGCACAAAACAGCACTGACCACTTGCTTTGGATATATAACAGGATGAGTCCCATCATCTCTCTCCTATTACTTTTTGTGAGGCCTTAATTATAGGAGTTGATGGTTAGTGCATTCAAAGATTTTAAATCCTCTCTCCTGCACGGCAAATTCTGACACACATCTCTCATGGCCCCAGAGCACCTCATGCTTGTAATTTTGACTCCTTTAACTCAAACCTGCACAGTTGCAGAACTCTGTTACGGCAGTGTTAACCACAACTTAAATGACTTTGAGCACCAAAGTGCACGAAAGCAACAGTTTTGTAAATATGACTTTTAACAAAAATGATTTTTAAAAAATGTTCCCAATAGTACAAAGAAGAAATATGTACACACAGAACAAAAAAAGATTTCCTGTTGTACTACAACAGATAACTACAGATTTAAATTGTTGCTGCTGTCAGATGAGACAGCGGAGCAGTAAGACATGAACAGACGGTTTGCACACCTTATTTCAACCATTCATTTTCCCTTTCTCTTGTGTTTTCATATTCTCTCTCTGTATTTCCTCCTCTCCTGAGTGCTATGTAATCTGTCAGGACATCTTATCCCCACTTAGACCTTGCAGGCCCTGCAGCCCCTGACATCAGTTGCTGTGCTCTGCACTGGGCCTTCATCACTTCCTCGTTAGTATAACCTCAAGACACTTTCTAACTGTCTTACTACTCAGTAAAACTGCTATTTCCTAAATAACTTCAATCAAGAACGGAAATGTCAAATGGCAAGAGAGGCAAAGGCACTATTCTTTGAGGACTGTTTTAAATAGCATGTAGCTTCCTCAAGTGTCCTTTAAAAATCCATAAAAAAACCTCACAACACCATTACAAGGCACTTTCCAGGGAATTAATCAAATCAGAAAGTACTGAGATCCTTTTAATTTAGGCATTGCTGAAGATTTATTCACAAGCAAGCCACCATCTTTACTGAAATAGATGGACCATAGCTAGAGCATGCCCCAGCACAGATCTCACAAAGAGGGCACCTGCCACACACCAGAGTCCACTTGCTGTGCCCACCATCACTTTCCAGCCTCAGGGGGAACTGGCACCACAAGGCTTCAGTACTTCAGATACTTAAACATAACCAAGACAGTCCTAGCACAATGTGAAATGAGAGCAGTGTAAATTTACTCATTATGTTTTTGCAAGACTCAGGCAAAAAATATTTCAATTAGTGAGATTTTTTTTTTCCAAAATTATTTTATCTGAAATAATGAATGTCTGGGGGCCAGATGAGTTATCAAATAAATAATTAATGACTGAGTGAGTGACAGTCTGTGCCAGCTTCGGGTGGGACCAACTCAGAGCCTGCCTGGCTGCAGTGTAGCACTGGGAGACCATGCAGGTGTGTGAGTACTGGCAAACATCTGGACAGATGTGGTGATGAGCAGGGAACAAGGAGAGGAACACAGGAAGGCCTCTTCAAGAACAAGACCCTGGGCTAGATGATTTCTGCAGCCCAGGGAAATTGAAATCAGCTCTGTGGGTGGGTGAGTAGAACACAACTGCCCCAGGCCAGAGATGGGAAAAGAAGTGAGGCCACTGGTGCTGCCTGAGCTCATGTGAATATGTGTCAGACTCTGTTCCTCCATGCAGCCAGCTGTCTACATGTGTGTACATGGTGTATTCTTGTGTTCTGTGTGCCTACTGGGAAAAGCTGCTCAGCCTTGTCACTGCCTGCATCTGGCAAAGAGATGGGGCAGTCTCACCTCTGTTGGCTGCTGGATTCAACCCTTCCAAACACTATCAGTTGCTTCTGAATTATTAAATATTCTGTAGCTTGGCACTAAGGGTTAATATAGAGGAAAAATGGCAGCTAAATCACAAAACTTAGGTGGATTTCCTTTAAATACAGATCTATTCAAACCCTGCAATTTTTCGCTGTGACTAGTCTAAGGCCTTCATGGAGTCCCTCTCACATGAGATGCTTGAATGCATGTAATAACCTTAAATTCCGAGGCAGACATGACAAGGTGACTGGAATTTCATCAACCTATAAAGCATTTTAAGTTCAGACCTTCTAGCCACAGGATATATACTCATTGATTTTGCTGATGAAACATAAAAGCTGATGTTTTTAAAGTCTCAGGTTGACTATGAGAGTCAGGCACTAGTTTTTTCCACCATTTTCTGTGTATACTTAAGTCTTTATCCAGAACTCAACTGAAATTAAATTGTCCTAAAGGTTAGAGATTAATAGTACTATTCAGCAAGAAATTCTGAAACAATTCTGCCATGATGCTAGCTTTGCTCTGTACCAGAGCAAAACATCTTAACTGCTTGTATGTGAAAGTTTTTATTTTAATGAAGTTCCAAATGCTGGAACATAAACTGGATTGGCCGCCATTACAAATTGAGAAAAAGATATTTCATGTTCTCTTTTCAATACTGGATTGCCCAAAAAGACCAATAAATCACTATTCACAAAGGTTAATGGGGAAATAAAATGTGGGACAATAATCTCTCTGCAGGAAATACTTTTTTTTTTTTTAAAAGGCTTTTAATACTTTTTAAAAGATCCAGCTTATAAAACTATCAACTCAGTGCCACTGGTTAATAGAGGCAAAAAAGTAATAGGACCATAATTGCTCTTTCAAGGCTACACTTTGACAGTGCTTCCTTCTGACACAGCAAGAAGTTCTTAATTAAAAGCAGCTACATTATATGAAGTTGGTTTTTCCCTTTTCCTTCAAAAAATATATTTTATCCCAGTAAAGAAAAGATCTTTGCATATTCTTCTTTCTTCCTTTGAATTTACACCAATTGTTCTCAAGATTATCAAAAGGAAGGAAAGAACATGCATCAGAAAGAAAGGAAAGCAATGCGAGTCCTTTACCAGATTTGGAATATGTAGAAGGTGGTGTTGAAAAAGTTATTTTACAGACAGTAATATCCTACATTTTCAAATTCTGAGCTAAAGGTAGACTTTAGTATCCTTGAAAAAAAAAGACTATTCCTCATAGATGCAAACTCATTCTGCAAATGGAGATCACTGAGGACAGGTTGGATTTTATTTTTCTACTTTTCTAAGATAAAGTAAAATAAATTGAGACTTTAGGTAAACATAACTGTTACAGTTACTAAGCAACAACTGGCAGAATTAGAGAGCATTGTACAGCTCAGGTAGATAAAAGGAAAGTGCTGATTTCATTGTTTGTGAAATACTCAAACAATAAAAGAATCTCTCTTCTGAGCTTCACTGGAACAGGAGCAACACAACTGTAAGAAAAGTGCTCTGAGGATTTATTTACTTCTCTTCTGCCAGACTCCTAGAACATTCAGCATAATTGTCTGTACCAAATCTGATCATTTCAGTATCGTTACTTTGACTTTCATTTTATATTGATGCCACTCTCCCAGACTACTTCACTGACAGCCTTGCTCACATGTCAGGATCTTACAGCAGCTTCTGTTATTACCATCTTTACCACAGGATGCCTACACCATGAGGCTGAAAAGTGTACCATAGCTCAAGCAGTTGGAGTTCAAACTACTATTAAAGAACTTATTGTCAAAAGGCCCAGCTCTGAAGACCAGGAAAAATCCATTTGTCTCATTGTAACTGCTCCATGACCATCATCTGCATTAACTACTTTATCTTCCCTTAAAGTTATTACTTTGAGCATCACTTCTGTTATCCAGCAGGCTTTCCAGCATTTTTTTTCCATTGTCCAAACAACCAGTCCAGAAAAGGTTTCAAATTTGTTCATCTCTGTTACTTGAATTCATCCTTTCTTTGTATTTAAAACAGACTGGAGTCAACTGATATCAACTGAGAAGGACAAATACTATCTTCCAAATTAAATGGGTAAGTCACAATGAAGAAAAAGAATAAGTGACAATAAATTTTTCAATAGTCATTAGAGAAGTTTCGTTTTCAAAGACAGAAGACTTATTTTTAGAATTTAATTTAGAAAGATCAGATGACATTACATTAGGGTTTAATGTTAAAGCCATCACTTTGTTAATAAAAGCACATTTTGCTGGAAGAATTTTATCCATAACATTAAAAATTATATTTTATGGATCTCTTCCAAGAAATGATTAAACATTCTCCTTGACAGGTGCATTATTTCTATACACATAATTGTGCTTCTGATTTAGATGTGAATTTTATATAAAGTAAAATATTTGCACTATGCAATGCATATACAAGAAAGCAGTGTGAAAATTAACATTGTAATAGAACACAGTATTTCAGCATTAGTAAAGTTAAAAATAATTGAAACATAGATAAAGGGGCAGCACATGCAGGCATAAATCAGAAATTTACACACACAAAACGTATACAATCTATGACTTTCATTCACATCACCAAAGATGGAATGATGCAACAGACACACAGTCCCTCAAAATGGTAAAATCAAAGTACAGCTGTGTGAGATATTCATGAATGGAACTGAAATGACATGTTCTAATAATCTTAATCACAGGAAATTTGGTACCTTATGTTTTGTATCTCACTGATATGTTTACACAGTATTAAAGTAATTTCTTATTTTAATGGGGCAATAGGATGGCATGAAGGGTGATGCAGCTGCTGTGTCTGAGTCATGATGTCAGTAGCTAAGATTTATGCACAGCTATATTCAGACTGGAGTAGTTAACCACCATCTTGCAGCATCAATAACACTCAACTGTATGAGTAACTGTGGGTCTGATTCAGCATTGCTCCAAATTGGAGCATTGCTTTGGCCTTATCTACATGAATTCAAAATGGCACCAAAATTCTTCTAGTCTGATTTGGCACCCTCAGCTCATACTGGAGAAAAATGAGTAAGGAATAAGATATTTTTCTGTTTCATTGCATGATCTAGTTTTACTTCTCCCATATGAAATAGAATGTTTCAGTGTTAGATTTTCCACTGTGCTAGTCTCAAGCAATTATTTATATTTGTAAATAATAGTAAGTAATGTTGCGAGCTGTGAGGAATGTGCAATCAGCATTAGCTTTAAGGTACAGCTAATTAGAATAATATTTTATAAATAGTATATGTAATAGCATGTCTGTTTACTAATTAAGCACCTTCAGCCCATGCAAATGATTCAGATATGCTACAGAAACAAAAGCAGAATTCAAATAAATTAAGATTCTTAGATGATAGTACAAACTGAAACAATAAAGATGCGGGAGTATGTTGTATTTCACTGATTGGGGGGGTCATGGCAAGAGTATGTTCATGATATTACATAACTAAATCACTTCACCTAACAGTGCGACATTCCAATTATATCACACAAAAGTTTGTCATGGAATTATGGTGGATGCTATCTTTAAATGCCAAATTGAAAAAATCACCCAAATATTCAATTATTTATGGAAGGTAAATCATATGAAATTGAAGAAACTGAACTTATTTCAGGCTTTTCATGTAGTCTGTGCTCCCACATACTATGTCTTCATCACAACACACAAGCACTATTTCAGGGACTAGTCCTGAACTCAATTTCTCAAAGGGATTTTTAATCCTTGATTAAGGCATAATTGAAATACACAGAAGAGATCTACCCTTTGCAAGAATATTACAAGCAAAACCTTATTATGTTCATTTTATGAGAAATAATGTTAAAAAGAAAAAAGCTGTCTGCATCACTGACTCATCCTCAGGAACCCGTGTGACTGACAGGAAATGCAGAGCCAGAAGCAGCACAGCAAGTAGATGATATTCATGTTGGCACTGCTAAAGCTGGTTGTGCCAGGGTGGGTGAAATGTAGGCTGATCTGCCATGTCATGTAGGGCTGTGTCTGTGGTGCAGAATTGCTCTCAGACCTGTGAGCTATTCTGATGTCCATAGTCACTGCTTCCACAAAATTATATGGAGATTCTCTAGAATATTTTTAATTTACCACTCAGAGGAGATACCCTTATGGTTCCACACATATTCTAATGCAAACATTTTTCTAGACAAGGTACAAATACAACATTGTGTGTCATTTCTCTTAGTCTAAAAATATTGGCTTTGATGCTTGTGATAATCAAGTGACCTGACTTTAGAAAAAATAGTTGAGGTGTGGGGATATCAGGGGTGAAATGCATTGGTCCTAAGATCCTAGCCTTTCTGAACAATAGCAGTTTATCTGACTATGGAAGTGTCCAGGGGTATGATGATACACTCATTGAAGTCAATGCCAAGGAATCCACAGACCTCAGTGAGAGAAGAATCTACTTTATAAATACAGACTCTAATAATTTATATATCTGTCTTGGTTCCAGGAGAAAAAAAATCCAAATTGAAAGCCATTGGAATGGCTCAACAGATGTGCAAATGCCTTTGGGAGACTGCACCTGACCCTGGACAAGAGCAGGGTAAGAGTCTAAAGTATTGGCTTTCATTTATATTACATCAGACTGCATTATGTCATGCTGTCTCACATCTCACCTGACAGGCACATTTCTGTTACAAAACATAAAAAGACAGAGAAAACAGCAGTGATTTGGCAACATGTTTATGTTAACTGAGGTGAATAGTCAATTAGCAGACACCATAAAAAAAACCTCTAATTAGTTAGAAGATTCTTGTCCCAAAGAATAAAAAGCCTTATCAACTCCACAATTTTATACAAGTAACTATACATTATTAATTTAGTGAGCACTGTTATTAATAGTGTTTATAGTTATTAAACTATTTGAGTTATATATAATGGTTATTAAACTGCAGCTGTATGATTTACTCTTGAAATTCTGAAATTGCTCTCTTTTGTCATGCCCTTAGCCCACCTAACTCCCAGTTCACCCTTCTGTCTACAACTTTCCTTATTCAGGGAGGAACATGATTATATGTATGTGAAAAACATGAACATATGGCTCCTGTGGTAGAAACTAAAATTAAATTGTCCACAATGGCTGGCAGGACAGATAGCAAAATGCTATGTGATGCTTCAGCTACATTATTGACTATTTAAATTGATTATTTGCTTAAGCTGCAACCATATCATCTTCTTTCTGTCATTGTAACCTATACCTGAAGCTGTGTAAGTCAAGGTATGGTCATGAGCTGCAGTCATCCAGTCCATAAAAACAAAGTTCTTACAATTTCAGAGAAAAAAATATGAAGTATTAGTGTATTTTGAAAACAAATTTAGGATTCACAGCATTATATAGTTTATAAACAAAATCTGGTAATGAAATACCACACCTATTATAAATAAAATTATTACCAAATTAAGAAAATATTGTTTGTGATTCTTGTCATTTGCTATAACAGGTATTTTCCCATGTTTACATTTTTAAGTGTTTATTCTGTAGGCTATTTAAACAACTAGAGCCAGCAAACAGAACATCAAAGGTCACACATAAAAGTATTGCCACACAGAATTACAGTACTTGGAGAACGAGACACCACCCACACACACTTCCTTCAATTTGGGCTATTCATAAAAAACAAAAGAAATCTTCAACAAACAGGTTTATTATTCAATATCTTTTACTTATCTCAGTTATTTATCTTCTGTCCTCTTTAAGCCAACGCTCTTTGTGTCACACTCTGTGGATTTTCAGTTGATACAAGCTGGCATGTCTTCACTAGCTACATCACATCAGATCAACTATAACACTAGTTAAATTTCCACTCATACAATGATTCTATCTCCTTCCTTCCTGCGTTCCATTTTCAAATGCTTCTTTGAGAATGACATTTTATGATCTACTCTAATCTGATCTTCTTAATGATACTTTATCAATTAACTTTGTTACTTCTATGCTTCTGAGACAAACCCCTGTATACATGACTAGTAATCAAAGCAAGTGCAGGGAATAGGTCTGTTTACAGCTTTTGTTAAATCTTTTTCCAGATTATTTGGCTGTTAAGTTGCATGATGGACAGGACAGATACTGAATTTAGCTGCAATTTCACTTTTTCTACGTGAAGAGCTGCAGGAAGACTGTGATACTGAGAAATTCTATTTTGGCACAGGTGCAGTAACACTGTGTCCTTGGCCATCTGAATTTTGCACACATAGCAATGGGTTCCAAGATGCCTATTAGAACTCAGGAGAACCATTGTGAAGTAGCTGGACCGTTGGTGTAATTTGTTCATAAAACCATGAGAGTCAAAAGTCAACAGAATGCTATAAATTATTGGAGGAAAAAACAGAGCTGTCATTAAGCCCTGCTTAAGCTTGCTGTCTAATCTGCACCCTGGAAAAAAAAAAGTTCAAACCCACTATCTTATTAGAAAAGGTGTAAATAAGAATTACAAGGATGATTAAAAGCAGGAAATAGGGAGCCCAGGGAGCCTAAACAGACTTTTTAGCCTGCAAAAGTGACTGCTGAGGGCAAAGGTGGGAGAGGTCCATGACATGACAGGGGTAAGAAAAAGCATTCTTCTGTTTTTCATTTCTCTGTTTTCATTCCTCAAAACACTCCTTCTGCTGATAAGCTCAAACCAAAAGGATATATTTTTTCACCCCGTGTAAAAATAAACAGCGAAACTCATTTCAACAAGAAAGCAGTTAGACTGTAGCAATAGGGAAATTAGCAAAAGCAGAAAAAAATTGAAGACATATTAAGATAATTTTAAAAGGAAATCTAAACCTCTGGCATAGCAAGTCTCTCAACACACAGACCCAGAAGTATCTTGAAAATATGCTTACATTCTTAGTTTTTCTAGACATCTGCTATTAGTCAGTGATATATATAACATACCAGATTCTGGACTTTGGTCAGCTCTACCAAGTGGGACGTGACACTGAAGAGATATAGACCTTCAAGCACAAAAGGTTATCCATGTCAGATTCTGAATAAAATCCAATTAATAGGTTTTCTGTTTTAACTCTTTGTTTCTCTTCCTCGTTGAAAGGCTCTAACAAGCTGCACATTTTATTAGGGATAAAATTAGCCATTCTCAGCCTTTGCTTTTATTGCCGTCATGGAAAATATTTACCTAACTACATTGGATCCCATTTCTTTGTAAAACCTTCGTGAGTTTTTTTTTTCCAAATAAAAAGAAGCATTATTAATAGCTAGGATGATCAGTAGTTATAGCAGCTGATCAATATTAATAATGATAGTAGCTATTACTGAATTTCTTAAACCACACCTTCATAACAAAGAGAATTTTCCAATTTCTCATGGACCATTCATACTATGGAAGCTTTGGAAGACTTAATATTTGCATTAAACATTTTTATTATTGTTTGTCTCAGTAGGAAGCAAGTAAAAGGAATATACATGGATTAGACTGCCACCATGAGACTATACTGAGCAATAATTTATGAGGAAGAAACAATAGTTTGTAAGAATATAATAGTTTGGTCCTTGATTGTCAGAGATCCTGTTCAATAAACATCATCTATTAGTTTGCAAAACTATGCCTTATTTGTGCTGAATCTTCCAAATATGCCATCTTGATGCATTTATAGACACTATAAACTGTAGAATGACCTCGGAAATTTCTTTTGGGATGTTGGCATTCACCTGAGAATGATATTTCTTTGCTGGACTAGCTGGACTATCAGCAAGTTACAGAAGGCCACAAAAGATGTTTAAACACCATAGAAATTTTTCTGAAAGACCCCAAAACCACAAAACTTTTATGAAAAAGAGAGAAAAATCACATATTTTTCTCATAAAAGAACTAAAGTTTTGGTACTACAGGTCAGCTCTTCAATAAGCCAATCACGAAAGTTGAGAAATAATTTGATAATAGGCAACTTCAGAGTGTGAAGTTTTCACATGTGTCTGAAACCTTGAAATACTGGCTTTGCATGGTGGAAAGATATTCCTTGAGCCAAAAACTTCCATGAGACTGCTGTTTTCACATATAGCCTTCTTGAAAATATTTACCTTTCAAAAAGGGTAGTGATTGAAATGATTGATGAAGTACTTGAACAAAACTTGTTTTGATCCTTAGCAGACAGATTTTCCTTAAGCTGTACATGATATGAGTGGTCAGAACTGTAAAACCCATGTATGCCCAAAGCAGAGAAAGGAGCTCACCTCTTACAAAGACCAAAATATTTGCACAGAACAGTAAACAAGAGAGATGGTTGCAATTCACAAAACTGGGTGAATCAGTAAAACAAGCAGGCAGATGATGGTGATATATTCCTGCAGATTTACTTTATATATAAGAGCAGATAATGTTTCATTTGTAACAAAGCTGTTTTCATTCAAAGAAAACTTTAGTAAGTGCAGGGTTTTGACTTTTTTCAGTTTGAGTATTTTTTAATGTCTCTAGTGAGAAGGTCCTGATTTCCTCTCCAGGATAATAGTGCTATATTCTTACTAACCTGACTAGTGATTTCTTCTACTAGCATAAAGGTGTTTTTCAGTCCTATTTAGCATTAAAACCAGTTGCAAATAAAAGCTCTTTTCAATTAAATTCTATTCGTACAAATATTTTGATTTGAGTTCATACAGTATTCATCAAGGATAAATGCAGTGATAACATTTTTGTGTTGCACTTGCTGCTGGTTCTCATTATTTTGTTGAATTGCACCATTTCTTACAAGAGTGGCATGACATGTTTTAAGGCTATTTTCTCCCAATTCCTCAACCAATATTAAAATTTATTATTTCTTTTGGGTATGCTAATAGAATAGCTATTTATTTTTCAAGTACTACTTTAGAAAAAAATTCAGAACTAGAGGAAAGTGGTATCTTTTCTGTGTTAAAATGTGCTTGGGAGATGGGGTCACTGTATGTCTCTGTTAGCTGCATGAAAATATAGTTCAACTAGAGTCAGTTATGACAATATATTTTGAGTTTGAATTCTAATTTTAGAACAGATGACATCTCCACTGAGTCCTTCTTCAGGAAGCATGCTAAGGCTCCATGTGGTTTTTGGGACTGAATAGTGAGTGTGTGTACCTCATCCTCACATATTTATAGTACACATTCAAGCCCAGCTGTACGATGGGTCAGTGACTTCTCTGTGCTGCACGATTCCAGTTGCTTTGGATGGGAGTGAAGTATGGTATCATACAGAGGAAGAGGGGGTGTTATCCCAAAAATCACCATAGTGTGCATGAGTGATACACACACAGACAAACACACACACTCTACACTCACACCCTCCACTCACAGAATGGGAAAAAATATGAAACGCTGAACTACAATAAGTAGGAGAAAGAGCTAGATCCATAGGCAAAGGCTGTGACAAAGAAAGGCAAAAGATTTGTTAGTTTTTGGGGGCTTTGTTTTCAAAAGTGAAAAAAAGAGAAAAATCATAAATATATGCCATAGCCCCATCAAAAAAATAAAAAAAAATTAACATAAAAATAGATGGTGCTTCTTTAGTTGTGCATGCTGACAGTCTTTAGTTGTATGATCACGTATCCATACTTTTAAAATTCTCTCCTTCACATCCAGGACCCTTCCATTCCTTAACCACTTCTCTTACTTAATAAACATTCTTCAGTTCAATGTCATTACTATTCTCTCCTAAAAGAACATTTTTCTTCTTTTTCACACAAATAAGTTACTTAAAAGAATAGCAAGTAATCAAAAAAAAAAATCTATAACTTTTAGCTAGGTCAGTGCAATCTTGCTGTTTCATTTTTTCTAAATTTTAATATTTACTATGATAGCAAATTTATACAAGTAGATTTACTACATTTATCCTCTAAAGAGGGATTGAAATTTCCCCACAAAAAGAAATCTGCCAGGAATGTAGCGTTCATTAAATGTTAGGGAGAAGTATACAAAAAATTCTGCTCACCCAATAGAGTTTAGGCAATTGCCTCAAAAACCGTATGAGGTCTAGTTGACCAAAGTTTCTTAATTATGCAGACTTCATACTTTTCAAAATCTTATGCTAGAGGAAAACTGCGGGGTAATGAGCCTTGTGATAATAAAAGACAAGTTAAAGTTCACAGAACAGTTTGGGCCAGAAAGGATCACCTACTCCACCCCTCCTCCATAGGCAGGGGAACCTTCTAGTTGGTTACTCAAAATCCGATCAAATCTTGAACACTTCTGGGGATAGGGCAGCCACAGCTTCTCTGGGAAGCTTTTCTACTGCCTCACTACTCTCGTCATAAGAAATCTCTTCCATTATGTTTCACTGTCTTTCAATTCAAAACCATTGGCTCTTTTCCTGTTGCTACAGGCTTTGGTGAAAAGCCTTTCTCCTTTTAATAAGCCCACTTCAAGGAGGCTTAAGGCCACAATAAGTTCTCTCCAGAGCCTTCCCCAGGCTGAACAGCCCCAACCTTTCTCAGCCTGTCTTCATAAGAGAGGTGATCCAGCCCTCCAATATTTTTTGCATCCCTCCTCTGGACCTGCTCTAACAGGTCTGTGTTGTGTGCTGAGGACCCCAGTGCTGGATGCAGCACTCAGGTGGCGTGTCATAAGAGCAGTATCACCTTCCTCAACCTGCTGGTCACTGTTCTTTTGCTGCAGCCCAGGAAATGATTTTCTGGCCTGCAAGTGCACATTGCCAGCTCATATCCAATTTTGCACCTACCAGTATCCTAAGTCCTTCTCTGTAGGGCTGCTCTTTCATCACACAGCTGGAACACCTGGATTGCAGCCTACTTCCCAAACAATTTCTGAATTTTAGCTAATGACTATCCAAGACAGAAAGCAGAACATCTGAGATCCAGCATAAAATCTAGGCCTTTGCCCCACAAGCAGGGTTTTATTTGAAGAAACCTGGAAACAAATCAGTAATTACAAAAATGTAAAATGTTTAGAATGTCTCAGCTGGTATTGTAAGATAAAGTGCCTGTATTCCAAGGGAGAACAGTGTAGTACTCAGCTGTCTAATTACAAAGGATTTCCTAGAGCTACCTTTCGTGTCTGTAATGTATATTCAGATCAACATTAATTAGGTCCACTCTGAAGTATACATGGTTTTCATAAACTTTCTTAAGTCTTTTTTAAAGGACACTTTAAAAATTCAACCTCACTTTTATTCATAGCTGCCTAGACAAAAAGCTCTAAAAATAAATCCCAAATATATATTACTAGTTAGCAAATTTTACTGTCAATTTTTCTTTTTTTTTACTTATCATCCATACCCTAGAGACTAAATTATGTCAGGTTTTTGCTTTTGTTTGTTTTTCTAATGAACATAGAACATGTACAAATATGCAATATAAAAATACAAAAATGTCTCATTTTAAACTTAACAACCCTGTTTTATTCTATAAAATTCAAACTCTTCCATAAGCAATGATTTCCCTTTATCACGTATCATTTAATCTGCAACTACAATTTCTTCATCATCTGCAACATATTCTAAAGCTATTGCTTCAAAATTACTTCAGTCTTCTTCCATCTGCAAATTCTACAGCTATCAGACCAGCTGACCACATGCTACAACAATTCCTTAAGCCTTCCTCAATATAGACCTGTTCTACATGGGTTTTTTTTGCATTACTGATTTGAAGAACTTTCTCCTAACTTCACTAAGTGGTGGTGATTTCTAAACACACAACTCTGACACAAACTTAATTCTTCCTCTGATCACAGTTGCACAGTTTTCTAGAAGACTTATAAATGTCAGATTCTGCTCATATGTAAAATCATTGTGGACAGGATTACTCTCACTTAACTTTAACCACTCAAAGTTAGTCATGTAATCTAAGCTAGTCATCAAGGCTCCCATTTTAGAAATTGATGAGAATTTTAGAAGTGTGAATCATTCAATTTTATCTCAGATCTAAAATCTACAAAGATATGAATCATCTATAAATGTCATTATCTTTATCAAACTGAGATCAGACTAGATGTCTGACTCTCACGTGGTTACCTGATGAGATGCTAAATACCACCTCACCTTTCTAATTCAGCCATACATTTAACTATGCACCAAACTTAGAAAAGACAAGTCATTCTAGTCCTCCTTCTAGGAAACCTCTTATGCTCAATTTGAACATGGAATTACTCTTGAAAAACTTTTTAGCAATTCTCTGAGCCCTGTGAAATTTATGCAATGAATAAATTTTATCTAATATCTAAAGGCTGACAACAATCTCCTATAGATCTATATTTTCTTACCAGAAATTATAAGCATTCTATCAAAAGGAATTAACATCAAAATATTAGTTATTATTTTCCTAAATTACAGAGACAAAACTGATCGCTAAGTACATTAAAACTGAAAGGGAAATCCTTACAAATCTTTCTTTGCTGGGAAACCAGAAATAATAGGCTTAATATAAAGCAAAATAAATATGTTTAATTCAAACTTTAGAATTTTAAATCTCCTTCATGTAAGTAAATAGAAAAGAACACTTATGAGACCTCCCTCTAAAAAGGTATATATATAAATAGATATTCTTTAATGTTGGGAAAGAAGAAAAGTATTATTTGTTCTTATATTAGTATTAGTCTAGTGAACTAAGCAGAGAGCTCTCCCTTGATAGGAGAAGTTGAAAGTCTATACTAATTCCATTTTAAAGTACTGTTTTTTTCTTCTAGTCTATAATCTTTAAAAGAAGAAGCAGCTTTACCTCTTGGCTTCAACACTGTGAAGGCATATCACAGCTGCAGCAATTGAGCTAAGTTCTGAGCAACTAACTTTTTAATAGAAGCAGTAGTAAACTTGCTAAAAATGTATGCATTTATATATATATCTCATGTATATATACATATATATAGTATATATATTTGTGTGTGTATACATAACTATATGCACACACACACAGATACTTTCAGGACTAGGCTGGAAGTAAAATTTGGATTTATAAAATGGCTTTCACACGTAAAAGAGTTCTATAGGCTTTTCATGAGGGAAACAGTTTCAAATCTTTTCTTTTGATTTGTAGGAATACTTTGTAATTGACTTCAAAAAGAATTTCCTTATTAAATTATATTGCCAATACCATATACTACACTTAGGCATTAAGATCACTACAACTCTGTGAAAGCATATTTATTTTGACAGTATGAGAAATGCATCAATTTCAACAGCTGAGGAAAAAAAAGGTCAGAAAAAGCAAAAATTCTGAAAGGTCAGGAATACACAGAAGAGAAACAACTAGGCAATTTTTTCTTTCCATAAAAATAAAACTAAATAAAACTAAAGAGGGACACGAGGATGAGGAAGTGATTAATCACTGCACATCCTTTAGGGTTGCAAAATTTATAAATCAGTCTTTAATAAAGGAAGGAACTAATTTGAGTTGTAAGGGAATATAAAAGGCTATTCTTATGCTCTCTTTGATGTTCACTTTGATTTAAGTTAAATTCTATTGTTCTGTGTATTGATCATGTTTTATACAGAGAGATTGTGACCAAGTTGTTTAAGAGAGAGCTTTCTTCTCAACTGTATCTCACTATTCTTGGTTTGAAAATTTATTCCCTGCATCAGAAAAGATGCATAAATGCATTGTTTACAAAAATAGTAACATGAAAATCCCTTATGCATACTCAAGTCTCTTATGCATTGAGGATTATAGGAAAGATGCTGAGCCCTGCTGTCCCATTAATGATAAAAGACTGGAAACAATCTGTGCTTCCTCCAGATTTAAAAGAGCTTTCCAAGCTTTTTTTTTCCTCTTTCCAAATTCCATAAATTTTGTGACAACCTCTGACCGTTATAACATACAGCAAAAAACAAAAGGTAAAGGCAATGCATTACACACCACTCTTTTAACAGTAGATATATGCCGTGCCTTTGCAGACTACATGGAATTCCTCAGCAGTGTGCATATAATGAATATTGTGGTGCCTCAGACCAAATATTAACACTGAAATTACCTTGTTCACAACTTTTTTGGTATCTGAAGCAGTGGTGTGAGTTATTCATCTATGCAGGAAAGAGGATGCCTTGCTAATTATCTCATAGCCAGTAGAAGGCCTTGCCCCTTTTGATAACCAAATACTGCATATTACCAAGTAAGAACATAGGAGAGTGATGCACCTAGACATAGGGGTTAGTCATGCTCCAGGTGATATGCAGGAATTTACAGTAATTTGAAAGGTTTCATGGAATTTTAAAATGTCTCAGGTTAGAAGGGACCTTAAAGATCATTTAATTCCAAGCCCCCTGCTAAAGGCAGGGACATTTTCCACTAGACCAGATAGCTCCGTGCTCCATCCAACCTGTGATGTTTCCACAGGATCATTTGAATAGGATCTTGTATTCCACTCTCTGATGAGCTTGCACAGCTGGCAATAAGAAACTACAGTTCACTCTGAGGAGATGGAGGTTGTTCAGGTATTTTCTGCTTGCAATAGGACCCTTTACAGGAAGGACTGGCTCCTTTCACATGTTTCAAGTACATCTTTGTCACTGTCCTAAATAAAAAACATTGTGCCTACAGCACATTAGAATATTAATACCTTGGAAACTTTGAAGCTGTGACTTGGTAATGAGAAACTATCAAACTGGAAAGCCAAAAAGAACAAAAAGCCCCCAACCAAAACTGAACTTCTGGATCTGGAGCCATCCAAGAAGAGGAATTCAAAGCCCTGAAACAGTCACAGAACTTCCAAACAGAAAGATAGATCTGGCAGATCCCTGGGCTTAATCTCTCATAATGATGAGTTGGCATGTTTCTAAAATCTTTTACACGTAGGAAATCTTATATTTCCTATATGTCTGATTAGATGTGTATTGCTTTCTTTCAGAAAATACTTTTCTTGTTTTGAAATATGCTGGTTTCAAACTAAAGCACAAGGCCAAGTAACCTACAGTCACTTATGTGTTGAGTCATAAAATAGTTTTCTTATCTCTGAGCACAGACAGCGCAGACATAGGTATCTAGCCTAATACTTTCTCTGGAAGACTGCAAGATTTTTATTGAGGTTACTACAAGCCCTACAGTCTTTATTATCAGGTCTTGCTTACTGAGCAGATCTTTTCTCATCAGCAAAACCACACATTTGAATGGGAGATTGAAGATTAAATAAAGTCTATACCTTTTATCAATATCAAGGGAAAGATCCAAAATTTGAAGCAAGTGCTAACAAAAACACTTTTATGAGTGTGTTGCTGTATCACATATATAACCTTTATCTCCTAAAATGTAGCTGTCTTCCAATCTTTATATTCATAATTATTCTCTTATGTCATAATTAGAGCTATTTTAAATCTATTCACAGACCCAAATGCAAATACGTATAAAATATCAGAAATTAATAGGAGATCACCAATGTAAGAATAATAATTTTGGTAAGAAAAGGTAGCATTTTTTAATGATGTTTTCTTAATTTCCCATCAGGTCACAGAGCTAAGGAAATTAACCCATGGCCTTGTGATGAAGCACAGGAGAAGCAGCAGAGGATGCTACATTGTGGCTTGCTCTAAGACAATATTGAACATAAACTGAATTATCATTTTCAGTTTAGAAATTATAACAATTATTTAGAAAACTGAGTGAAAAAGAGTCATTATGTATGAAATGTAGAAAACTCTTAACACTATTAACTGCTCTAGTGAGTAGGGGTGAGAGACTGAAAACAGAGGCAAAATTAGAACAAGACACAAAACAAAACTGGCGTCCAGCAGTTGTGAATTTTAGGTCCCCAGATTTTGAAATGCACTCGGTAAGTTTCCTTCAAGAAAAAAATTGACAGGTTAGGGATAATATTTTGTAAAATAACCATCCAACACTGGTAAAGGTGTATTTCCATATTTAGTCTGTTGGTGGCATAAACTCATTTCACTCACTGCAGTTCTCAAGTTCATGTGTATCAGTTTCATCCTATGCATTTATAATACATCGTTGAGTCCAAAATCTTCCTCTGTCAACTGAATTCAGTTTCTATATGAAATGGAAAATACTACTTTAATCCAAAGTTACTTTTTGAAGCTTTTCCAAAATACATATATAAATAAATCTGTAAGAGGTCAGATGAGAACAAACATGGCAGTTTGAAGAGTGGCACAGCAAAATAAGTTGGAGTAGTTTCAGGTCATTAAAAAAAAAAATGGAAAGAAAAAAATGTGACCTGCCTAAAAATAGGGCATTGTTTTCCATCTACAAATTAAGTCACAGTTTTAACACAGAGATCTACCATTACATTTACATTGAGCATGTAAATCCTGCACCAACACAGTGAAGTCTTTAAAAAATGAGGAAAAAAATACATGCAAATTGAACAGTGACAAAATCTTTAAAGAATTTAATATTTGAAACTAATTCCTGATCACAAGTATAGAAGATAACATTTAGCCAAGTTGCCAGAATTCAATCACTAAACAGTATTTCCACACCAAAACTCAGATCAAAAAATTGCTACACTTCATGACGGTATCCATATCTTTTCATCACTTTGGAGCCAAGGGCTCTCAAGCATTTGTCTCAGAGGTAGAGCAAATTTCAGTGGTCCACAAGTATACCTATCCCTATATATGTGCAAAAATACTAATTTTGCATCATTTTAATCTAAGCTAAATCCTTAATTCTGATTAAAGAGTACAGAGAATAGGAAACAGATACTATTTTAATCAAGTCAGTACTTCAAACAACCTGCCAGGGTGAATTCACAAATTCTTTTACGAGCAACAATCAACACTATATATAAGAATCAAAAAAAAGGCTCGCAGGCCCTTATACGTGACCTTTTCCATTAATGGCTTTGTATAGTATTGGTTGCACAACTTTAAGCATTTAAATCAATAGCGCAATCATATGCTGAATTCTCTTGTTCTTGCAGCACAGATAATGGGAGAAGATAAAACAAAACTTGCCTGTCTAGACTTATTCTCTAGTCTGTTTACCCCATCATGCAATTCTCCTATGTATTAAATTTCAGCTCACTGAAATATTGTGCCAAAACTCTTCATATGAAGGCATATTAAAGTTACCTAATGATCAGAATAATTTATTTTTACCTTGTTCTCAAGATAAAAAGTTATTAAATTGAAATAATTTCATAGTATTAAGATTTCCTTATTTTGTTCTGTCAAAACATAACACTAACTAGAAGCATATTAATAGCATTATAGTAGTTCTACTTAGCAGTCATTTAGAGCCATTATTAAATGAAAGCTGGTGTATTTGTTTAACAGAGAAGTGTACAACCTGTCTTCAACTTACTGAAGGGATGAATAAAAGCATAGCAGGCTGTGGACTATGCTATAAACTGGGACCAAGTCAGCATTATTATAGGCTTGAATATAATGTTGTTGCAGAGCCCATGGTGGCAATAGGCACTTCATTTTTTTTTTTTTTTTTAAATGAAAAATGTTATTTTACTACATCTTGTAATTTATCACAGGAAAGGGATCAGTGTCCAGAGTAACAAATAGCATATTATATTATACCTAACTCTGCATTCAGATCTGGTCTATCCACCTTGTGCTTCTGCTGCCAGCCTATATTTAAGTACATTGTTTGCAGTGTTTATCTGTTACAGAAGTCCTTTATCTATGTCAGAACAAATACTGATATAGAGTTAATTGCTGGTATCTGCATTTCCAGAACAATATTACTAAACTGAAAAAAACTACCCTTAAGTATCAATTTGCAGTTCTTTGCTGAGGAATATTTAAAGGCCTTGAGCCACAGAAATAACTAATAGAAGTTAAAATTGACTCATAGTGTTTTTTTAATTTTATTAGCATATTAATGGAGATAGGGTGTTTGTAACACTTTTGCCCAAGAAGACAACCCAATCATTCTGAAAGATCCACTTAAATATATCTCTCAAATAATGCCTTGAAGATGCTTATGACACACCTACTATTAGACCATTTGAGACAAAATCATGTCTCTGCACAAATCCGTAACATGGAGATATACATGTGTGTGTACAATTTTCATTTGCTTGTCAAGTTGGTTTTTTTTTCATTTTTGTTTTTTGCTTTGGGTTTTTTACAATCAATAAAATGTCTTCCAATTCATATGAAGTCCCATGCACTAAAAGCTAAGAATTTTTGTTACACTCTGCACTGTTTCCTCTATTTCAAACCTATATATACATACATATATACATATACATACAAATATATATATATATATATAGAAAACTCATAGAACTGAATTTTGTTCAGAGCTGCTTAGGCAATTTGGATAAACTAATATGACTCTTGGGAATATTTGACTTCAACATTATTTCCATTAATAATGGACCAGAGAGATGCAGAATACATATATTTCTTCATTTAATAACTGGGAGTTAACATCCATTGCAGAGACTTGTGCAAAACCTCTAGGCTTTTAACTACTGGAGAATTTTTTTTTTCCCTGGCATTCCCTTCCCAAGAAAACACTAATTTTTGGATGCTTTCAACTTCCTTTTCCCAAAAGTTATGTTTAGAAATAATTTGCATGCCCTGCCCATGCTTTTTCAATTGCTTCCTGCTCTACTCCTGTTATAGCTGGAGAATAGTGAAGTAAGCCCATTTTGATCCAGTGGAAGCTGTGTAATATACATTAGCTATCCATAGAAAGCTCAACATGTAATTTTGAAAACAAATCAACAAAACATTCAATAAGGTTCTGAAGGTTTCTCTCCTTCAGAAGAGAAGTTACAGGTTGTTTCAGTTTAACAATTAAAATAATGAACTAATTACCACACACTGATAATTCTATGCATGGCATGTTCAACAATACTAAGCCTTACCAGTTAAAAATACACAAATATTGCATCTTTTATGTAGCTTTGCTTTTGCCAGCTCCCAGGACCTACTGAGGATGAAAAAAAAAAAAGGAAAAAAAAAAAGCATGTGCTAAAAAGCTAATGCTCACTAGCCTAATTAGTTAGGCTAATTACTTAGGCTAAGTAAAAAAAGCACTGAAAACAAGGTAATTAGAGTAGTAGTTCACTTGGCAGCTCATGCAAGTGTACCCACTGTGGCAAATCCAGGTTAGAGTCTTCATTTTCTCAACTTTGCTGTTATTTTAAATTGACTTAATTGATTAAACTGATTTAGCCAAAACAAGTTATATGCATTTATCAAGAATTAATTGAGGAACTTAATGGAAGAGCCCCAGCAAGACAAGGGCAATGATTGCCTCTCTGAACTTGGCACTTCTTAGGCTGCACCTCAAATCCTGTATTCAGTTCTGCGCCTCTCACTAATAAAGACACTGAGGTGCTGGACGGATTCCAGAGAAGGACAACAAGGGTAATGAAAGGGTTTGTAACACAAACCTGATAAGGAGCACCTGAGGGAGCTGGAGGTGTTTAGCCTGGAGAAAAGGTGGCTCAGGGAGAACCTTATCCCTCTGTACAACTACCTGAAGGGAGGCTGTAGCTGTCTGTGGGTTGGTCTCTTTTTCTAGGAAACAAAGGAAAGTGGAAATGGCCTCAAGTTGTGCCATGGGAGGTTTGAAGTAGAGAGTTAGGAAAATTTCTGCCCTGTCAAGGACTTGAACAGACGGCCCAGGGAAGTGATGGAGCCACCATCCCTGGAGGTATTTAAAAGATACATAGCTGTGAAACTAAGTGGCATAGTTATTGGTAGAACTGGCAGTGCTGGGTTAAAGACTGGACTTGATCTCAGAAGCCTTTTCCAATCTAAACTATATTTCTAATACCATAGTTTAACTGCAGCCATCAGTGCTTTACACTTTCCTCTATTTGGGTTCATTAGTAACCCAAAAGACCCCTCAGGAACAGTTGGAGGGGAAGTGAACGCACAAGAGGAGTGACAAACCTGGAAACAGCTGTGAAACAAAAAAATTGAGGTTTCAAATTGTTTTGAGGAGAAGAGTATTCCACAGAATATCCCTTCCTTCCTTGGCCGCCCTCCGAGTGACCAAGAATTTTCAGTCTGACTGCCACAACTATTCTTGCAAACGAAGTGTCCACAGCAATAATAATCACAAAAAAAAAAAAATAAATCAACTTTATATATTGATATATGAAGTTTTCTTTAAGATGAATTTGTATTAAACTATAATAAACTACTGCAGCCCAGAAAACCAGAAAAGGACTTAAGCATGCCAATATAAAATCTAGGCAATTCAATTTAAAACATTCAAAAAATCCCTGACTATAATGCCTATGACTTTGTAGAGTGCTTAGATTTTCATCTCTTCCCCTGACACCAAAAGGTGCATTAGTGTACACTCCCAGAAGATCAGACACCTTCACTGAAGACAGTATCTGAACAGCTTAGGTTTCGGGTGATTTACAAACAAAACAACACAGCTGGACACAACTTGTGTACTTTGAACATGCCTCCCACACACTGATAGCACTGAACTCAGCACAAAGCGCAGTAATCAGTCACTGTATATCTCAGTGCCATTGGGTATTTGCATAATAGCCTATTGGTCATAACACAGAGACTATGTGGGAGGCCTGGGTCCTGTTCTTGCCTCAACTTGACAGGATTAAAATTCAGATTTTTCATTCCTTTGCATCATTTTATTATCATTGGATACTGAATAACAATCAAAATGCATGAAAACATTTAAATAGGGAAACGGTTTGATATCCAAAATCTATCACTCCTTTCAGAAATACTCTGCCACATTTAATAACCTGTAGATGCATAAATTCCTTGACATCAATGCATCACAATAGCAGTATATCCCCACTTACGGTATAGCTAATTTACATTACTTTGTCTTGCATTGCTTTTTGTACAATGAACTATCACATCATCCCTGACCTAGGGTACTAAAACAGAAGAGATACAAGAGTAATATTTTTCACCCCAGACAATATAAAAGCCAATAGATTTATTTAATATGGAAGTTCTAGAATTTTATTTTTCCATTATTTTTGCTTCCTAAGTTATCTTAGTGAATTTATATATAATATCCATAACCATAAATACTAAGAATAGAACAAAAATGGGGAAAATAGTCTAATTAGCAAATATTGTGGATTTTTCATCAGCTTGGAAATAATTCTTCAAGGAACCATTGTGAAGAAAACACACTTTACGCAGTTCATAAATGCATTTAATGAACCCCATCATAGATCTTATGACTAATATGTTAAATATCTTCCAGGTAACCTTGATTTAGCTGTATAACTCACTATTATGCATAAGTTATCATAAAGCAATATTCTTGGTGAGTCAGAAATTTCCTATATTAAATTCCAGGGTAAAATGTGGATCTGTAAATATTGAATCCCTATTTATATGCAGTTCTTTTCTAGATCTGCAGTTTTTGAATAGTTATCTCAGAAAATCTTCAACTTGTAAGTCATGGATTGATGTGTCTTTTTATAGAATCTTACTTTGTACAAGAGTAGAAACATCATAAGCTACATAAAATTAGGTATTTTCCTTCTGTTTTGTACCTTATCTGAATCAAACAGCACTGAAAAGCAGCTCTGTAGAAAGGGATTTGGGGGTCCTGGTGAGCAACTTGCTGCTCCTGCAAAGACAGGATACTGGGTTTATCAGCAATGGCATCACCAGGAGAGATTAACAAGTCATTGTCCCACTCTGCTCATGGCTTGTCAGGCCACACCTGGAACAGTGTGTTCAGTCTTGCTCCTGCTATACAAGATGTGGACAGGCTGGAGAAGGTCCAGAGAAGGGCCACAAAGATGATCAATGACTGGGAAGGTGCCATGTGAGGAAAGACTGAGAGAACTGGGCTTGTTCAGCCTAGGGAAGGGGAGACTGGATGCTCCAGCACTGAAAAGGTACTGAAGATGATGAAGATGAAGACTCTCTTTTCATAAAGACTCACATGGAAAAGATGAGGGGTAAGATTCTGACTGGACCCAAGAGTATAATTTTTCACAAAGAGAAACATCAGCCATTGGTATCATTTCCCGGGGGGGGTGGTGGAACCCCAGTGTGGAACACTTTAACACTGAGCTGGACAGGGCCATCTTGCTTAGACTGTCTTTTTGCCAGGAAAGGTTGTATCAGATGATTCTTGAGGTTCTTTCCAACCTGGTATTCTATGACTCAGTGGTTCTGTAATGGGTCTCTACAAATGAATAAATAATGTTTTAATGGGCAAAACCAATGAAAAAGCTCAATTTTTGATTTCTAGAATCTTGATAGAACCACAATATTTAAAATGCAGCAAATTATTGTATGTATTTGTCAAAGAGAGGATAGAATTTTGTATACTTTTCTCCTCTTAGTTTTTTTTTTAAGGGAGTGTTTTCAGTGTGTGCTGTTTCACATTTCTGAACCAATTTTACCACATTTTTCTTCCTATTTCATATTAATTTTAGGCATAATGACTGACACTAGCCATGCTCACCAGAAAGCTGCACAGATTACAGGTCTTTCTGTGCTTTATTTCTACCTGAATTACACTAAAAACAGTTCCAATGGAATTAATTGAAAAGATGGTGGTGTTTCCCCCTCTTTCAATCCTTTCCCCCTACAATCAAGAATTGCAGCTAATGTGTAAGAAAATCTCAGTCTTCCCCATAAAGAAGTATGTCAAGGAGACTTGTCTGTGTAGGCTTTTGGCTTCATGTATTGGAGAAGCTTTTAAATTGACAGATGCAATTTAAAAATATGATCAACAAAACTGTGATGTTAGATAGCCTTCAGGACAAGTTTCATTGCCAGATATTCCTCCTACATTAAAGCTGGAGTGATTCCTAAGTATTCTTTTATCTGTTCCTTAGGATGCACGTTATGCCACTTGAGTTTCTTCTTGGGCAATTACTTATCCAAAATTATAAATAACTGCTATTTCTTTGAAGTGCCACAACAGACTTGCTATGCCTATCTCTTTCAGGTGGGAGAAACTTAATCCCATGTTAAATGGTATATTCCATGCAGATGTTATTAAAAGCTAAATGAAAATTCATGTCATCTTCAGTTTGCCGAAAGAAGGTTGACAAAACAATTAATTCAGAATTTTACTGGGGATACATTTAAGAGGATTTTTTTCACATGACACAAAATTTTCTAGTGGAAATATTTTCATATAATGCTACGTTTTAACACACATTGTCAAACAATAAAAAGCCAGAACAGAATAATTTATGAGAGAGCTCTGACAACGTCTGTTAAACAGTCTACATGCAAACCAATCATAACGGCAGTAAAGCTGTTTCTATTGTCAGTTGTTAGGATGTGCTTTTAGCTTAAATGGAGTTTTTGTCTGAATTCATACATAAATTCATGTAGATGTAAGATTCCATATGGAAAGAGCACAAATAATCTTATAATATTTTTAAATTTAGTAATATAAGCTATGAAATTTTTTCCACATTTCAAAGCCTTGAAATAAATTCCACTGATACCAATTGAAGATATACAAAGGGATTATAAAAACGACATTTTGTTCCTTAGTAAAGGAATTGTGGAAATCATTAATTCATTCTTTTATAAGGTTATTTTGTACCAGTTCCCTAGAATTTTAATCTTAGATCTTTGTGGTCCAAAATCTGGATGAGCAAGTATAGAGATTCCATACTATTCATATATATGATGTGCTACCTTGGGATCTGTTTTCTTTAACATCTTGATCAATGACACAGTGAGATCACAAGCACCCTCAAAGTCTGCAGATAAAGCTGAGCAGTGCAGTTGGCATAATTGAAGAACAGAATTTCACCTGTACAAATTTGAGAACTGGGGCCATGGGAACAAGTACAAGTGCAAAGTTCTCTACCTGGGTCAGGGCAGTCCCAGGAATGAGTAAAGACTGGGAGATTAATTCATTGACGGGAGACCTGTGGATAAGGACTTGGATGTTGTTGTGGAAGAAAAGAAAAAAAAAAAAAGTGCCAATGTGCACTTGCAGCCCAGAAGACCAAATGCATCCTAGGCTACATGAAAAGCAGCATGCCAGGAGGTCAATGGAAGTGATATCTCATTAGTGGAGACAGGGATACTTAATAAAATCAAGGAAATTAGCAAAATTCTTATGGTATATTAAAAGATCCTATGCACTTTGAGGGTTAGCAGTTAATTATAATATTTATAAATGAATAACTCAGACCTAAAAAGGGAGTTTGGGAAGGGCTTTTTCTTGGATGAAGCAAGTAATTATTATTTATTTAATAAAATGTTTAGTGTAAAAGATTTTCACCTATTACTTAAAAAAAAAAGGAGCAGCTGCTCATGCTTTCAACTTCACTGGCCCCCTGTTTTTAAAATATAAAATATTTATATAGAATTACATGTTTTCTGTACTTGTGGAAGAACAATGTGGGGTGGGTTTTTTGTCATCTTTTTATGTCTTAAAAAGACACATTTTTTTTCTTTGACTTCTTTTCAAAGAATCATAAGTGAATATATTTGAACTAATAAAGCTCCAGTCACAGGTGCAAGTTATTGACATTACTTGTTTGAAGGACATGGTCAAGCTGTGTTACTGTCAGGTTTATTTAGCATTACAGTGTTTGGATAAATGCCATCTAACATAGAGACCCTAACATAACCCAGCTATGTATTTGATCAAGAAGGTCTTTAGGTTCTTTTTATGTAGAGAACAGGAAGAGAGATTATACTAAATAAATCTAGACAGAAAATTTTTAAGGAAAAAACCCCCATGAATCCAGGATAAAGGAATTTGTAGAGAAAAAGATGCATGAAATGGGAAGGTAAGATCACCATGATATCTCACTGATCCCATACTTCATACCAAAATAAATAAAAGAGGGGAAAAAAAAGCAAACAGGAAAGAAAAAAAAAAAAAAAAAGCCTGATTTTGGAGAAAATTTGAACTCCAGGAGAGAGTTAGTAGCTTTGGAAGATATGCAAAGGTGTCCCTATGTAAGCAAAGGACATCAGTCCTCCACGAGTAGCACACTGAAGATTTCCCCAGCTTCTCAAACCTTTCTACAGCCTGACTGAGGGTTCTTCCCCCAGCATGCTCTGAGTTATATCCCTGCATACCCACTGCTCCCCATCTGCTCAGCAGAGGGTGGCTGGGTGCCCAGCAAAAGCTGCTGCCACCAGGACAGCAGTGTCCCATACCCATAGGATCCACAGTGCTTCTTCACACTCTCCCTGGCACTGAAAGCAAGCTAATGACATGTACTATTTATCACTGGTTCATGCTTGATTCATTACAGAGGGAACGCTGTTATAAGTAGGAATTTCCATATCATAACCAGGCTAATTTCCAGAGCATGGCTTTGACTTGTATTATAGCCAACAGCAAGTTTCCTTCCATTTCAACAGGGCTTTCTGAGACAGGATGAGATTAATGAACAGGAATGGCCAACAGCCGCAACCTCAAGAGATCAATATTGAAAGACCCTTCAATGTTTATAAACAAACTCCATGCCAAAAATCACATTTCTCTTGAATATGCATTCGAAAATTAACTGTCTTCTTTTGTCTGTCCAATACAAATTTTTTCACTATTTAAATAATTTACGAGCAATTTCCATCTGCAATCAGTGTTACAACATCCTTGAACAGCAATTGTCTTTCACCATTCACCTCCAATTGTGTCAAAATCATTACTGAGGTTTCAGTAACATGTCTCCTAGGCATGATTCTGTGGAATATTTGTGAGGGTAAAAAGATAGCAAAGGTAGTTCTGAAGTTCTTAATTTAAAGGTGAATTCTATTCCATGTAATTATACTTCTAAGACATATAAATATGAGAGAAATCCCTGCTGTTCCCCCTCAGAGATCTCAGTTGCAGAGAGTGCTGACAATATATGTATGATATAATACCCAGCAAGAGAAAGGCTATCAAAACCCAGAACATAATAGGAAAATAAGCAATGATGCTTTCAAAATTATTCTCAAAAAATACTGAAATACATAGGTAGTCTGCCAGTGTTGAATTCATGGAAGAAACATTCTGCTTAATTTTAAGTCATCGTGATTCACTTAAAAGTAGTTTCACTGCTTCTAATTGGGTGTAGGAAAAAAGATAGTTTCTAAGAGCAGAACTGAAAATGACCCTAACAAATCCCAACAGAAGCACTCCAGAATTAAAAGGAGAAAATGCAACACAGTTCTATAAAAAATAGCAATCATTCCGATTGAACAGATCAGACCCTAAGCCTGGTTTAAAGGTACTTTGATCTAACAACACTTGTTAGCTCATTCTCTCTGCTGTTAGCAGCCCACTAACACCACATTTCATTAACTCCTTGAGCACAGCCTCAGTCCTTCAGTAGGCAGAAAGCCTCTTCATCTCCCATCCATTCCTATCCTTCCTCCTATTCTCTCTCCAACAAACAATTCTGCCTTAATACCACAGGCAGGTTAACTAATCTTTGTTTTTCTATTTGCACTATCCTATTCCACCACCATCCACTACCAATATTCCAAATTCTTTTCTACTTTGTAGACAAAAGCAGAGGCCATAACTTAGCATCTGCAGGTAGCTATTTAGAGAATTAAAAGGACAAACAATATATAAGAAAATAAGAAACAAACAAACATATAAGAAAAACAAACAACTCCACCCTTCTGATTATTAACTGCCTGTGCTGATGTCAGCTCATGCTTTGCTACTGGGATTTCCAAACAGCAGCTTACATATAAACCACCAGGATATTTTTCTCTAAATGAGAAGTTTCCACCAGCCTAACATGGCATGACAATTTTTTAACTACAAGATGAGGCTAGTACTGCATGATAATATAAATGTTACTCAACAGTGTCCAAATTGGTTTTGTGTGGAAAATAGTAAAGGAATAAAGCTGAGCGTTTCAGTGAATCACATCTTAAAGGCCTTAATAAATAGTTTATTCAGGAAAATGCGTGCACAGTTGGACTTTTAAAATCCATATGATCTCTTAATCTATGATTTTTATGTAAATTAGCAACTGAGTTTCCAGACTTCTTTTTTTTTTTTTTTTTTAATTTTCATGTCTTTATCTCAAAGAACCTTACCAGTTTACATTGTTGGGGAATGTATTCCTAAGGTCATTTAAATATTGAATTCTACTTTTTGATAACATTGAAAATAAGTGTTCTTTGTTCCATAATGCAGTATTTGAGATATTTCCTTTCATGGGAATCTGAAAATCTATTACTAGAATAACAGATTCCCACTTATCTGGAATAGGCAGAATTAATTTATTCAGAAATGCTGACTTTGATGAATACTGCTAACAAAGATCCAAATCCACTGGTCTGGAAGAAGGCAAACATACACACTGGTCCATTTTCTTTTTCTGTGCATAAACAGTCAGACGACATTTGGCATGTTTTTTAGAATTATAAACCAAACTGATTTATGCAGGACAGACCTTCACTGCATTTGGGAACACAGCAAGAATGCCCTTTTAGCTGGGAATGTTCCTTTTCTGGGTTAGGCATGTAAAAAAAAGTTACAAATCTCTGCTGCATATAGTATTTAGGAAATGAACTTCTGTTTTAAAAGGCTGTAAATGACTGAATATTGTTTAAAAAGTATATTTTTAGATCTTAATTCTACCTTACTTTCTATGCCCTCTCCCAGAAACAGAAGTATCATTTGGCCACATAACATCAATCAGCTTGAGGATCAGTATGACACTGTAACCTTGTGTCAAAGATGAATTGGAATTTTTATCATGTATGAACTTCCCTTCATGAAGATGATGCAATACAAAGCAGAAATAGCCATGTATACATTTAAAATACTTTAATACTGCTTTCAACTCCCATATGAGAAACTTCAAATTGATAGAGAGAAATTAGTAAATCAGAAAAGAAAAGAATGCATCTTGTGATATGTACTTACATAATAACACAACATACTGGATTTGGCTGGGAGTTAATTTTCTTTAAATTTTCCTTAAAGTTAATTTTCTTTACAGCAGTCCCTGCAACACTCTGCTTTGGATTTGTGTCCAAAATAGTCTTAACGACATAGAGATGTTTCCCTTATTGCTGAGCACTGCTCTCACAGCATCAAGGCCTTTTCTGTTTCTCAAACAGCACCACCAGTGAGGCTGGGGTGCACAAGAAGTGAGAGAAGACACAGCCAGGACTGGGGCTCCAAACTGAGCAAAGGGACATCCCAGTCCAGATGGCATCAAGGTCAGCCGTTGAAGCTGAGAGAAGGAGGAAGTGGGGGATGTTTGGAGTGATGTATATGTCTTCCCATTTGTCACCATTAACTGTGATGGGCTCTGCTCTCCTGGAGGTAAAACAGTCCATACATGTCTAACTAACCAGTTAAATTATAGCCATAATGGCTAAAATACTAATTTTAAACTGTACTTTAGCAGTTCACTAGTGCAGCAGAAAAAAAGGACATGGCAAAAATAGAGATGGAAGACCTGTGGCTGCATGGTTAAAGAAAACTTTGTCCTTTTTCTTTTACTGTTCTACGACCAGAAAAGATGTTCCAACAGACACTTGCGTAAATGACATCACAAAAAAAAACCCAAAAAAACAAAAAAAAACAAAAGCTCTTTATATTTTGTAGAAAATTTAATAGGTACCATAATTTCTGTGGAAGTGTAGCAGACATAGGATGTGATGGGAGGTGTTGTGTCATCAGGTAAATTCAATTCAGTGGTCTAGAGCAGACACAATGCACACATTTCCAAGAATTCCTTTGAATTTCAAGAATTCCCAAGAATGCTTGGTTCTCTTTTGGAAAAAAAAGGAAGACTCCTGCACCTATCTATCAGTGCTCTGTCCAGTCATCATCTCCATCCCTTTCATTTGGATAATTCAGGTTTTTGGGACTCTAGCTAAGCACAGTGGAAGAGTCCAGGTAAATGTCTTTTCTCCTTCCCCTTTCACTCAGTTGTTTTTTATTTTCTTCTGCTTAATGTGTTTCTCTTTCCAGTCTCACAAAAAGATAAGAAAGGGCAGGGCAGGGGAGGGACCATGCAAGGCTGAGGCAGAAAAAGTAGAAAGAAAAGCTCTGACTTTGCCATTCAAAAACCATACTGTGGAACTGTATTGTACGTGAAAAGACGAAATTGAACTGATGGATATAGTAAACCAATTTTTGAATTATTTCTTTTATTTTGTTATAAGTAATGACATTTTCAATTTCAGGGAAGACCAAGGTGTGGTCTGGTTAAAGGAATGCTAGAAAGTCTATATACATAATTTAGTAGATGTAAAATGGGCATCTCAATCTAAAGTGTCTGAGGTTACTTAATTACTGGAAAGAAAAAGAGGAGAAAAGAAGGGCAGATATAAATAATACTGTCTGATGTAGAAATTGATCTTCATGGGCTTCAAATCAAGCACAAGATGTTTCAAATTATTTATACCACTGGAAGGGATTCAGGTGCTATCCAAGGGCCTATGGGATATTAAAGCAAATATAGAACAGATACAGGCACTTCAAGATGAGCTTCATCTTCCTGACAGTGTACTTGTATATGAACACAATGTCCCCAAAACTATTTGAACTTCCAGTCTCATCTAAAACTTAAAAGCCTACTTGCCCATTTTATATTACTGTAAGTAAAAACTCTGGCTCTCTGTGTGTGTGTGTATATATATATATTTATATATATATATATATATATAAAAATATAGAATGTAATATAACTCTACAACTTAAAATGTTAAAGGTAAAAGGAAAGCAAGGACCCTTCTAAAATTTTGCTTTTACATATTCAAAAAGAAACACTTGAACTGCTGATTAATTTTTCATTTTCTTCTTCTCATGCCACTACTACTTTAACCAATAAGGTAATAGTGCTATTAGATATTACTGTTTTGCTGTTCAGAATACAAAAGAAGATAAATAGCAATGCACAGCTAAAAATTATGTTCAAGATACATAACTGATAATTTAGAAGAAAATGGACAGGAAATTTAGCTTCAGCTCTGTTTTAACTTGCTTTAAAGGTCTCAGTTGAACATCTGTATATGTGATAAATCAGAATTAAAAACCACATATGAAATACATGGAAGAATATAACACTCAAAAATCAACAGTCTTGTCAGCTCTCAGGTAAGAAAATACTGTGTCCACAGCTTGAAATCAAGAGGAGAAAATGAATCTGAAAATGTATTTTTGTAGAAAAACAAATAAGGGAATTAACTAATATGCAACAAGAGAAATTTCTTTGGTGCTTAAGAGAAAACAAAAAAAGGTGAGACTTTGAGAAAAGCATTAACAAAAGTGCAACTAGCTTCACCTTTGAAAAGCAGAAAGGGATACAATAAAGCTGTCACCCAGAAAAGGACATTTAAATATGACAATATTGTGGCTGAACACTGTGGTCTTAGAATTTGACTTTAAGTCAAAAATACCTGAACTTAATGTAAAACACAAGCTTCAATCTTCTATGTGTTAATTGGAAAGCTACTTCTTCTGCGTGTCCAGTTCATTCTTTTGAGATGCAAATAACTTCATATCTGGTGATGAAAAGTAATATGCAGTAATAAGCCTCAATGTTATGGTATATGAATATTGTCTTATTTTATAATGGTTTCTTAAAGCAGGAAAATCAATGCTGGGATTCTGTTTAACTGATTGAAGTCCAAAATCTGGTTTTTAAACCAAAATAATTATTCCAGCTCTAATTCCTTACTTTTTACATCACAAAATATACTCAAAGTCAAGTAGAGAAGATATAATAAAAGCTTCTGGTAACAAAAGAAGGGTTTTGAAAAGGAATTTGCACATCAGCAATAGCAGTCTAAGAGAAGCTGTGATTTACTGCTAAAATAAAATTGAACTAAAAAATCCAAAACATCAGCAAAAGTGAATGGTTTCACATTCTGTTTTTCTGTCTGGAATTTCAACTGAATTACTCTCTCTGATAAACTTTAACACACTACATCATACAAAAGGCAGTGCAGGATATTCATTCAGAAGGACATCTGTTGCCAAAAGAAGTTTCCTTCTGTCCCACATGTTAAATAGTTTTATTTATGCTGATAATATTTGTCAATTTTATCACATATGGAACTTTTTCAGATTGTTCAGATTATTTGGACCTTTTTCACTTTTGACCTTCTTTGTCACAGCCACTTCTAGAAACAGATGTAATTTATTATTTTGCAATATTGCCACAACTTGGCTTCATGGACCAAAATTTTTTTTGTTTCTCTTTTTTTCTTGGATAGTCTTTTTCTGTCTATCAAATTATAGTATTACAGGAAAAACAGAAATTTCTTTCTGAAAGACTGCAAACATTTTCACTAATCTCTCTCTGAACTAGTTTTTGAAAGGATCGGACAACTGTGAGTACAGGAAATCTCCCTAAATCTTGCACCTGCATGTAATACATGGCCTGAACAAGATATCATAGCCATTTTGTTTTCCAACAGCCTTCAAATAATTATCTCTGTTCACCTTCTAGTGGATGATGCCCACAGAAAAATATTACCATTAGAGCTGTTAAACCATAAAGGAAACAATAGATTACATTTATCCCCATTTCTTCAGCTCTAACATGTAACAGTCCCTTTGGAATCTCATGTAATCCATCATGTAATCTCATAATCTCACAATGATCTTATTATTATCCATAGAAAATAGTATCACTTAGTGTATCAGTACAGAGCTAAATGGACACGCACGAGTAAAATACAGAAAAATCTCTCTTGTCACACAATCGCAAAGTCACAGAACATGCTGAAGGGGTCCACAAGGACCATTGAGCCCAACTCCTGGCCTCGCACAAGACAGCTCCAAGACTCACACCATGTATTCAAGAGCATTGTCCAAATGCTTCTGGCTCTCTTTCAGGCTTGGTACTGCGATCACTGCCCTGGGGAACCTGTTCCAGTGCCCTAATGCCCTCTTCACCCTGTGTTCCAGTATCTAAACAAAACTCCCCTGACACAGCTTCCAACAGTAAAAGGTACCCTAAGTACAGGTAAATAATAACCTAGCTGCAATTAAGGTAGAAATAATTATTACTCTTCTGCATTTTGGGCCTGTCATGCTTTCTTATGCAACACAGTAAATTTCAGTTAAAACACAATTTAAGAGCAAATTCAGAAGCAGTGATAGTCTTCCTTCTGCTTCCATGGAGCTGCCTTTCAGTATATTAGCTTAAAATGCTAAAAATAGCATAACAAAGAAGTTTTCATCCATATATAATCCTGGTCAGTTGAGTAAATAACTAAAGACCTGATTCAGACAAGACAACCGGATTCCAATCACAAAAGATGCTTTGTCAGAAATAGCATTGTGGCTCCATGCTGTTTGTACTCTAACTTGTGAAGAGATTTTCTTTCATGAAAATTTTTTTTTATCACAAGCTATCACATTTAGTTTGAGAAGAAAACACTTCTTCAAAGAGATTGACAGAGCAGGTGCTTTGGCAAATCCCTGCTTTTTGCTGGAACTATTATTATAATCTACATAATGTTATTCTTCACTCGCTTAAGTTTTCTTGAGTAAATATATACATATATATATATGTAAATATATACATATTTACAATACATAGCAGAGCTTTGACCTGTATAAGATGATGTAACATGTACATGTACAGGAAAGGCGTGTACTTAGGCCTTTTCCTCAGACACTTAGTAAGTAGTGTCACAGCCCTTTACTACAGTTAGTGATGCTATCAGGAAAAGTGCAATCAACAGCACCAGAACATAGAACAAATTAAATTACAAGGCTTTGGAAAAAACCTATGAATCTGTGACACTGAGATTCACACAATAAAATATGATTTGCACAAATGTGCTTACAGAAGATGGAATTCATCTATCTGAAACCCAGCCTGGCATTTAACACGGCATCAGTTTCCATGGCACACTGCACAGTCAGGTAGGTAAGGAGTGGCACCACACCAAAAATACCACATCTTATTTTGGGATCAAATTTATGAGACAGCCATTGGGCAGTTTCAGATATAGAAAGTTTGGACTAAAGAAATATAAGGCAGCAGTGGACATGTCAACGCCTTCAACAAGGTTCTGAACTGGATTGTGTATATGCTTCTATCTAGATGTAGTGTCAAAGTCCTGCAACAACATGATATCCCACAGAACTGTAATCATTTCTTAGTCTAGGCCCACACATTCTACATAATATCACAGGAAATATATTTTTTGCACATGGGAGATCTAATTGACTGAGACATGAAACCCCTTCCAGCCTTGAATACAGGCAGCATCAAAAGAAGCAGTGAGGCAAACAGGTACAAGAGAAGCTCAGGTAAACTGAAGAACATGAGTAATAAAGTTAAACAATCCCTCTCCCTCCACAGCAGACATTCCCTCCCTCCACCACAGGAAAGCTTATCTGCTGCTTGTTAGCTGGTGCAATAACTCAGGGCATCTCCCCCTCACATGAATTTGCTAATTGATAAAATAACTCAGTCAGGACAGCTTGTCTTGTAGTGAATTATTTTGGCGCCATGGAAGTGACAGTCTCAGCTGACAATAAATACCTTGAAAGCAAGGTTGTAGGAAGATAAACCGGAATTTCTCACTGACTGACAATTGACTTTACAAACTAGAAAAGCTACAGCAAATTTTCACAAAGCAGAAAGCTTCTGCACATTCCCTGGAAGTGTGTGGGGATGATTCTTCATGGTTTGGGACACCTGACTTCAGCTACTGTCTCAAGGGTTGAGAGAAAGGACTCTGTATACACAGTCACCAATTTGATGGCAAGTTACATTGACTCCTAATCTATCAAATTTCTGTGCTAGTCATAAATAAGTATCTTTATGTTGCACACTGTTTTATGTAATCTACTAGTACTTTTGTTTTATACTGTGTAGTAAATAATTCTGTTTAAGGCCTATTGTTTGATGATCTTCTGTCTATTTAAAAAAAAAAAAAAACAACAAAAAAACAACCAAGTAATTTTATAACAGACTTGATCAGCCATTCTTGAGAACTTGTGAGCCAGAGCGATTTATGTGTACATCACCTAAGGAGAGCTGCTGCCAAAATCTGAGCTTAAAGCAGGGCTTGTCTAAAACTCTCACTCAATCCACAACATCCTTTTGAGAAGCACAGGTCCTCTTGAACGTGAAGCCTAGTCTGTTACCTGTGTATCAGGCTTGATAGAGTTCTGCATCCTTGACTAAATTCGCTAGTTGGGTTCATTAAGAAAAGGAAGATGGCACACTGCATGAGCAGATGGACTGTACTCTTTTCCCCCCACCAGATATTCTATTCATATATCAATAACAAAAACTTATTTATTTCCACTGCATTCAAGCGGAGATAAGACCAGTGAATTTGAATTTTAAATAAACAATGAATAAAGTAGACTCAGTTGTTTTTGGAAATGGACTAGTTCATTTTGTGTTGTAAAAGTCATGACTATCTGCAGTTTCTTATTTGGTAATCTATTGGAGGAAAAAAAAAAAAAAAAAAAAAAGAACCTGGCAGAAGAATAATGTAAGACAGCCAATTGCTTATAGCAGTACCATGTCCTTGTCAGGAAAATAGTTATGTTTAAACCCCAACTATTCATTATACATCTAGCATTTTGAGTACTCATTTGTTCTGCACTTCTATTGTATGAAGATACAGAACAAGGAAATTAATTATAAGATAGAAAGTTCTATTTTAACAAAAACATTAGGCAAAGTTCCAAATTAGTAAGCAAACCTCCCAAGTCATCAAAAATATACAGTAAAGTTCAAACACTGGCAGATTTAAATACGGAAATTTTAATCTGAATGTTCTGTTTTTCATCAGCCTAACAGTGGTGGGGCTGCCAAGAACTTAAAGTACTAAAAATAATTTTATCTATTTATTATTAAAGATATTGTTATTCCATTTATCAACTACCCTGAAAAACATCACCTAAAACAAAGGTTTCCAAAACTCAGTTTTCAGTCTCATTACTGCAAGCACCTGGCCACAGTGAGCATGAACTGTATATACTGCTGCAGCACTGAATAATCTAAAAAACAGTTCCAGTCTCTCTAAAACATCCTCCCCTTCAAAACATACAACAAAAAAAAAATCCAACAAACTGGTCTACTCTGAAGAACTGCTATAAGTTATTACTTGCTGACAAAGGGATTTTTCTGCTGATCTTCGCAGTTTTCTGAAGAAAATTCATCTCTTCATCCCCCTAAAATTCCTATTAGACATTACCTAAAAAAGAATTTACTTTGTTTACTTGACAGTCACTTGACTTAGACTTCAGTATTGCAACTGATTATATAGGAATAAATTGACTTCTTAAACAAATGGCACAAGAACACAAAACTCAACTCCAAAATGGCTTGAATTCTAACATCAAAATCTTCTCTATGATAAGCCTAGATGAAAGCAACATTGAAAATAAGAAATCCTCACATCTTCAAATGCTTGAATAGTATTGCATCCTGGCCTGGATCAGGAATGGTGTGGCCAGCAGGAGCAGGGAGGTCATTCTTCC
>JANRMJ010000066.1:88349107-88363446 GCA_025584955.1 Alethe diademata | reverse complement strand
TGGTCTCTTTCTCCAGGCAGCAACTGACAGAATGAGAGGACACAGTCTTAAGCTGTGCCAAGGGAAATATAGGTTGGATATTAGGAAGATGTTTTTTTTACAGAGAGAGATAAAGTACTGGAATGATCTGCCCAGGGACATGGTGGAGTCACCATCCCTGGCTGTGTTTAAAAAGAAGACTGAATGTGGCACTCAGTGCCATGGTTTAGTTGAGGTGTAAGGGCATGGGCTGGACTCAATCTTGACGGTCTCTTCCAGCCTAGTGATTCTGTAAAGGTTAGTCATAAGTAGAATACTTTTTAAAATTAATTTTGATACACCTTTAGCCAATACATTAATTGAACTAACACAGACACACAGGAAAGAAGGAAACAAGATGTTCTTGCTTTCCAGACAATACAGCTAATTTAAGTTACAATGAGTTAAAATGAAATCTGTGTTCATCACTTCAATTCAAGGCCACCATTACCTGAATGATTTAGGAGGCTGTAAGAAATCGTTGAGAATAGGAAATTGGGAGAGAGCTACATGAATCACTGATGCAGGCTGACACATCAACACTTAGAAACAAGAAGTGTTGATGCAAACACCTCATAGCATTCATATTTACTGCGCAAAGGCAAATCACATTACACTAACACCAAAAGTCTTCTATCTCTTGTTTAAAAGAGTAGTGTTGAGAGAAGTGGAGAAGGAAGAAAGAAGTGGAGAAGGTTGAGCTAGCACTCTAAATCTTGGATGAGAAGTAGTGTCTGAGCATGATGATTACACATCTGACAGTGCTGTTATGAAGAGATAATGACAACCCACAGGAGGGCAGCGCATTGTTCCAACAATTAGGACAAGAAGTGGTATAATTTCTCTTATACATTGTAAAAGATGCTCATGGCTGCATAAGCCCAGCAGCACAAGTAGATATTGGTTTGCCACAGCCAGACCAAAAGGAGAGAAGACAATTGAATTTAAGACAGTAACTGATATTCATGTCACTTCCTGCATTGCTTTAGCTCACAGTTGGTGATTCATTTCTATGGGTGTCTTGAGGCTGCATTTGGGACGAAATCCAAAACCTACTGAGATCAAAGTTTTAAAAGCAAAAAGAGTTGAAACATGGAAATATTTATTTATTCATTATTATAAATGAAATTCTACAACAGACAATGTTATGCAGGAAATAAAGTTAACTTGCTGTCATTAATCCATAATTTCCTTTCATATATAACTTGATTTAAGTAATTTATAGAAAGAATTATCTTCTCTTAAAGAAAACATTTAGAATAGCATCTAAACCCACATTAAGATAAAAATATTCAGTTTGGGTTTATTTATATTTTTTACATCCTGAGGCAATGCTAGACTTCTAAGACTGTTCTGTGCTAAGACAGACACCCATGGATTCATTTTAATATTGATTAAAAGTATCATTTCTAGTACTGACAGTTGCCAAAATAGCATCATCCCTATGGAAATTTCAGGCTTGTATATCTCTATTCCATGTGTTTCTGAAGAATAAGTGACAGCATTTGTCTTTGAAATGTGTACACAACAAACTTATTTTAACCATTGTAGAATCACAGCCCACCATCCCCTACTGGTTTTGCCTTTAACTAGTCATAACTACATTTATTGAGTACATTAAAATCCACAAGATTAACTTTAACAGTAAAATGAAGAAGAGTTACTATTTTTTTGGAGCTCACAGTAGCAACATGAGTGAAAAGAAATTCAGTGCTGTGCTAGACAACTACATTTTTAGATGGTGAATATGATCTATGCTGCTTTTACAAATTCACTTTCCTGGTTTTTTTAAAAAATATGTCATGAGAACATATCCATCTCTTACGGGCCCTCTAAAACACTTATCTTACTATATCTATCAGAAATAAAAGTATTTATTTTTTCTAAATGAGAGATGCAGACAGATTTCATAAAGTTCTGCTTATAGATTTGTATAAAATGATATTATGGGATCAATATTGCACTGCAGCTCTTCTAGAACAATAAAATTAGAAATGTATACTTCGTTGTTAACAACATATGTAGCTTTTGAGAAAGTAAAAAATTATTTCTGAACACTGTTTTACTTGATTGGCCACTACTGAAAATCAAATCAAATTTTATGGATCATTTTAGTCACTGTTTATTAGTAAATTTTCAGATAGGTTATAATAAACCAGGGACCATTTTCTTATTTTTTGGGGTTTTTTCCATCTTGCAAAGAAAGCCATCTCATTAATAAAGAAATAGAACTGTTTGTATTATTTGTTAATGATTTCCTAAGAATACACATCTCAAATTTTCTCTGCAAATACAGGATCTATACCATTTGTTATGATGAAAGCTGACAGCGTAAGATAAATTCAGCACTCAGAAAAAATCTGGAGGCCAAGGATAATGACCAGGAGTTAGAAGGGCTTTCTTAACATTCTGAGAAATTCAGACACGATTTGTTTACAGCTGCCCATTTTTAAAAAGAATTAATACGCTAGCAGTTTTTTCAGACCTGCTTTATTATCTTGCTATATAGCTTCCTCTTCAGGAGAGGTTCTGTTTCATATGTTCCAGTGCCCTGTCACACCTAAGGATGTGAGAACAGATTCTCCAGAGCCAGTCTGCAGGTACAGGCTTTTGACATACAAGACTTCTAACCAGTCTGTAGCAAAGTAAAAGAACTTTCTCTCTCCACACCTGTGAAGAACCTGTTTCTTTCTCCAAGATCAACACAAGTTGGAAACTCAACCATGGCAGTACAACATCTTTAATCCCCCTACTCCTCCAGCCAAAAACCCCTGATGTAAAAACTAAGCAGTAAACCAATTTCCTGTTATATTTCCTTAGTAAAATTAGTTAATTGAATTTATCTGCTACCATAGTGAGGAAGTAAAGCTTTTCTTGTCTGCTCTTCTTTTCTAAAAGAACCACTCCCTCTGCAACAAGTGTTCATAGCCTACTTCCATGGCACAACTACTGGAACTCTAATTCATATGATTTAGTGACAAACGCTCCACTGAAAAGAAGGCAGGAAGAAAGACAATTCACTTGTTAAAACAGGGAGAGTTGCTACTCAATTTCAAATAACTATATGTTCCAGATTGCAGCTTGGGATGTCCCCTTTACCTATTCCCAAAAAGTCCATAGTCAGCATAGAGCAAAACTGCTACAAACTTTATTATAAAAGATTTTTAGAAGGTCTGTGACATCTCCACCCTGGCTGGCTGTGCTTCTCCGTACTTTTCTCTTCTTTAATTTCTGGTCATAAGGAACAGCTAATGCACACTGACAGTATACCTATATACTACATTCATACAATTTATAAAACTTCCACAAGTATATGAAAATCACCACACCTGATCAGAAAGAGCTTAGCAAAATTTAAAAAGTGAGCATAAAATTGATAGTCATTTTGACATGACAACAAAGGAAGATGCTTTTAAGATTCCTTATAAAACAGGTAAGTGAGAATAAGTTTGTTCAGGACCAAGTAATTTATGACTTTTATTAGGTCCCAGAAAAATAATGAAGAATAAATACCTTTGTTTCATTCACTTCAATGCAGAAACCCCCACATATATGAGGGATACAATTTCATTGTAAAAGCAGTTTTTAGTCATTGCTAAAAGCTACACTAGCTAACCTGCAGTGTAAAGATGAGAAAACTTCCTGACAGTTTCAAAGAGGATACACTCAATCTCTTGCAAGAAGCATGGTAAAATGCTTTAAAAATCCAGGAAAAAAGCTTTTAAAGTATTACTAATAGGTTTTTTCCATATGCTGCAGTCTCACTTTTCTGTGAATGATATATCTGAACTGCAGATAAACAGAATCACTGCTACTGAGAACATACAAACTCTGTCTGATGCAGGCCAGCAAGGGTCCAAAAGAATTTATTAGCAAGGCATTCACTGTGTATATGTCACCTTAAAAATCTAGTCTCTGGCTTGGAAGCAGCTCAGCGCTCATTATTAAGTCTGACAAGCATTGGGCAGCCCCATGCAGAGCAGGCTTAGGGTTCTCAGCAGTCAGCATCAGGAGAGCTGGAAAGCATAATACCCATACACTTGCACAGCCCTGGACAGAGACATTCTCTACAAGTTTAATATTTTATAACTTAGCAGTGGTTCTTCTACATTAAGTATGGATCTCCAGAGATGCGCCTTTGCACCACAGGACTCAGAATTCCAAAGTTCATTTATTACCTTGGGAAGGATCCAAATGCAAGCTCACTTTCAAAGTCCCACCTTTGAATATGACAAGTTGACATGGAAGGGTAACCTTGAGTGCAGTAAAAGCAGTACTAAGATATTTCTGCAGAACAAGTTCAACTGAACTATGTGAAGCTATTCATCGGCATTTACATGACTAACTTCAGTGCTTCTGTGGAGGTAGTGACACCTGATGCACAAACTCAATCCTCAAGCTGATCCAATATACCTGTAAACTCAAATTTATATAATTATGAGATTCAAGGTAAAATATTTGGAAAATAATATATAGAAATTGCCTATGAGAAAACTCAGCAAAAGAATCACATCAGGAAAAATACTTACCTATTTAAAAAAATAGATAATGCATTGCAATATTAAAGAAAATATATCATTTCCAAAGCCACAGCTACTGCTTTATTATTTTTAATCAAAATTTGTCCCCTTACAGGATATTTATGAATGATGATTAGACTTCATTATGTCTTAGATCTCTTATCAGGATCACAACTTCACAGTGTTGGTAAATACATCTTGTTTGGTTATTTTATTTCAACTAGTATATTCTGATCACAGGAAGACAGATGTGAATTGGTTTCTTAGTAGCTTTCTTTTTGTACTTTATAATTCAGTGTCCATCTGCTTGACCGTTAAAATACTTACATCTTAAACAAAAAAAACAGGATTTTCAGATTAGCTATTATAAGCAAAAAACTAATCTGATTTCCTTACCTACCCCTGTATGCCAAAAAAAATCACCCAGACCCTTGAAAACAACATTCTTATCACACAAAAGAAAATAATGCATCATGGGATTTGTTATATCTTATGCATTGGTACAAGTATTTATCTCAGGGAATCAACCCTCTTCCCATTGACTAATAAAATCACAATTAGGAGAAAAAATTAGGATAATTTTGATTTGGGTTAAATTAAGAATACATTGTAATTAAATACCTATTATTTAAGATATAATTAAATATACATTGTAAATAATCAGTGTTGCCAATTAAGTTTCATGTGCATAAACAGATTTACTTGTGCAGCCATGAAGGAGGAAGATGTGAAATTGCAATCATCACTTGCATGTAACAGTAACAATTTGATCACCCAGATTTAACTATAGTGCATACAAACACAGGCTAAACCAATATTTATTAAAGCGCAATAGTCACCTAACAGCAGACACCTTAAATTAACTTCTTTCCCCCTTTTTAGTTATATATTTGCTGTCAGAATGAATATCCTATGATGTTGTAAATGTTTGATTGGATACCCAGAATAGTCTTTCTATGCTCTCCAAGACCTGTTCAATTGGAGATAGAAACAATGAGATACCAAAAGTCTAATACAGTTAAATCCAGGAATTTTCTTCTTCTGCATATAGGAAAAAAGGAGTAAAAAGGCCACAAATTTCTCATTGTGCAAATCCACACCAACACCCAATGTCCAGTGTTTGACCAAGTTACACTCTTCTCAGTGCTCTGAAATACATGGGAATCGCAAAATGGATGACCTATCAAAAAACCATTACCAGGGTGGTACAGCAGCCAGTACCTTCCAGACCTCCAGAGAATTTGCTTATGTTAATACACTGGAAAATCTTCTCCTGAACTTCAAACTTGCAACTTCCAAAGTCAGGTTAAAACTAAGTTGCAATTATGAACTCTTTATTCTACACCACTATCTCTACTTTTCTGCTGTCATCTGCTAGAACAAAGGAATCTTTACACAGATTCCTGTAGCTGTGACTAGAGTTACTGTACCATACGGACATGGCCTCAGTTCATTGACCAACTAACTACCCTAAATGAGCAGAAATTTAACTGTATGGATACACATATAAACACGTGCACACAAACCTGGATTTCCAAGAGAAATAGTGGAGGTCAGGAACTACCTGTTGATCTTGATAATCTGATTAAAGGGTCCATCAATTAATTTTCTGTATCCATACATGAATCTCATAATTTAATTTATATGTTAAAGCTATTAACTTTGTGACAGCCCCACAATTATTTGGAAAGTATCACTTATGCTTTGAGCTTATTAGCATCAATTTTTGGTTGACATCCAATATTTGAAGTATATTTACTTTTTCTTAATGTGTCGATGCTTTTACTTTCCCGAAAGCAAGGAACAAAAGACACGTAAATTATGCTTTACACAGCAAATCAACAGCATTGTAATAAAAAAAATACAGGCAGGAGTTTTGGTTTTCAGTTTTCCTACAAGACAGGAGGTTTGTCCTATTCAGTGTGCCAGAATTGACTACACGACACTGGGTCAAATGTTTTCAGATGACAATATCCACAGTTAATTGCTTAATGGACAGTAAACAAGATTTTGCCACAGTATGACATAAAAGAAAAGTCTGACACTGACTATTTAGTCATATTAATCAAACAACATTTAAACTGTAGTTAAATGCATCTCTTTGATTTTGCTTTAACTACTGAACTAGTTACAGAAATATGAAATGTTCTGAAAAGTATGTGGGGACATTATGGAAGACAAAATAGAACCCAAATAATACAGTATTTTTCAGATGCTTTTTTTTCATTATTGTTTACATTTGTTTGTTTAATCTGTTTCTGTACCAGCCACATGCTGTTAACTGCTAATCAAAGTTTTATTCAATTATAGTGCTTCTATATCAAGTATGACAGCTCAAAAACTATGGCACATACATTTTTACGAGTTTACATAAAAGCTTACACTTTAGTGTTTCACTTTTTCAACTAAAATAAGTTAGTTTAATTAAGATACCATGGCAATTTCTTGATTCACAAAAGTAACATTCAGAGGTCCTCCCTACCCCAACACCTTCCCTTAGATTTTAGCTACTTCCTTGAATCTCCTTCCTTTTCCTCCTCTCAGTCTCCTGCCCAACCCATTGCTTCTTCTCACACAATGACAACAGCACCCACACTTAGCAACTCTGGAACTTATTTTTTTGTGTGCATGTTGTTTTCTTAGGGCCATCCAAACTGAACTCCGTGTTGTGCCTAACAGCTATACTTATTAATATTTCCTTTTCCTTATTTTAAAATGCTCTATGTTTTATTTTGCTGATTCCAGAAATATTTTTCAAGAACATGCTCTTAAAGACCGCCCCCCCCACCCCCCGCCGAGAAACCATAGTTTTTCTTTGTATCATCCAAACATATTGTTCATTCCTTCAAAAACTTCAGTTCTAGACAGTCTTTCTTTTGCAGCTAGCACATAGATAAGCCATATGACATCAAGGTAGGAAAAAACCACAGATTGGAAAAAAAGTTCACAGCACGCACACATACCTAGCACAGCTTTATTTTTTGGCCTCAGGGTACCTTTGCTTTTTAGCAGTGGATGTGTAGCAACAAGGGGCTTTAGTTTCTTTTCTGCTTTGAATTTTGCCTTTTAAACATCCGCCTGTACTGCCTGGAATACTTAAACCCTTCTGACTGCTGGCTGGATGAAAAACACACTTCTTCCTTTGTTTGTGCCGCTCTGGAGTCCAAGAGCTGGTTTCCATGACTTCAGCACTTCTCTTATATCTATATTCCTGTTACAGCGAGTGATAAAATTTGCATTGATTTCAAAGATAGATTTCAACCAAAACTGTGTACTTTTGAAAATGTCACTCTGACTGCTTGAAGACAATCAGAATTTATTTACATAGTCTCTTTAGAGACATGAAGATTCTGAAATTGTCATGTTAGAATGGTTGCTGAATAACAGTTAAAATATATTTAACAGTATCCAACAGGATATACAAGGAAGAGAAGTTGGGCAACCGTTCTAAAATCAAATTATTTTTCAGTTACCATTTTTTTCTGTTACTGACCTTGCAAAAGCAAAGCAAACATTAAGACATTTGAAATGTCTACAGATTTTTTAAAGAATCTGTACTGCAATACTCATCCCAATGTAGTAGAAGTTCACTTATGAATAGGAATGCAAGGAATTTACCTCATATGTAATGATCTAGCTTTGATTACATTACACAAGTAATACTTTGAAGACCGAAAAAAAAAATAGTAGCAGTTTCAAACAGACTACAATTCACAAGTGGAGCTGTTCTGGGCAGACTTGTAAGAATACAACAAAAATATTTAGAAACCAACAGGGCTTACTGACAGTCAAAGAGTAGGGTGAATATAAGAGTAGAAATAAAGACTATATACTGAGAAGTAACTACTGAAGTAGCTGCAAACAAGCTGATTACTTGCTTTAAATCTCAAGGTCATTTATCCCTGTCTTGTCTCCATGACATTATTATTGAGTTTTCAAAACCCATGATTTTGAACTATTCTCAGCACAACTTAATATCATACATGCTTCTAGGGGAGCTAAGATTTCTAGTCTGATTGCAGCTATGCTTTATGAAGTACTAGTCCTCAGATACTAGGCTCACAGATTGCTTTAGTTTTGAGGCCAATGTGAAGCAGTTCTTTCTTAAAAAAAAAAAAAACAAAAAAGAAAATTCTGGACTCAGCAGTCCTGTTCAGATCTTGACAGCTTCAATATTTCTGTGAATACCCAGGCCTGTACTTGCACAGTTTAACTTTCCTAAGTAATAACTATTTCAGATTAAGGTGTTTCATGTGACAGAAGCCATGCATATGAAACAGCAGATCACACGAACATCACTATTAGTCTAGGCATGCAATCAACTTACATGCTGCTTTCAGTATGCTTCAGAAGGGAATGAAAAATGTTATATTGAACAGAAGCACTGTCCATTCTTATGATAAATAGTGCTGATTTATGTAAAAAAAAGAATTTGTTGGAAAGGATATCCTTTTTCTCATGTTCACAGGTTTGCTTTTTTTATTGTCTAGTATAAGTCAACATAGATACTCTGCACTTTGTTTACTGACTAATGTCCAAGCAAGAATACATTTTGAAAGCTCTGCTCATTTAGATCGCTTATTCAGACACAGGAAAATTATTTTATCTTGAAACATGACAGTCATGGAGGCCTTCATATAAGGCTAAGCCTGTGAGTTGGTCTTATCCTACATGGAAAATTGTAGATGTAGATAAGTCTTTGCACATAATTATTCCACAAGTATTTGTGAACAGATGGTAAACCATTGCCATTGGTAGAGATCTTGACAGGCATTAATGACAAGGATAATAGTAGTTTTCTAAAGAAAATTTCAGCACTTAGCACAGAAAAGGTCCAGTGTTCCTGAGCATGACTAAACAATACAGCAGAGAAAGTCCACTTTTCTATAGAAGATGGTAGTATAGCCTATTTTTTACTTGAAAAAATAAACTTTAAGAAAGCAACAGCCTTCTTCTTTGCTCATCCTGTAAAAGATAAGAGTAAGCCAGAGACAGGATCTGCTTCAATGGCATGTGAAATACCCTGCTGAGCTGATCTTAAAGAGTTCTGCTATGGGTCTTCTGATCTAGAAATTGATTTGGTTTGCTAATTTCAAGTGCTTGATCTGCAGTCTCTCCATCATACTGAGGAAGTAAGTTTTTGGTAGCTACCCTCTATTTTATATATATTTATCAAAGGGTACTAAAATACAACCATCTCCTTAAGTCTCCAGACTGTAGGAAATCAGAGAGCTAATTGCCCTATCCATCTACTTTTCACGCTTTGCTTTTGAAATGTCTAGGCTTTGATACATTATGTCACCATTTTATGCATGAAGAGTCATAAGCTGTCAATGTATTCATCCTACACAGTGGAAAAACACTCTCAAATACTATCAGCACCAAAACCAGTCAAAACTCAGAGTAAAATAAAATATTTTAGAGAAGTGGGCAAATGAAACAGAAACAAAGGGTTGCAGCTTTCTTGCTAAAGTTAAAAAAAATTATATATATATCAAGAATTTGTCATTAAATTTTACATTTCATACTTGTACAGACCACAGGAGCTTTAAATATCTCAATAGCAAAGAGCTCAGGGACTAGAAAAGTAAAAAACATTCAGAAGCAAAATAAAATGGCAATATATTGTTTTCAAGTCTTCACAGAACAGCATTTCAATTTCCGTTATTAAAGCTCATTTTCTCTTAAGAAGACAACTGAATTGAGAATAACTTAGCAAAGAGAAACAGAAATGATTCATAATAATGGTAGCTGACAGTAGCTGCAAAGAACTCAAGCAGTGAAAACTACAAAGAAAGGAACAAGTCAAAGAATATACTGGAAAGTATTATTGATTTGCTGCAAAAGAGGACATTTTTTGATAAAGAGATTAAGAGTTTAGTTTAATTCTGCAAGCCATTTATGAACAATTTTCCTTGAAACTGTTTCTTTTAACTTTCTCAACAGGGAATACAAAACACTACTCTCTGCTAATATTGCTTTTCATTTGTCCACTTAATATTACTTAGTCGTTACAAGACAAGACATTGCTTGCACAGTGAGTCTTCAGTAAAATTTTAAAAAAGAGCACTGCAGAATTCTAAATGTTAAGAGCTATGAGAAGCTGTGCCAATTCTGCAAAGAGATATGTGCAATAAACTGAGGTTTGCACCAACTCTGATTCCTAAAAATGGTGTCACAATCTTCTCGACACTTAGGCTCTAATACACATTTGAGTTGGTAGGTATAATTAAATAAGCATCATAAGCAAGCTATAATAACTTGCATAAGGCTTCTAGGAATGTATTATGATTTAAAGAATACATTATGAGTAAGTTTCTTCGAGCATAAGGTTATATTCTGATGAATAGTTGCAGGAAACTGGTGTGCATCTGTTTCCAACTTGAGTTCTACTTCACAGAAGTTAATTAACTTTTCTGTTACACTAGACACTAAAAGTCCCATTTTCATCACCACTGAGCATCAGTTCAGCTACACCTACCATAAATTGTCAATGCATTTAGCCTACTCACTCTCTATTCCAGTGAAACTGAATGTGTGTGATTTTTCCCCCTCTTGTTCTGACAGATGGACTTGACAATTTCCATTTGTGATTCCACATCAGAACGCCTAGGGTTCAGTTGCCAGTCCTATTTTTCTACAAATCTGACCTTAGAGATTCACAGCAAACAATAACCCCATGTGGGCAAAGAAGGCATCTTTGTACTTCCAAGGGGTGATTATTTTTTGTAATTGAACAACTTGAATGACATCCACTTCAAGCCTCAGCCAACCTTCCATCACTGATTCACACTCTCTAACTGTAGTTAACTTTAAACTTGCTTTCACCATGTCCCCATTTAGAAATACACAGCCTTTCAGGAGGCTGCTGAAGATCACACTCTGACTAAAGATTACTGTATTCAGTACAATAGCAGCAAGTGAAATGCTCTTGGGCTCATTGAACATTCCCATGAAGGGAACAATCCTATGAAGGGACGTTCATGACTGCTACTTTTAATCCTCCATGTAAAATTACTACTGAGAGGCTATTATGACCAACGTATGGGCTTTTTGAAGGAAGATATGATATTGAAATAAAAGGTAAAAATTAAATCAGATTATTTGCATCTTTACATTTTGGCTCAATTCGTAACAGACCTCAATGAGATAATTGGTCACACATGTGCATGGGTATAAAAACTAGTCTGTTAAACCACAAGTTTCAGTTCCGAGAAAATTTAACAGTTGGGCTTTCGTCGCTACCTTTACATTCATAAAGAGTATCTTCTCTAAAAAAATCTAAATGCCACCAGAATGGTTTGTTCCTCTGGAACAGTTACTTGAGTCTTTTGACTTGGACAAGTTTCAGCTCCTTAAGTCAGTGAAGTCAGAGCAGGTTCAGAAATATACTTTAGGTGCCTAATTAAGAAAATTTGGAATTTTAGGAAATTCTGTGAGCAGATTTGGTGGGTTTTTAAGAGCAAAAAATTGTTAGGATCAAAAAATGGTAACTTGCGGGCTGTAAAGGAGGGCCAAGAGGGGAACAGGGAGAGATGAGTGGAATTTTAAGTTATGAAGAGGCTTTAAGAAGTTCATTATTACAGATTTAGCTGCCATGGACAGAGATCATTTTGGTCAGTGCATTGAATTCTAATTTTTTTCCTAGCTGTTTAGTTCAGATAAAAAATATTTTCAACTGTAGCTGTTCTACTTCTGTCTTTACTTTTCCTATAGCTTTTTCATGACTTTGCTGATGATGCCCATTTATCTGTTCACAGCAGAAAGTCTGATTTGGTGATGGCAAGAATAGCAGTATAGATGCTAACTGTACAGAGAGCATAAGAATTAGAGAGAGAGAAAAAAAAATGAAAAATCTGGGGGATTTTGCCACAAATTATGTGATACATAATGCTGGAAAGCAGCACCAGATGTACATAACAGTTGGAATATTTCCCTCTTCTACTAGAATAAACACAACACAGATGTTTCCTATTTTATGGAACTATATGAATGAGATACTGCCTTAATGTGACAGTAATAGCCTTCTGTGTCATTAGGAAAGTAGATTATTTAATTGTAGACCTACACATCCAAACATCCCTTCCTTTTATTTCTGAATATTGATACTTTCATACATATTGATACATTCATCAAAGAAAATTATATTAAAAAACCCAGAGGAATATTCCCACAGAAATTACACTGAATCTAAGACTGATCACTATATTTTTTTATGAGTTCTGACACATTGTTAGAAATACAAGAGGAATGTTTGGCTCAAACTGGGGTTCTGTTAACACTCAGTCCACAAAATGCAACAACAAAGTCAGCAAAAAAATATAAGTATTACTTTGAGTAGAGTTCTGTGAGCTATTACAGTGAAGGAACGGTAGACAGGAAAATTTCTGCTGCTACTTATTACAATGTTTAGCAAAGGAAAACTATGCACATTTTTCAGAAAGCTAACAGGTTTCTGTGACAAAAAACAGCCAAACCAGAAACAAAGCACCTCTAATCACTAATTTTGTCTCCCAAAAGAGAAATAAGCCAGCAAGGTTTTTGTACTGGTAAACCACCTGGGCCAACAGCAATAGTCTAATACTAACTTTTTCTGTATATCTTGGCTTCACACAGACAAAAATGAAGGCTAGCACTCTCTGAAACCCAAGCACTTTTGAGATCAAAAAAGATGAATCTGAAAAACACTTAAAATACACCAAAAAATCAAAAACTAAAATAAGAGGCTTAAAAGCAGAAATATGAAATCAAATAATTAATCATGAGCCAAAAATTTTGGCAAGTCAGTGTCAGGTATAAATGTTATTTAGAGGTTTTTCACAATTCTTCCCATTTTATAGGATAATGCCTTTACTGGGAAGATGTCCCAGTGATGCCCACAGCACAGGGACCAAGTACTCAATAAATTAGACTGTGACAAGAATCAGAATATTTTAAGTAGAGACTGAATCCTAATGCTGTATGTATATGCAGAAAGTATATGTGGATGAAAAGAAAAACCTGGAAAGTCTTCTCTGAAAACATTATTTAAGAAATGAAAAAGTGTTCTTGTCTTATTTTTAAAGTTTTGCTAGGATTTACACTCTGGAAAAATATCCTAAAAACCCTTTCTTTTTACCTGTACTATAAAAAATTGATTAAATTCTTCATAAAGGTCAGGAAGTCTGATTTGATTGCATCACCCCTTTTGGTAATGGAGACCATACTCTCTATTTTGTAGAGATTTAAACTGGATCTCACACAAAAACAGGCAGACATAGTCTATGTGAGCTACAGTGGAGTAATATTTGCTAATCTCCTTTCTATGGCAGAGAGCAGTGACTTTGGGTGGTGAGGGGGAAGGAGGGACCCAAGTATCCCATTACAAACATTAAAACAGATGTATACATTTTCCATCAAAAGTGATTTTTTTTTAAACATTCCTACAGTAATTTACATGTGTCTCAGCTGACCATAATTTCCCACCACACCTCAGAGAATGAACTGCAGATATTTAGTCCCGTATTTTGTACTACGAAAAGCATATTTAGAAGGCACCTCTTCCTGAAGCCCATGTCACACAGTCTTTTTAGCTGCTCTCTCTAGTGCAACCCAACAGATGTCTCATATACTGCTCCCCTTCCCTTGCCCTGAAATAAAGAAGTTTTGGTGGTGCAGCTGATACGACTACAAACCCTGCAGGACCTTCAGTTCTCACTGTGGTGGCTTCAAAGATTTCCAGAGGATGGTGGAGACCAGCAAGCCACGTGTAGGTGCTGCTAATTCTGAACAGGTTAGAGGTGCTACAAGCACTGCACTGGT
>JANRMJ010000066.1:88312154-88349007 GCA_025584955.1 Alethe diademata | reverse complement strand
GTGTAGGTGCTGCTAATTCTGAACAGGTTAGAGGTGCTACAAGCACTGCACTGGTACATCTTTCCATAAAAAATTGGTGTCCAAAAGCTGCACCAATGGCCTGTCACTGGCCCAATGTAAGTCACTGTGAGTAAGGATCACAAAACACTCTTTTCTGGACCAATGTCACTCTCTCTTCTCATTTTTCCAAAAGCACTCGAGTTTTTCCAGTCATTTCAATATATGCTAAGTACCTGTAAGGTAAATAGATGTGTCCTCAGATACCATAGAAACAAATGAAAGTTTTCAGTGGTTTATTCTTCATTTATAGTCAACTCTGTTTCAACATAGACTGTGTCCTTTCCCACATTATTTACTTTTTTAAAAAAGCTTTTATTGTTTCTACTGTCATCTATCATGGCAGCATATAATTACGGACAAGCTTTTGAGAGATCTTATAAAGTTTTTCTCCTCAGAAAACCACTCTGAGAAACTCGAAAACTATTGAAATATTGTCTCTTGATTTTTTAAGTAAATAAAACGTTTTGTGTTTTCTTAAAAAAAAATGCAAGCACCCCATAAAATGGTAAAACTTCTGTTTAGTAAGAACAGAACACGAAAACCATTAAACAACCTTTTACCGCACTTTCAGGTTTTCATACAAGGGATTTTAGTTTGCCTTGAAAGAGCTGAGATAAAAAACCATATTTTCTGTCCCAGATGGTAGTATTAGAACCAGATCTTCAATGGACAAGCCCCAAAAAGAACTCAAGCTACAGCATTATTATTGCACTTCACTAGCAGCATGATAGATACTGAGAATAAACAGGGGTGCCAGTTTTCCCTGCCATACCTTAGCATCTGATAGGGAAATCATGGGGCATTATTTATCTATGAGTTTTCACAGTTTCCCCTTTTCAAGTCTCTCCCCTACCAGCATGAGGAGGTGATCAGCTACCTAATGGTGTTGAATGATGAAATGCAATATATAAGGCTAAGGTGGAGAGACGAGGCACCCAAGAGAACATCTGCACTGAAAATGGACAAAAACCAGCATTTGGGCATGGCTCAGTAACACTTGCTCCTACCACTGGGCTTCATTACCTATTTGTTTTTCAGAGTTTTGCAGGGGAAGAACAGAGTTCACTGTAGTTACACTTGTTCTCAGTGAAAATAAGTGTAGAAGCTTCAAAGTCTGAGGTACAGGACACTGCTCTCTGACACCTCTAGTTCCCATGGCCATGGAAAAAAAAAAGCTATGAAGAAAGATCACCTGACTTTATCTCCAGACACTACTACATGTATAGAAATGCAAAATTACTCAACTGAGTGCTGAAAAGAATAAAAGGAGATGAAATGCTAAGAAACTTCAAATTTTTCTTTGATAATGATTTACCAACTGATCATTTCCTTCAAATGTTGAGGACAAATAATTTCACAAGGTAACAGTTTTAAAATAAAAAAGCTTCTGAAAAAGTCTTTTCTTTGGATAAGCTGCAGATATCTGGAATCCAAGTTGTCCTTCCTTTGTGTGAAATGTCAAACTGAACAGAAATAAAGGAAGAGTTTTCCCATAAGCACAGTTGCTCTCCATGACATATACTTCACAGAAATGCATTGGGAGTAAGAAGTGACTTCGTAGCTTTCTCCTTTTTTCACCTATCATTGTTAAAATGCTCTTGTTGATTGATTTTGCTGTTAAAAGGACAAGCAAAAAGGAATACAAAGACAGCACAAAGCATGCACACCACATCTTTGTGATACTAAGCACAGGGCTGCACACTGTTAAGGCGACAGATTTCTTTGTTCCTTCAAAATTAACATAGAATATTCAACATTAATTGAAAGTGAAAGGATATATTCATATGAACACCTCTGTCTAATGAAGATCCAGTCTGCGGTGTATGGTTTCTGAGATGTATGCAGTGAATAGCCTTATGTAGATGTTTTCTCTTATTTATAGGTTTATTTTGAATTTCAGACATATGTGTTTCAAAAAAGATCAACATCATGAACAGTGTTTGTAACCATTCTCTCAACCAGCTTCTACATTAGTGCTTAATTATCCTTGCTTTACAGACAAGAAGCATCCAGTCTACTGGAAAATATGACTTCAGTTTTTCTAATTACATTCTTCTTCTACCTTATTTGCACACAGTAATCACAGTCTGTTTTCTTTTTAAAAATACCTTGTAGTAGTGTCTAGTAATTAACAGTAGTTTCCAATCTTAACAACTCCGATTCCATTACTGCTTAAGTGTTTTGAAAAACACTGAACATGCACACTAAAGAAAACAGATTACATGTGAAATATGATTAAAATACTGGAAATGGAAACACAGGTATATACATAGAAATGTACACCTAGTAGATAAGAGGTTTTGTATATAAATTCATCACTTACATGTAAGCGCTACAAGTGAACAGCATTTTTTTTTTTGTTTAGGGACCCTTGGAACCAGTTTTGACAGCTACCCGACTCCAAAAGCAAATTAGAATTGGTTCAGAAGACTACTGCTGCCAAACATGATCACGTCTACACCACAATACCTCTTTATATTGCTTCTCATACCTTTTTCATCACACTTGGTAAAGGTGGGAAACAGTTTGAAACAAAATGTGAAACTGAAAGGTTTTAACATCTAGTTTGAGATAAACATGGATGCTTCCTTACTACCCAAAATTTTCTTTGCATTCACTGTACTGAAACGTGACTGAGGCTGGGCAAAAGTGATCAGAACAGTATCTTATTTAATAAATTACCTATTTCCATTTATTCAGTCAGCACCTCCAGTACACTCAGGCCTTGCCTGAACTCTGGCACACCTGTGCCCAATCTGATCTCCTGTTGGACTGGGCTTAGGCTCCAGTCCTGGAGTGCACAGAGTGTCTCTTGAGACCAGCCTCCAACACCATCAGCAGCTCCTGGCATGGTCACTGCACATTCCCTGAGCCCTGCTAGCAGCTCAGCTGGGTCTGCAGATGGTTACTACCAGCCCTCAGTGCTGCTCACCCAGTGTCATAATTATGTCAAGACAGACTGGACTGGCACCACCACCAGTCCTTTATTAGAAAACTTTTAATGCCTTCTTTCAGTCTACTTCTTCCTGACAACTCTGATGCCTTCCAGCATAGGCAGTCTCACACAGTACTGAATCCTTTACTTACAGGCAGCTCCACACAGCTCTGACTCCTCTCCCCTCTGCATGACTAGCTAAATCCAACCTGCCCCTTACACAACATCTTCTTACCTTATCTGTCCCTTGCATGGCCACATGCCCCTTGGCTCCTCACAGCACAGCCAGCAGCCTCCATCCCAAACTGCAGCAGCGTCTAAATCCCAAGCTTCAACTACATCTAGTGGCTAGCTAACTCACTCTTTTATAACATCCAAACTCATTGGGCAGGCACAGATGTTTCCACTCCTCAGTAATCAGTACAGCTGTAATTGATGAGGAGAGATTGCATTCGGTACTATCCTCTCAACCTATCTTCCCACAGCCCAGCTTGTGCTGCAGCACTGCACCTTGTCACTGAGGGCACAGCCTGTGCTTTGGAACCTCCCTGGCCCTCATCTCAGCCCCCTCCATGTAGCTGCTCCCTGACACTTTCCATCCTGAGCCACTACACACCAATCCTAAAATAGCCAAATAGTCCAAAAATTTCTGAAATCGGGTTAACAGAATTCCAGTGCAGAGAAAATGGGAAACATTTGCCCGGAAGAAAAGCTTGCATGGCCTTACTTTCACTCATTGCTAGGAGGCCAGCAATTTAGGGAATCACCTGTGTTTTGGTAATGCCTCCACATAATTTCAAGACTGAGAACTAACTCAGTGTCAAGGGAGTTGCCATGATCATATTGTTTTACAACATTTATATATTTCTATTTTGCCTGCCAGTCTGTAGAAAGTACAGCAATATAGCAATTCCTGAACTATACAAGCAGTTTGTAAAGCTAGCTTTAGAAAAAAAAATAAAACAAAAACAATAAAAAAAGAAACCCAACAACTTAAACATGTTATAACTTTCTGTAGAAAAAAAAAATCAGTAAGAAATTTTAAAAAGAGGATGCAAAAGTACTTTATCTAGAATTCTGAAGAAACAAGCCTCTCAAGACAGTAAAGCTTCAAAATAAATGTAAGGCCAGAGGCAACTGACTAAATAATGGAAAGTACTAAACATCTTTCTTTGGCTGAACAAGCACAATTAAACATGATCTTTCCAAAAAAGAGATAGCCTTCAACAAAAAGTTAGATTTCACTACCATAGTGAGACTAAACTGGTATTTCAGTTTTCAGTATTGTCTAACTAAAAAGCCTGCTAAATCAATAACTAATACTTTTTTTCATGTAAGCTCTCCAATAAATCCTCACACCTTTTATTTTCAAGCGTGCACTTCAATTGAAATATTCAAAGTTATAAGTTTACTGCAGATCAAAAACACCAGTAATGAAGGTCAGAGTTCAAATTAATAAGTTTTTACTGAAAAAGATATCCTCTTCTGGAAACCAGAATTTTACTAGGTTTCAGTAATTTTTTTGTAGGTCTGTACCATAATTTAGAAATGTTCCATGAAAAAATTAGCCCCAAACATTGAATAAAAATATTTTTCTTCCACCCCTGTAGACAAATATGCAATTTGAAACTCAAATCACTGAAACAAAAATGAATTAATATATGTCCTACCCTGTGAACATACTTCAAAACTGAAACAAAACAGGTATACCAGATTTCCTGCAGCTTTAAAAACATTTTCCTCCCTTACAATATTCATTAGCTTCTGTTATAATAGCCCTAAGCCCTGAAAATCATATGTGAGCCAATAAGTAGCTGCCTGCTTTTGATTTTAGTAGTATCTTTAGAGCCTTAGTATGTTGCATTTTCACAACATTCAATGATATGATGTAAAGGAAGCACATAAAAATTGGATTCTGTGAACTTTTATATACTGTGAAAGCCTAGGATTTGGTGTCATTAGACTGAAAATACCATTTACTTGATTTAGAAAAAGCATGCAGTATATCGTGATGAAGTAAAAAAACCTGTGTATTATTCCCAATTTCCTGTGTAAGCTACTGCTCCCTCTGCCTCCCTCTGCTCCTCCATCTCCCAGAAGGCACATGGACGCATCTCCACCTAGAGCAAGTCTAAGACAGTCAACAATTCAGAACTTTATTAGTGCAGAAATTATTTCCTCTTCACAATGCAACTTTAATTCACTTATTTTATGTCCAAGGACAAGAAGACAAGATTGAAGATGTTTTCCCTACATAATTCTCATTTTCATGTCCCATAAGAAAAAGGCAAAGCCCAAACCAATTACACACTTGATACTGTCAGCTACTACATCATTTCTTAGTTGCCAGGTTCTTTCTTCCACAGCCTATAAGAATCTGCCTATTTTTATTTTCAGGTGCAGTAGAGTCAAAAAATTTCTGTCAGGATGGCTAAGATCACCCTCCTGTTGTTTTCAACATGGATGAGAGCAGAAATCCTCCTTCGGCACTCAAAATCAAGCCAGCTAAAAATACAACGCAGTCAGCCAAATGCATCTCTATTTTCAAATCTACTTGAAATTGAAACAAAGCTTTGCTTTTGATTATAAATACCAATGATATATTACAGTAAAAGGATGTCAGATATATTTGCTGTATGCTCTATGTTGTAACTGCAAGGCAACAGCTAACACTTTAACACTTCTTTAACTCAGAGAAAACTTTCTGTGGGCTAGGGATATGACATTATATGCTGGGAGATGCAGACCAGCTCCCACAACTTGAATAACTAGCTGGCACCTGCTGTGGTTACACAGCAGCCCAAAAGCTTATTTCAGATACCGAAAACAGAATCATAAAACTAATTAGGTTGAAAGAGACCTCAAAGATCCAAAAATCCAACCACTAACCTAACACCACCAAATCTACCACTAAACTAAAGGCCACACCTTGAGTATTATTCTGGGCCTCCCAGTTTAGGGAGGATGTTGAAATATGCTGGATCACGTACGGGGAAGGGCAGCAAGGCCAGTGATGGGTCTAGAACACAAGTCCTATGAGGAACAGCTGAGGGAGCTGGGGGGTTTTAACCCGAAGAAAAGGAGGCTCAGGGGAGACCTTATCACTCTCTACAACTGTCTGAAAGGAGGTTGTAGCCAGGTGGGGGTCAGCCTCTTCTCCCAGGCAAACAGCAACAGGACAAGGGGACACAGTCTTGAGCTGCACCAGAGGAGGTTTTTCACAGGACTGAGTGGGCAGTCACCGTCCCTGGAGTTGTTAAAAAAAAATCAATGGATGTAGCACTTAGGGACATAGTCTATTTGATAAGGTGATGTTAGGTTATATATTGCACTCAATGATCTCAAAGGTCTTTTCCAACCTTCTTGATTCTGTGAGTCTGATTGTGTAAACCATGTCCCTAAGTGCCACATCTCTATACCTTTAAATACCTTCATTTCCCTTGGCAGATGGTTCCACTGCTTTACAACTCTTTCCGTGAAGAAATTTTTCCTACTACTCAGTTTAAATGTTCCCAGGTACAACATGAGGTTGTTTTCTCATCCTGTTTCTTGTTACTTGGGAGAAGTGACCTACCTCTACTTCACCACAACCTCTTTTCAAGTAGCTGTAGACAGCCTCCAGTCTAAACACCCCCAGCTCCTTCAGCTGCTTCTCACAGGACTTGTGCTGCAGACCAGCTCCATTGCCCTTCTCTGGACACACTTCAGCACCTCAAATGTCCTTCTTGCAGTGAGAGGCCAAGAACCAGAGGGTTACAGCTCCACCAGAGTATAAGAGGATGGATGATCACTGTCCTGGTCCCGCTGGCCAAGCTGTTCTGGTACAGACCAGGATGTCACTGGCCTTCTTGGCCACCTGGGCACATGCTGGCTCATGATGAGCCTCCTGACCAGGATCACCAGCTCCTTTACTCACGGGCAGATTTCCAGCCTTCCTGCTCCCAGCCTGTAGAGCCACATGGGGCTATTTGGACCAAAGTTCAGGACCCAGCATTTGGCCCAGTTGAATATCATACATTGGTCTTGGCCCACTGATCCACCCTGTCCAGATTTCTCTACAAAGCCTTCCTTTCCCCCAGAAGATCAACACTCCCATTCAACTCTGCAAAACTTACTGAAAGTGCCCTTAATCTCATTGTCGAGATTATTGATAAAAGTATTACAAAGAACTGGGTTGTTAAAAGGCCATAAAAATAAATTGTTCCACCAAACATATCTTGATAAGAAAAAGCAATACAGTACAAGATGAAGAACTGGTTCAAGCTAAACCTCCAGCTATTTAAATTATAGATCCTGACAATGTAGGTGGGCTTAGAAAGTTGGACTCATGATAGACATCTTGAAAATGAGTTAATTAGAGAAAACAAAGAAATGTAGATTATATTAGTAGGTATCTATGGATCAAAATATATGTGAACATGTATGAATGTTTGCATCTGTTGAACAATTGCAATTTTAAAGTAATGCAGCTTCAGACTATTAGAAATTTTAAAAAAGAAATATCAAGGTGAAAAAAACTCATTACTCCATTTTTCCACATCAATCTGGAAACTTAAACGGCATAGTACTATTCAATAAACTTTTGTTAAGCAAAGGCAGTATAGAAATATCATGAAAGGCAATAAGCTACCTAATTTGCATGCAAACACTTTAAATGCTGCTGAGAAGTGAGGTACTACATATTTAATATATTCTTAACTGCAAAACCAGAATTAGTTCTTGACAACTATGCATTTTTGCATAGTTTGCAAGTATGCATTTTTGATCAACAATATAAGTTAACAAGCTGCTGACTTGTTTCTCTCCATCTTATAGCCATTATACACTACCCCTGAACAACTTTTTTTTTCCACTAAATCCAATTACTTTGTAATATCTGTGTTTAACATTTTCTTGATGCAGGGACAAATCAGAGGAATTTCTGTTAAATAATTTGCTTCATTACATATCCAGTCATTCCAATAGAAAATAAGTTAAAATAGTGCTGAATATCTAAGATCTCCCATTCAATCTAAAGTATTTGTTACTGCAGTCCTTTCAAAATTACAATAATTTCACAATAAAGAAAAAATTTAACAAAAGAAAAAAAAAACAAACAAAACCCAAAAAACCCCAAAAAACTGCGTTCTTCTTAATATGTTTTTATAAGGAAACATTAAACTTTTAATAGTTTCTCAGGTAACTATATTCTGAGTAACAGTACTTGTTCCATTTCTTCATACACTTAAAAGTTTTTCATGTGTAGCAAAATGGCTGCAAAAGGAATGAGACAATTTAAGGTGAAGTTTATTCAGAGGATAAATTAAATATTTTTATTTAGCTAATAATTTGGCTGATATTTAGATTACTTATTTCAGTTTTAGACATTTGCAGTCTACAAGGAGAGAGCCCTTATTCTTGCCACAAGATTTTTTGTGAGTTCTTTGTACTGTAGTATTAATGCACCTCACAATTGCTAATGCAATTATCTCCACAAACCAGAAATCAGTAAGATTTAAACTGTAGCTGGGTTCAATGATTTTCAGGATGGTATTGGCATGTCATTCAAATACCTCTTTTTTACCCTTTTGGTAAATGTTTCCCTGTGTCTCTACAGAATCCCACAGCACTGTTAAAAGAGTAACATTATAAAGCCTGAAATGTCCCTAGGAAAATCAGTGCAGAGATTTACTGAACTGTTTGGAAGTTACTTGTAATTTTATATTTGCTATATTTTATTTTGCTTTTTTAAAAACATTTTACCACTTGCAATTATTTACCACTGAACCTGTCAAGTTTTTGCTCATGAAAAGATTGCAACAATGCTCTGTGATCACAAACTATTCAGCAGCAAAAATGAGTTTGCAGTCTCCTAACAGCTATTTAGACCAACTGCTTATCGGACATTAACAAGCAAGAAATACATTGACAGCGAAAAATATATAGAGAAAGTATATGGCTGCTTAAGATTCCTTTAAAATGTATTGCATTAAAATGATAGAATAAAGCATTTTGAGTATTATTTTGCATTTTTCAGACATTTTGTACTTCACAGAAAGCTACTCCATACACGCTATTTTTCACTTACCATCTTCTACTACAAATCAAATACGATACTCAATTCTCTTTGAAAACCTCCATACCTCATTGCTAGTGTTCTGCATTAGATCTTTCTCTGGGGGTTTCTAATGGAACATCAGTTGCCTTGGTTAAGTCTTCTCAAAAACTGAAGAAATAGCTTCATGAAAGTATCAAATTAATTAAACCTTTTCCCCCAACATAATTAGCTTTTATCAAGCACAGTTTCCAGAATTTTATAATGGACATCTGAATTCAAGGGGTTTTTTGATAAATTTATGAACATTTTCAATTTGCCATGTTGATCAAAAACATCAAAATGTGCAATATTTACTGTACTGAACACTTATAAAATATAGATATGCATGAGAAATATATAGATATATAGCCAGCAGTATATTCCTCGGGATGTTAGCCTTTCTCCAATTAGTGTAATTAAACTCTCATCCTCCATGAATACACTAAGCCACAAGAAGGAATTCAGATCACTGTAAAAAATGGTAGTTCAAGACTTTATACAGATGGAATTAAGAGTTCCTTTCATATTAAAAAGATAAAATATTGTATTTTTACTTCATAACTAAGTGGTTTCTGGGCACATAAATTGTATTCAGTTCCAGTGTCCTATTCGAAAAAGCAAAAGCAACAGCAAACTGAAATGAACCTCCGGGTATGGGCAATGAAAATGGCCAGAAGTCAGGAATACATTATCATGGGCAACACTGGCTAAAATGCTTTAATAATTTCCATTGCATTGAAAATATACAAGAAAAGTAACAATATATTGAACGGGAATACATTATGTCTCATTATCCACTCAGAAATGCAAAGGGATAACCATAGAAATTCAACACATAAAATGGATAGAAAGTTTTTTTTTAACAGTGCATAATTACATCTACAGCTGCATTGTAACACTGAACTCAAGAGAAAAAAAAACCTCAAAAGGCTTTTTTATGGTTTTTTTACTATAGTGAACAATTTCCTATTCCATTAGATTTTCCATTTTATGATAGCTGCTTAATTTACAGAGTTGGCAGAAAGTTCTACAATTAGTGCTTAGAACACAGAGGAAAAATACATAATATATTGAAATAATCACTGGCAATTACTGCTTTAATAACACACACATAAGTATACAAATAAATCCCTTAATTGGATCTTGTTTAGATAAAATGGAAAAGAATTTCTCATTTAAATTTGAAAGCTAAGGGGTTAAAGAAATATAAAATAGCAATTTAAATCAGTTCTTTTCTTTTGAGATCAGTCATAAAAAGTTAAACTCTTTCTAAACAAATAGGCATTTAAATTTCTTTAAAACAATAGTGGTAGACTCCTTCAACTTTCTCTTACATGCTTACTCAAACCAACAGTGTGTCCTAAATCAAAGATAAAGACTCCCAATTAAGTAATCATGTTGTTCATGACATATAATTTAATCACCAATTGTTAATGTTTCTTTAATGAAAATAAACAGCATAATTGATGCTTTTCAAATACTGGAAACTTTAGACTTTGTGGAAAAATTGTCTACTAATTTGGGACTCAAGATACATGTGAACATTTTAAAATCTGTTATGTTCCTTATTTAAGAGGTCTGTAGTAAACAAATGAGATACAGATTTGAAAACTTTGACAACTAATGACATCTACTTCGATCACCAAGAATTTATTTCATGTAAGAACATGCACTTATAACTGAATATTTTTTCCTCTCCAAATGACAAACTTCTTGAACTAGATTTGGTCTTCTATGCAATCCACCTTTACTCTACTTGTATTTCCACATAGCACAGCATCCACCACAATTTCTTTTGTGTTTTCAGCTGCCAAAACAAAAACTGTAACATGCCATAGCAAATAGGTTTTTTTTACAAGGGTTAGGTTTTCACTATCCACTTCAGATTATTTTGATTTTCCATAAAGTATTTTAACAAAACAATAAAAATCTTCCTGCTAAAACCCATACCTGTAATGTCAACAGGCAGTAAGCTAAAGAGGTTCACTCAGGATATAAGAAGTAGGACATGGTACAGCTTGCATTAGGGTGAATGAGTAAATTCTTACTGATTATAATAAACTGACCAAGTTCCCTCATTGGGTTGAGATCAATATTCCCCATCTCATGAGAAGCTTATTGATAAAATTCTGTAAGTCTAAACTTTTTTTTTCTGTGACTGCTCAGTGCTGGGGCCTTTGAATTAGTTGTTCATTTCATGTTCATAAAATTTTTGGTTTACTTCTGCTGATATTCTCAGTTTTAAAAAGTAGCATTAATCCTAAAAAATTTATTTCACTTGACAGATGCTAAAAAGCAGCTCCTTGCCTAATACCTAACACACGGCAGTCTTTGCAGGTCAACGGATTTGCCAATGTAGAACAATCAAAATCACTCGATTTTTATGAAAATCCTTACACTATAGCAAAAGGATTGTGGGTCTGAAATAAAAACTGTAAGAAGAAAAACTTGTAAATACCAAGTGCTTAAGCACAAGGCATCCTTCTAAATGGCAAGGGAATATCTATTACTTGTCAGAAATCCTGCATATCGCTATAATTCCGTACGGAAGCCAATTTCCTGACAAATAAAGCTACTCCCATGCGTTAAGAACATTTCTACCAAAGAATCAGATTCAATGAGGTGCCCACACTTGGCTGCTGTTTAAGCACAGAAATCAATAAATGCAATAGACCGAGCGTGTGTTTGAAGTTTATCATGCAGTTAAGCACTTTAGGAAAACAGAGCATGAGTTTAGCAACATAAACGAGATTTCTTAAGACCTTTGCAGGAAAGCAATTCACCTATACAAGAATTAAAGTTGACAGCAAGAGTTTAGACAGACAAATAAACAAGCTGACAATAACCTGAAGCACTGGTGTTGCTGATTTTCAGCCACACTGTCACAGTAGAGGGAAAAAAAGCAAACAAAAAACTATTGATGTTTTTGTAAGGATTAAAGGCTCCAACACTAGCAAAAAACCCTAAAACCTTAGCACTGCCATCTCTTTCTCTTCATTATATTCCCTGTTCAAATAATTAAACAAGCAATCTAGAAACTCAAAAGGTATTAAACAGATTTAACAACTTTACTACATACTAGATAAAATAAAATTTAAAAAAAAAGACAGCGAAGTCCTTAGCATTCAAGTAAGAAGAGTGTTATTTCTTTATGTCTCAAAATACCAAGGCATTAAAGAATTCAGAGATCCAAATACACTGGATTTTTTGACATAAAAAGTAAACTAATGCAGCAATAATCGAGTAAGCAACTGTACGTCACACAAGACTACTGAAGATATAAAGAAAAAAATAAAAGAAGATAAGATTTGATAGCTTTTGTAGTGGTTGATAATTTGGTATCCAAAAGCACAGAAGGAAAAATGTGCTTGTACAAAAAGTCCACCAAAAGAAAGATTTTAATAGTCCAGTAGAAAAATAACAATTCATGTTAAAGGACGAAGTAACCACTATCCAACAGTAAAGCAAATTTCACTGCACAAAGGTTTATGTGACAGTCTATTAAAACAAACCCTGCGAAGAGAAAAAAAACTGTGAAGGTCATGGCACCTAAGAGTATTTTTATCTTCATAAAATGCCATTGAGGATGTGACCCAGCCAAACAAAGCACAAGTACAAAGCACTCTGGTAAAGAAGATGAAATCCAAGAATTTTTGAAGTGAGGAATTAAGCCTGAACAATTCAGGTCACTCACATTTTTTAATTTTTCATTTTCAAAAATACTTCACAAATGTATTGACTGCTTCAAGCCCAGAAATGGAGCAAAGTTTTGCCAATAAAAATAGAATCAACAGTCAGAAAATTGCCTCAGTTTAAGAACAGTGGTGTAGGTGATATAGAGAGAAAAATCAACTATAAGACATTTTTCACACAATCTGTATTTTGAAGGATCTTTCTGAATGTTGTAAACTAAAACAAGCATGTAAAAATTTAAAACTTAGATGCAACTCAAGAAAAATTTTCTTTCATCTTCATTTGAATAAATGATGCCTGCTTAAAATACTTAAAAAAAAATACAATGTAAAGAAAACTACAGTGTAAAAAAAGAGAAAAAACAAACCAGCAAAGTAAAAAGTGTACTTGTTTTTATCTGTCAGTCAAGACCTGACCAGTTGCTGATGCCAGCCAGTGTGTGATGCTGCTTCAGTCCCTCTGTGGCTCCTTGGAGTCAGTTGGTAGCCAGCTTTTCCAGATTTGCACTATTTTAGTGTAAATATGGGGCCAAAGAAATGTTGAACAGATGGTCAAAAATAAACTATTCTGTTTCAGGTTTTTGTTGTTTGTTTCCCCCTAAGCAAGTTTCTAAAGTGGGTAGAAGCCACACACAACTTTCAGAGAAAAAGAAAGTCTTTCATCTTCCAAGTCATACTTTGTTTACGACAGGACTGGAAAACTGTGCTGCCGTTACCCCAACCCTTTTTCTTTACCTCTCAGGCAACTGGGTTTCTCTGTGCTAATTCTTCCTTGAACACAGGCGTATCCTACAGGGGAAAAAATTACTTTGACCAACTGTTTGACTAATTCTAAAAGAGACTGTTTTCACAGCTGAAATTGTCAAGGTTGAATTTGCAGCCCATTAAGTTTCTTAAACCTTTGTAGGAACTGTCAGTTCCACAGCGGCAACAGCAGGGGCTGCGGAGCTCCGTGAGGGGAGGCCGGGGCTGCCCCAGCCGGACACGGCCGGACACAGCCGGTTCCAGCCAGTCCCAGCCAGATCCAGCCGGACACAGCCGGTTCCAGCCAGTCCCAGCCAGACACAGCCAGTTCCAGCCAGTCACAGCCGGTTCCAGCCAGTGCCAGCCAGATCCAGCCAGACACAGCTGGTTCCAGACAGCTCCAGCCAGACACAGCCGGTTTCAGCCGGATCCAGCTGGATCCAGCCAGATCCGCGGCTGAGCCACAGCTGGGGTGGGGGCACCACAGAGAAACATGGGTGAAGAAGGGCAGAATGTGGAAACGGTGGTGAGGAGTGTGGGGGTAAAATACTGTGAGAATATGGGAGAGAAAGAGGAAAGGAAGAAATAGTGCTCAAGGAGCAGAGATCCCCCTGCAGCCTGGGGAGAGGACCACAAGGATCACAACAGAGCAGGTACCGACACTGCAATTCGTGGAGAACCTCTCTGCTGGAGCAAGTGGGTGTTTGCCAAAGGAACTGCAGCTTGAGGAGAGCCCATGCAGGAGAGGTTTATCCTGAGAGACTGCAGCCTGTGCGGAGAAGAGAGGAACAGCAGAGAGGCTGCTCGGGACTGACCACATGCCTGCATGGAGCTGTCTCCCCAGTAACAAAATGATTTTAAAAAATCTTACTTGTTACAACCCTTGACTGTGAAAATCTTAGGGATTAGTCATAATCTTTAATTTTATGAAGAACCAATATCCAGTACACATTACTTCATAGAACTGTCCCATTTATTGCATAATACTTGCCCTTTTAAAAAACTGCTTTTTGCTTACACTGCTGTAAAATATCATACTGTTTCCTGGAAAGAGAAAAAGCTTTTCCTTCTCAGTGTGGATATGGGGAATATTGTTCTTGTCACTTTATTCCTTTAGGTAGAATCCCTTCATGCTTTATATATCATGTCAAATATAAACCAATGAAAGGGAAAAAAAAAAAACACTAACAAAAAAGCCCCACACATGCATACACACTGCAACCTTTCTATTTCTATCATGAACAGAGGAGTTTTAGATCAAGATCCAAAAAAAGAAAGGCCTTGGAATGGAGCCTGTGTGTAACAACATAACTTCCCAAGCATCAGTTACACACAGAAAGTTTTTATTTGGTTTCAGCAACCTTGGCATTCCCACAAGACACTGCCTTTTCAGTCCCTGTTCAACATCTATCCACAGTCAAAAGATCATTCTTAATAGATGTCACTCTTGTCCACTAGACATCTTCATTTGTACTATAGTGCTTAGGTAGCTTATGCTTGAAGTTAAGTACTTGAAAGGTAGCTATAGGTCCCAAAATTAAGACAAGATCACATTTGTGTGTGCAACTTTCCATTCCAACTGAATGGAAGAAATAATCTATTTCTCTTTTAGGGCATTATTACTTTCTTGTGCAATGGTGGAATTGTTGTATGGTTAAATATGGAGCTAAATAGAAGAGTACATGGACAGAAGATGTATTTCTTAATGAAAAGCTAGGGGGGACACAATAACACACCCCAAAGTTGCCTAAGAGGGCAATGCATCAGACCAGACAGCACACTTGATTTTATTAAGCAGAACCATGCCCTTTATTCACAAAACAGCTCATGCACAAATTGATCACATTGATATTTACTGTGCCCAATAAGTAGTGTCAGTGAATGGTTTAAAGCATACATAAGAATCATCTATAAAGATGCATCCTTAGCCAAATCAATTATGGATGAAGAGTAAAAGTCTTGCCATGTGAAAGCAATTTCCTGACAATGCGAAATAACAGTAAGGTTCTGAAAACGTTTGTAAAGGCTCTGGGTTCCCAAAACAATCAGATCAATCACTGAAATCAATAAAAGCACAATCCCTGGATTGACCAGACTCACACAAGTAACAGATATATCTGATATTACTGTGGAAAACTTGTGGGTCAAACTGTTTTCAAAGCACCATCTGATGACAGCATGAGCCAAACCAGGTCCTTGAGCATTGGAATGATGTTTTGCTCAAAAGTTAGCAGAAAATAATTTTTGTAGGACATTTTCATGAATCAAAGATTTTTACAATTAATAATCAAGCAGAATAGAAGGAAAATGCTGAGCTGATTCTAACATATTTATCATACAAAATACGTTTCAAGAACATGTGAAACATTTTATTTTATAAATATTGCAAGAGTAAGGTTTTACTCCTTGCATGAGAAGCTCTGTCTTCTCCACTGTTGTTAAATTTGTGTTCTCAAATTATTCTTGATAAATACAATAGTTTTTTAACAAAATTATTTCATAGATAATTAAAGCATCAAGGTAAAACTCCATAGATCTTGTTTAGAACAACAAATTTCCTTGTGGTATCTGCCCACCAAAACTGCTGAAATTCCACAGAATATACTCATCATAACCTTCTCAGTGGCATAAAAATTTTGTTTTCTTATGGTTTTATCACCATTTTAAAATAATCTCCAAATTCATCCAAGCATCTCCCCTATCAAAAAGATACAATTGGTACTCAGCTACATGTCATAAGAAGGTCAGATTTTTTTCCAATACCACTCCTGTCCAATGGTCAGCTAACCAGAAGTTCAAGCTGAAGAAATTAGGAATATAGGTCAGAGTTTGAAGCAGAGAATATGGATCCTTTCTTTTCACCAGTCTTAGTAGAAGTTTCATAAGTATTTTATAGTTTGATTCTCCTGTCTACTGAATAGGATCTCTTCCTGTTAGTAATTTGAAATCAACTGGTTAACACAGATGTGTTAGAATGGACTGCCCAGAGAAGTGGTGGAAGGGTTTCAAAAATGGACTGGATGTGGCACTTAGTGCTTTGGTCCTTTTGATAAGGTGGAAGTCAAAGGTTAGACTTGATTTTGGAGTCCAGCCTAAATGATTCTGTGATTCTGTGGCCTGGACAGTGGTCTACTATGGCCACACAGACAAACCATTCATAGCTGTGATTTAAATACAAATAGAAGAGATAATTTGAGGAGGGGGATGCTGCTGTCATATTTCTAAAATGAAAGCAGTTACCAAGATAGAACAATATAGAATAAACTCAGAGTGAATAGTTAGAGAAAAGCTTAAATGAGTCCAGTTTTTCTTGACTTCCCAAAATCTGGGGTTTTTTTTGAATTTGCAGGAAAATAATATGATTCCCTCACAAGCTGAAACAGAGGTACATATACCTGGATGGTATTTATTGCAAATCTCTTGTCATATTTGCCAATGCAGTATTAATCTAATGATGAAGTATGCAAGTATAGAAAATTGCAGAGTAGGGTAAAAAAGGATATCTTAATATATTAAAATATGAATGTAAGAAGAAATGTTGATACAGACAAATGAGATTATATATTTTGCCCTGAACATAAAACAGAAACTTACAAAAAATTAGCCACCAACAAAGAGTCAGAAACAGATCTTAAATAATATAGAGACATGGAGCTCCAGAAGAATTTTAATGTACTGTAATGATTATTTTTCCACTTAGTAGAAACTTGAAAAGTTTGTCACAGCTTTGTGCTTACAGTATGGTATTCATCTTGTAAGTCCTTCCATTTTATTTATTTTGAAAAAATAAACTTCACTTTAATACATCAGTGCACTGTTTCCATTTTGCATGTTTTCTGCTTTGAAAACATTATGGTTTAAGTAAACAACCAGCTCTAGACACAAGGGCAGATAATTCAAAAGATTGTTTTTTGTTGAAAAACCCGAGGATATTGTTACAGAGGGTCAACCACACACAGTCAACAGTTAGGCATAATTTTTTCCAAAATATGTAAAGTCATGGATTTTTTTTTCTTTTAACATGACGGAAATACCTGAACTTTAAACCTCTCTTAATGGACAACATAGCACACAATAATCCCTAACATCTATAAAGGTGCTGCAGTCAACTCTTAAATAGTTCCCTAAAATGATCTTTTTTTTCCCTCACCATTTATCCCTCAATTTATCTTTCACTGTCCAGCTGAGAATCAGCCATTAGTGATAAAGAATCTGCACTGATTCTAGTTACCAGACTGCTTATAATAGCCTCCCAACTGGCACCTCATGGAGGACCATATGCCATTTCAAGTGAAGAGGATGGCAACATGCCCACTAACATTATTAGAACTAAAATTAATTTTAGATGTCCCAAACTCAGAAAATCTATTGCTCCAATTGACTTATTTTTTCTTCTCAAAATCTGCTATGTCCTTCCTCCAGGCTTCTTAGAGCTAATTAGAAGGATCCAACTCCTGTGCAGCTGGTAGTTTATTTTTAAGCTGGTGAAGGAAGAGTATCGGTCTAAACTTACAAGGGAAAAGTCTCATCTCAGAGGTGGATGTAGGCTCTAAGAATCTATACTGACCCTCCAAGTCTGCATCAAAAAAATTGTTTTGACTTAACTGGAGTGAGCACTACTATGAATTGATGCACTGTAATTTGATTTTGATTTCTCCTGTCATATTATATTTGCCATTTACTCAGCCTTGAAATAAATGGCATCAATAATAATCTTACTACCAATATCACACAGTTACCATCTTAGCTTGAACCTGGTCAGGTGAAACTACTTCATATCGGACAGAAACCAAATTTTAATCTCAAACTATTATTTCAAAATTTCATTACTTGCAAGAGGAGAATGACTGGAAAGATATTATCACTATCAGCAATCCAGGAATAATTTTTCATTACATTACTAATTTCTCTTGTGCTTCTTTATTAGGCACATAAACAAGTTTCATGGACCTGGCCTAAAAATTCAAGTTCTACCCATGACAGGTATATTATCATGGAGGCTCCTGAGGCTCTAAGTTTTAGCAAATTCTGATTATTTTCCTGCCTCAAAACATGACTGGACAAGAGCAAGTCAAGCCAACAGGGTTCCAGTGCAGCCCAGTAACTGTGCAATGTTTAATGTCAAAAACTTATGAGTCCCATTGCACAGGTGTAAAGGAGTAGGCAGAGCTTTTGTATTACATGGTAACACACAGTCTTTTTCCCCCATTTAAGTTCTGGTCATTTTTAAGATTTGTATAGAGGATGTAAAAGTTGTTTGAAACCCTTTCCCTTCATTACTGTACAAAAAATGAAACATAAAAAAAAAAATTAGGTTGTGAGGTTTCTAAACAATACAGAATGTACTCATGGGGAAATTCCTAACACCCATCAGGACAGTTTCTGAGCAGCATCCTTTTTAAACAGTTAAAGCAAGAATATCAAGTTACTTCTCAGCTACCTGACAGACTAATTTTCAGATATTTAATGAAGTTTGGTTTAGAGTGCCACAACTTTAAGTAAAGAAAAACAGAAATACTTTCAAATAGAGGAAATACTCATTTGGTAAGTCACATAAATTTAAACACTAAAATGTTATACTTAGAGAATTTTTCTTCAATTAAGAGTGTTATGTTTAAAAGCTTTCTGCCTGCAACTCTTCTTGCATAACACTGCAATACTGAAGTATTTTAACTCCTAGTTTACAAGGCTCAGAAATGTATTCATGGTGAAGTTAAAATCATTAACAGGATCAAAAGAGTTAAAGTGACTGACAAGAAATTTGAGTTTCATTAGCTGCAACTCTAATAACTTCAAATTTTTACTTCCTCCCTATCACAAGTAGGCAAAATTATCACTAGGCTGAAATATTAATATGGTACCAAGATTCCAATCAAGATCATTTGTTGTTTGGAAAAAAAGTGCTCTAAAAGCATCTTCTCACTGACAGGAAGAGGTTTTTCTTAATGACTTTATAGGTCTCATAATATAAATCTAAAATTTCAGCTTTGGATTCTGGTGATGTGTAGGTGGTGCTGTGTGGGGGTGGCTACCAACTGAGCTCATAATGTCTATTGTTGCATTATTAGGAAGCTGCCATTAAGCAGATCTGTGTACTACCATACTTGCTTGAGCTCAAGTATAAAATTAGATATTGTCTGACTCCTAAACTTGGATGCTTATGTCAAGAAGAGATCACTAAAGCACCACAGGCTCAAGTAAATGGAATTCAGAAAGCTTAGTATTTCCAAAAAGGGGGCATTATCTATATACTGTATCAGAAATAAGAATAGTTTAAATGGCACCTCCTTCTCCTCCTAACTGCTCAGAAAAAGAATGCTTTGAAAAGCTCTTTGCACACTTACAGAAGCAGAAAAATATTTAAATAGGCATTTTTAAGTCAGTTGTTTCCCTTTTTAAAGTAGGAGAAAGTATTTATAAGCTCTGCATTTCAACAAAATCTTTTTGCTGAAGAGCCCTCCTTGCCTGTACTTTGTTGAAATGAACTACAGCCTACTAAACAGCTTCATGACTTGACAAACTCAGGCATGGGGAGGTTTACAGCAGTGTAAAACCAGGTTGCAACGGAATGAGTAGGTTTTATTGCAACACCTGTAACTGCAAAACTGGACACTTATCATCCTAGAAAGATGACAATAGCACTAACCATACCATTCTTCACCAGATTACAACCAGCAAAGCTTGCAGGGCATTTTGATCTTCTACTTCAGACTGCTAACAATGTGTTACCTGCAGTAATAAAGTTCAAGGCAGACCAAGAGACACCCTTTAATCACATTATTTTGCCTTCAGTTATGGTTTTGCAACTGTAGTTTTTATTCAAACTGCCACAGAAGAATTATTGCATATTTATTATTCAGAGGTTTCTATTTTATCCATGTTTAAGATAACAGCACTTATAACCAAAGTATTTTTGTATTAAATGGGGACAGTGATATTTTAAGTGAGTAGTCCTAGCTCTTAAAACAAGGTTGATAAAGTGTCTATGGAAACACAAATATGAGTAACACATTGTGTGTTCTTTGCTAATCACTAGCTTCTGAAGCTGTCCTTTCTTTCCAACCATGTCTTTTTACAGCCTGCCAACAACAATTCTGGCAATAACATTGCCAGGTATAGTAGCAAGAGACTTCAGTCCAAATAAGATGAGAAGTATTACTGAGAAAGCAAACAAGCTTATGCAACAATTGTTAATGAGGAGAAGCTGTTACAGGTACCCCAGTCTACTACTAAACCCTTGTGACTTGACAATCCATCCTATTAGGCAGGTTATTTACTGAATTAGTGTCTGCCACAGGAAAACTTGCATGTTTCTAACACAGACTGAGATGATGATCTATCCTTTTTAAATACACTATAAAAAGTTGCGGTGCTAGGAGTATTGCTCTTTTTGTTTTACTAGCTTTCAAATAAATTGACCTTGATTTTTAGAGTAAACATAAAGAAAAGAAAGCATCTCCAGAATAGCAGCATTAACCTCATTTTAACTAAACTACAGCTGTATAATTAAATCCTGTCTACTTAAGTCCACTTGTTGAAACAGAGGCCCCGGTTATTTAAATAGCTGTTTTGTTTCTCATTAAATATCTCCAAAAGCTGTGAGTTCTTCTGCTGTGACAAAACAGTTGTTTGTTCCAAAAGATGATTGTATTTCACAGAGCAATTTCTGTATGTGTAGGTCACATTGGGAGTGAAAAGAAATATGACAAGTAAATTGTTGTTCCTAGAGTGGTCTTCAATAGGTAATAAATGCAGCTCCAGTGTTAAAAGGGACAACCATTGTGCTGGAATCAGGAATAGCTAAAGCTATGATGAAAAAAGGTATGTGCAGAGGAAGCCTGATCTGCAGTGCAGGACAAACTGGGACTGCCAGTGTTGCCTGGCAACTGGCAGGATGGGGGGCAGGCACCAAAACCAGCCTACATCCACAGTTGCTGTGGCACGATCTTTCCAACAAGCTGCTGTTTCAGCTACTGTAGGCCATAAATACATTCTTGGCTTACTTTCCGCTTTTATAAGTAAACTACGCAACAGAATTAGCGCAACGGTTCAGAATTACATTTTAAATATAGTTAAATGAGAGTCTGATTCCTGAGGTTAAAAATGTTGTATTTTCCCTTCTTTCATAGCAACAAAATCTAGTTTAATTTTCTCATGAAAATTCATGAAGAAATAATTCAAAGCTCATTGGATCAGGAGACAATGTTGGAAAAATCCTTTCAGTGGTACATTCCAGACAGATGTAATTTTAAACTATGCAAGTCTGAAGATTAAAACTTGAGGCATGCACAGTGTTGTGAATTCCAACTCCCCCAGACGTCACCACACTATTCAGTGCAGATCCATTTCAACTACTGACCAAAAAATAAGAAAAACTTCCTTCACAGGGGCATCTGCATTGTAGAAATCACTGAGGAGTTATGCATAGCCAGAAGCAGACTAGTGCCACTGCACTACAGTCTCATTATATTTAAAAGGTTAACTGGTTAAAAAAGAAAATATATTAACTTGATTTTATATCTGGGACCCATTACAGCTTTTCAGGATAATGAAAGTTCACTTTCTCACTGAAGTCTACACTTGATATCTGAACAATTATAAAAGGCCTAAAAACTGACTCAAAGTTCACATCGTTCTTGAATGGTATGAAAGGCAAGCTCTTTATATCAGTGTGTAACCAAGCTAAGGCAGTCACAGAGGCCTGCCCGATCACTCTACACACAAGAACTCCTACAAAAGCTCGGGCTGCAAAGTCACTTTTGCAGTAGTGTCGGCTGAAGGCACATGCTGTGCTAGAGAGCTTATGACAGCTCAGAAGTTCATGAAGACAAATGCCAGATAATTTAGTTCACTTGCTTCTCATACTTGGACTTTACAGTAGCACATGGAATAAATGGTAAATAATTGAAACATACTATGATAAATAGATGAAAAAAATTAATAGTTTAGTAGCAACCAAATCTCTTTCCACCCACTCTCTTTCCAATTTCAACTTACCCAGTCAAGAGAGATTTCCAGAATAACTTTATTCTGACCCTAATCATATTACAAAATTAATTCTTCTTCAGATTCTACCTATAAGGCAGCAACTCTCAGGCTGTAGCTTAAAACTAACAGCACCAGTGCCACTAAATGGCTTCAGATTATTTGTCTGAATCCTAGCCTTGTTCAAGATATTATTCAATATTGCTACTGTGTTCTAAAATTATCTCATTAAGTGTCATGTAAGACATTAAATTAAACATCACATCAAATATATTGAGGTCAGGACATGCTGATCTCCTTTATAAGATCAGAATTTTATTTTAATCCTTTTTTATCTAAAATACAAATCTTTCAGTGTTACCATGAATTATATAGCAAGATACTAACTAGGATTATAGAAAGATATTACCTAAGGTTTGCTTAACAAGTGCTATTAATTTTCAACTCTTTTTTTTCAAAATAACCTATCAGCAAGCTAGGGTCTACAGTGGAGGTGCTCATTGCCATGCATGAAACTAATCTACAAGATGAAGAGGCAGCAGAGTTGTGGCCCTGCCATAATCCTCTCGCATTTGTTTTCCAGCCCCAGTGTCCCTGGAACTCTAGGCTCTTTTGTTCTCCCAACCCTAACTCTTAGCCTAAAAACATGTTATTGCTGTGGCTGAGGTCCCCATCACCATGAGGATGAGAAAGATGTAGGAGCAGCTAAGTTGGGGCCCTGTCAGGATCACCTTGGGATGTCTTTTCCAGCCACAGTGTTCCTGGAGCTGTAAGCTCTTTTATACTCTCAACCCTAACCCCAACCCTAACCTTAACCCTAACACTAGCCATAATGGCAACTTGGCACTGTGGCAGAGGTCCTCATAGTTACGGAAGCCAGAGATTAAAAAGATTTTTCACGCTTACCTCTAAGCAGGCTTGAGTCTACAGCAGAGGTGCCCATCCCCAAGCATGAAACTAATCGGCAAAGTGAGGAGGCAGACGAGTTGCAGCCTTGCCATGATCCTTTTGGTGTGTGTTTTACACCTTTTGCTCTCTGCAACCTAACCCTAACAGCAGCTTGGAACCCTGGCAGAGATCCTCATTGCTATAGGAGGCAGAGATTAAAAAGTGTGGAGCCAGCAACTCTGGCACTCTGACTGATGCCCTTGCAATGCCTTTTTGAGTGTCCCTGCAGCTGTAGGTTTGGCAGCACTCCTAACCTGAACCCTGACCTCATGTCACTGCTGCTGAGAACACCATCACCAGGGCTGTCCCAGATTCCAAAAGTGTGCAGTGAGCAATCTCTGCTATGATGAAATTTCTTCATTTCATAAAAGGAAATTCAAGAAGCTTAGTCAATATTTTGGTGGTTTTAAAGTATTCAGCATTTTAAATACCAATACTTAGCATCTGAGTAATACTTTTCATCTTCCAGATTTCCAACTTCTGGTACTACATTTTTGAAATCTTGTTAAGTTTAATGCCTAAATTTGATTTTGAAGTTTTTAAAGGTTAGACCTTGTCAAATTCCAACCCATTTTTTCAGAGGAAGGACTATATGCCTAACACCAAAATTATCTTCTTGACTTTCTGCTTCATAAGGGGAAAATGCTGGGTCATTCTACTTAGTTGTTTACCATACAAAAAATAATATGCTACACTCTCAATTTCCTTTTTGGTATAACCGAATCAATTGAAATAAAAAAGAATAATAAACCTGAAACAGACATATGTAGAAAGTCAATGTAAATTGACTTCTTGCAGGCTTTTTGTTAATTGTGTTGGTGTATTGGACAAGTGCATGTAGAAGGTGAGCTTAGCTCAGGAAACGTTTGTTAAAAGAGTACATGTTACTGTTAAAATACTTATTATTAAATGATACATAGTCTTATTTCTATTATTCAGGGAAAAATATTTACATTATTACTGTAGCTTATATTCTTTTTTCAATAATAGAATTGTTATTTTTTAACTGTAAAGTAATTATGCAATGCATAACTGAAATTTCAGATTAGGAACCAAAAGTTACTTTTGTCTTAATGTCATGAAACAATTTGTCCAGTCAATAAAAGTAGCATCAAAAAGACAATATCATATACTTGAATTTACATTTGCAAAGTATATTTGAGTATGAGGAAGTCCTTCTGAAATAGGCCTCCAAACAGAAAAGTTAAAAAAAATATTACTGGAATTACTTTCTATATTTATTTAGCAATATAATTTTGGCGTATTGAATGGGTGGTTAAGCAACAAAGAAGGTGGATTCATCCTTAAATAGCTTTACTTACCAAGATGTGAGAATTGGCATCACTCAGTAGTAATATAAATATAGTTCACAAATGCTGCCAAACAAGTAGTCACTTTCAAATTTATATGAATTTTGTTTTCAAATCAAGAAATGGAGATATGCTTTTATTGCTTTTCTTTTCAACATATGGCTTGCTTTCTTCACATCTCACAGTAATATTGGGGCTTCACGAAAAAAACCCCTAGCAGATACCAATATGAAGAATGATGATTCAGGGTGCCAGTCTTGATATCATTCCTTTTTTTATGTGTAATTGTATCTATCACTTACACAGATGTATTATCAAGCAATTAAACAAAATATATGTTTGAATGAAAACACTCCTCTGTTTTTGAGCCAAGATGTGTAAAGAGAAATGGAATTACAACATCTCTGGCCCTGGCATTATGATTCTGTCTGCATTCACAATCACAAATCATTATTTTCCATGTAGCTGTTAAAAACTAATTGTATCTTCCAGGATAAATTAAAGTCTTAATATATAAATCTAAGCTACAGCATTTACATTTCTCTCACATGAAACTATAAAAGGTCTGCTACATTTGGGGTAAAGAATTGTCAAGGTTTCAGATGGTTTCCTACTTGTTATTAAATGTTTCAGGTTTATATTTAAAAATACCACAGAAAAAACACATCACAGAATCACCTTCTCTGCTCATATTTCTCTGCATCTCTGTTTTCTGTAAATTATTTTTTGCTGAGGTTTACAGATAGATACACTTTAAAAAGCCGGGTCATTTTGCAGTTAATAGGTGCTTATAAAAAGTCATGGTGAGTTCAAGTGTAGTCTTTAATGTATTTAAGTCATACTTTTCCAAGCGAAGATCTGTTTTAGCAGTAATTCTTTTAATTGATAGTGCAATAGAACTATTGCTACAAGAAGTAGGGAGAAAGGCATCAAAGCACCTTGACATTAATAGACATAAGTAATGACATGACCTTTACAGAGAAATGTAGCAGAAAAAGAGGTCTTTGCTCTTAGCAGAACCTGTAACACAAAGTCTAAAACCATCAGCGACAGAAAAGGCTCCTGAGAACTACAGAGTATATAGAACTGAGAGCTATACAGAGTATTTGCTGAGCAGGTTAGAAGAACAACTTGTTCCATTTTAGTGGTGTACAAATGGCAGTGTGCTTCAAAGTACTAAATATCTCTTAGGAGGTGCAGAGCTAAATGCTCTAAGCATTTATGTCAACCGGTACACCTGAGGCACTTGTGTTCCAGAAAGTGTGGAGCATCACTTAAGAGCAGAACCAAGGCTTTTACATAATCCTTCATCTGCAGCAATGTCACTAGAGTTAAGTACCAAAGTCCTAAGTACTAGGCAGATAAAAATTATTTTACTTAGATTCTTGTGCTGCTTAGAAATCTAAGCCTAGATTTATGATCAGAACCAAGGATTATTAATTTTAATTTACCATTCAAAAATATAATAAAAAAGCCGCAAAGAAAACCTGGCATGTTTAATACAGTATAACAGGATGTGTGCAGAAGTCCCCAGCTAGCCTCAAACACTGCAAAGGGAACTGGAACGATGCAGAAGTGTTGATATTGTAGCTAAGTTCATTACCTCTCCCAATAAGCTTTGATAAAATACCAGGCTTCCTAGCTCACAGGACTGGGAATTCGCAAAGACCTAGAGTGGGTTCCCATTTGGTGTCTCTTTATGATACTTTTTTTTAGCCAATCCTTATGTCATTTTTTTTCTTCTAGGCTTGGAGGCTATAAGTATACTCTCTGTTAGTTGCATTATTCAGAGAGAGAGTAACATACTAAAACTGTGGAAGAAATATAAAAGAACATCGGATTTTTGTCAGTTTTGCAGTATCAGGGTAACTTTTTTTTTTGTTTTTATTTCCTGTTCATCTATTTAAGGGTCAGAAGCTTGAAGTCCCTTTACAATTTAGACTCTATCAGATCTTTAAGAATGCAACCTAATAAGACTTATTGGTGAAATTAAGGTTTCACACAACCGCAAATGGATGTTTGCTTTTCTCAATCACTTGTCAATTAGAGCAGAAAAAATGAAAGACATCAATGGCAAAACCATTCCATGAGTTTATTTGACTTCTCTTAGTCCATTTTGCAGTTGTTAGATGTAAACTAGTCCATTCTTGATGATAAAAGTATTTTATGATATGGAAATTCAATTAATAATTAATGTACATAAAATAAAAAAAGTTAATTTCAAAAAATTCAGGCTTAAACCCATGAACAGCTAAACCTGTGATTTGACAAGTAACTTCAGCTTTGATCCTAGTGTTTGATAAATCTGAATGTCAATTTTTGGAGACTAAATTATTGCATTATCAATACAAGCAATTGTACATTACAATATTTTGTTCTCCTAAGCAGGATATAACTCCATTTAGGGTCTCTTTTATAAATAAAATGAGCACTGAAAACATCCTTGCTGATGAAGTTTTAGCTGTGATCAATGTATAATTCCTTTAATTGTAAACAAATGTTGCTATACTTTTGCCAAAACATAAGAAGGTTCTCAAATGATGTCACAAATAGATATATTGAAATACTTTTTTTAGAAAAAAAGCAGGCAGATGATTTTGCAACTCTTCCAGTACTCACCTGCAATGAAACTTGAATCTGGCATATATTGCATGATATGTGCAGTAACTCAGCTAATCATCATCTGCCTGAAATTCTTTCCTATTTATTGGAATACCTGTACAGTGTGTGTTTTCTCAGCACCTTCATCAGGCATCCTGGCCTATATTTCTTCAAATCAAATACTTATTCTGGCATGAAACATTCTCTCAGCATTATTTTCTGTCTTCTTCTGCATATTTTCTGTACTAGCCATTTCCCACAGAACATAATTTCTTCTCTCCTTGCCTCAAGCAGACTATCCCTACTTGGTTTGAAGGTCTGTCTCATACATCTCAATACTCCTTATTTATTTCAAATATTAGCTTAGCTATTTTTTTCTTATTTAAGCAAATTACAAAGAATCACTCTTGAGAGAAAAGTTTTAATCGCATTGAAACAAGCTATACCTGAAAACCCCTTAACAAATATACTACATACGTTACTGAAGTTTAGCACTTAAATGTTTTTTTTTTTATCTATAGCCAGACTGCAAATATTAAATAAGGTGTATTTGCATCTGTATGACTGGCAGAAAAGAATGTTTTTTCTCCCTCATAAAAATGACTGCTCAGATGGATGAGATGCAGAAGTAGGATGCTCCTGGTATGTATTGACCTAAGTGTCACCCCTTTACATTGGCAAATTTGAGTTACTTAACATAGGCATAGCTAAAATATATTTTGTGTGCAGATTAATTCCTTCTGCTTCTGAAGGAAACATTTATGACTATGCTCCAGTAAATTGTTCTTCTGTGATTTCTGAATGTAAGAATACTTTAGCAAATTTGCATTTTGTTAATTGATAACATACATTGCAATTTCATCTTCATAACTATTAAACAGTTTGACTTAAAAAAGCATTTTGCCTCTGTAACCACAGCATCCCAGCAACTGTTTTCATATATCTTGAAAACACCTCCATTGTCTCTAAAAATTTATTTTCCATCAGTCCTGTTACCTGCTACACGCTGTTTGCCTTTGTGTTTTGTTTCCTTTGGCAGCACCTCTAGAACAAAGAGTCCATTTCAGGACTGTGAAAGAGTTTCAATGTTAGCATGCTAGGAATGAGTCATATATTTTATACTGATTTTACTGTGCATTAAATTCCTTATGAATATTGTTGTCTCTGGCTCCACACAGACAATACGTTACCTCTGAACTGCCAGGTCCATTCATGATGGCATTAGTCTGGGCTAAGAAGAAAACTGAATACATTGTGTTGGCATATTGGGCTGCCAAAAGCAGTGAAATTTTGATACTATAAAGAAATATTTATTTCTAAGCCTTTTCATATTCACTCATAAAAGCAAGGAAACTGTCAAGTCTAATATACAGCTGTCCCGAGACAGAAGATTTTTTGCGGTAATTTCAAGAAGTTGTAGATATCATCCAAAAATTGTCATGTATTTCCCTGGTCAAAGTTCTTATTGACTGGAGAGACCCCTGCATGGACTGAGAGCCATCATTATTTTCATGGCAGAAAATCTCAGAGATGTTTGGGAAACATATGCATGCAAAAAGAGTACATCCACACTTTCATGGATATGAAAGATGAAAAGCATCTTGGTGCTGTAGGAGAATGGAAAAAGCTTCTAATACTGTGAGAGAGAACTTCCCCCACCAACACCCAATCTTCAGCCCATGCTGTCAGTGACATGTACAATAGATAACAAAATAGAGGACCACTCCTGTAGACAGGAAGCACTGCAAGTGCTTGAAAGTTCTTACATTTGCCAAAACAGATCTACATGGAAGCATAAAGTGTGACAAAAGTAACATACTGGTGGAAGAGAGAAGAAGAGCTCCACTGTACTCAATACTCCACCAATATGCCTAGGTAGGTTCCTTCTAAATTGCAATAATAGAGTTTAGATCCCTGCACTTTCATAACTAGGGAAGAGCGTTTAAATCTTTCACAGGTAGATATTTTCATCATATCAGCCAGCTAAGTCTCATTTTTAGACAGCTGAGAGCTAGAAAAGTGAGATTCCTGCTCTTCCATTATTTTCACTTTGTTACACAAGAATGCTTATTCAGAACTGTTGTCCACAATCATAATGCACACTGATACTCTGTCACTTGCCCCTATTTACTGTGGAGTTTCCAGAGCTACAAGAAAAGAACCAGTATTTTTCTGACTTACTTTGCTAAATACTACATTTTTATTTAAAGTAACATCATCGGCTTTTGTAGTACTTTAGCTTGTGTCTACGTTGAAGGTAGTGCATTACTTTTGTTGTGAAGTGAGAACTGCATCACAAGTCTATCCAGCACTCTACTGACTCTTAGAAAAAGTTTTTAAAACAACTTCATATTTAATATGGTGTACTCCCAAGGATCACCTATTCCTAAAAAAAAAATCTGTTTCTGAAGGCTGTGCTTTAATGGGTTGACCCATTAAAGAAACATCACAGATAACCTTGCGTCTGATATCCTTTTTAAAAAAGTGAAAATAAAGTTAAAAAGATATGACTGGAACAGAAAGATTAGGTAACTGCTTTGGGGTGCAGTCAGCCAAGCATGTAGCAAATCAGAAGCACCATGGATGGGATACAGCACAAGTGACAAGTGAGAGAGCATAACTGGAACTTTATGAAGCATGATGGTCAACCACAATTTCTTGTATGTGCACAAGTGGTCTAACTCCAAGGTTTTCTGCAGCTAACCCTGCTCCAGGAAGTTTTAAGAAGAAATGTAAGAAAGAAGTGTAGCAGTTACAGTTTTCACTTTAACAGGTAGCATTTTCATGCAAACATCAGAACTGCCTCTTCCTTATTATACAAAAGGATTTTTGCCATGCCTTTCATGAAGGAACAGGCAAATAATAGAGTTTAATAGTGCTATTTCATCATAGCTGAGAACTTAAGCTATTCTGGAGTAAGCACAAGCTAAAATTATCTATGTATACCTGACAAGAATTTCCAAGTAATATGTGTTTTTAACTGAACCCATGATAGCCCCAGAAATTTAATTAGAAACATCTACTTTTGAAATTCTAAAATGTAAAAATTAGATAAAGGATGGTTTACTCTACAGCCAAAAAAACTTCAAATCACTGTAAGAACAGTATGACAGGGAAGCACACTGTCCTGGGTTTCTGCCAGATGTCTGCATGCTCTTCCAAAATCTAAGTGACTGAAAAAATTAATGGAATGTTAAAATAGAAAGAAGGAGGAAAATTAATGGGTTAGATTTACAGAAAGTTTGATAATCTGTATCTATTCCGTTGCCATGGATGAGTCAAACACAACTGGGAGGAGTCCCTGGGCAACTGGTTTAAAAAGCTGTATGTGAACAGGAAAAGAGTCCAAAGCAAGTAGAGAAGAAAAAGAGGATAATTAATCATTTATTAAGCACACAATCAAAACTTCAACCACACAAAGGACCTATAGACAAACACTGTGATTATAAAAAAACTAAGCATAAGAGAGAAAATCCTGCCTCTGCTGTGTGAAAGAAAGCTCTCTATTGAATAATGTAAACACAAACGTTTAGACATTTGAGTTGTACTGCCATATCCAAATAATTTAGCAGATACAACAGCAGAAGAGGAGGAAACTTACATCTTTCTTAAACAAAATATAGATTCCAGGTGGAATGCCCTAGGATATTAAAAGGATCAAGAGATGTCTGTGTTTACAAAACTGAATCAGAGCTGGAATGTCTCCACTGGCTACGGTGAACCCAGGATTTAATGCTAGTAATGATGAGAGAATATGGGCCAGCAGGGCAGGTTTTACTTAGGCATCCCAGTGACTAAAAACTAATAGGGGGATCAATTAAATTTATCTCAACCCTCTGTCTTTCTGTAGCAACAGGAAAACCATTGGTGCTCCTGTGGTAAAGAACACCAGACACTAAAGCCAGAACATGAGAAACACTGGAAGATTCTTTATCTATTCATCACTTTGGTTGTTCAGCTACCTCAGAGGATAGACATTTAATTCAGAAATTATAGCCCTTTTGTAAATGGTGGGAAAGAATAAAGGGAAAATGATAGTATAATTTTCCTTTTGCATAATTCCTACAGCTCTCAAAGACCTTCATTTTAGGCAACCTACTTTTTGGAGTAGAAGATTTCCAAAGACATTGACAAGTGTCTCAACATGTTATGTGAGAAATAACATATCTAGAGTAAAAGCCCTTTCCAGACAGGAAAGTAAGAGCATAGGATCAAAAATCAGACACATACAACAAGGTTGGCTGCAAGGACCAGAATTCCAGATCTTTTGTTTCTTCATGACTCTCTGGCCTCCACAGTGAAGTACTACAGCCATGACACATCTTTTTGGCAGGAGACAGGCTCTTACCTTGCAGTGCAGGGTGCTTCTGTGTGCTCACAGATGTCCACTCTATGCAATTAAGTAGAGCATCACATGTAAAAAATTGCATATTTCTGGGAAAAAGGCAGTCAGGGTGTTTTCTGGGCCAGACATCTAGGCTACATCTATATTGCTGTAATGAAATGTGCCTAGGAACATTTCTGAGCACTGACACTAACTGATATGGAGAAAATGCATCTATGCTACAGAAGTCTCAGCCTTCAAAGTACAATTATTGTAACCAACCTGCCTCCTGGATGTATTCTGGCTTCCAAAGCATGCCAGGGTATTTCTTGGAAAAGAACTGGTTAAATAAAAGTCAAAAGCTAACCACGGGCAATTGTACAAAGCACAGCCTACTGAAAGCCAGGGGCTGACTCCAGATTTGTAAAATTGTAGCATAAAAATCCACTCAAACCATAATTTTGGTGAATGTAACTGGACTAGGCCAAAGACTTCCTGGTGAATCTTTGTGTCTGTGTCACTAATCTCACCTAACCAGCAACAAGACCATACAGCAAGAGAAATGCAGCATGAAATTGTGAATAGGACAGTGAGGCATATAAAGGAAAATCACCTACACAGTCTCTGTGTGCCTGTTTGTCTCACTAACCTTCACTATAGGATTTGTACCATGAGCATAACCCAGACAAACAGTATTATTCCACATCCAGTTTCATGCAAGAATTGAGATTTTTGACTGCATCTCTGTGTTCACAAAAATATATGCTGGTATAATAATATTTGCTCAAATCCTTATAAAAAGCATTTTCTGTGCAATTATTACAGATGTTGGTCTGACAACATCTACAGATCCAGTTTTGGTCAGCTGTAACTGAGCACCTAGGTTTGGCTGAAAGGTCAGGCTGATGATGCATGTCCTCAGCCAACTGGCAGCAGCACCTTTTGTTCCTCACAGAACAAGCACTTTTTATTATTTCTACAAAGCACTCAGTATTTACCAGGTTTTTAACTGTACAAGTACAAACCATTTTTCCAACCATGAGTCACTCAGAAAGAAGTCAAATAAGCAGCTTGGCTGAATGATCAGAAAGCTGTGACACAAATTCAGTAAGCCTTAAAGAAAAATAGCTTTAAAATTATGAACTCAGCAGTGTTTATTAAATCTCTATGAGAAGCAAGTTAAGCATGCTTAAGAAAATGGAAAAGCTGTCTATGTGTTGAAGAGGTAGGTGATTTCCAATAGCTGCATCTGTTTCCTTTCTTCTAGGTGGCCAGATGAGCATACTGGCCTTGAGACTGGTTTGCCATGTCCAGCCATCACCCCACCAACTTGCAATCTGCTGACTTTTTTCAGCATGCAAAACCAGTTTTAACATAGAATAAATAAATATTTAGGATCATATAGAGCAGGAGAGGATTCCACAGTCCCATAGCCACAAATGATTTATTGGAAAAAGAAATGCAATGATGTATTATTGCTTATTAAAAATAAATTACAAACCCAAAAATCATCCATAATTTTGGGAACTCCTCTGCATATTAGAATTTTTACCTCCAGTTCATTGGGTAGGAGAAGATTGTGTGCTTATGAAGTTTCCTCAATTTGTTGCAAGATTATTTTATTATTTTATGCTTTAAATATGAAAGATGTCTTGGGATGTAGGAACATTGATAAAATATAAGAAAATTACAAGAAATAATCCCTGACCAATGCCCTTTTGGTACTGATAGCACAACAGAGCTCCTAGAGCATCTCCCAACTAGCTGATGGCATTCACCCTTTCATGAATTCTTTGCCTTAGTGGAATCTTACATGGTAACATTCATTATGTCCCTCCCCAGACACTATTTTGAGGGATTGTAAAATAACTGAAAAAAAAAAAATCATAGAGGTATATTAGTGCTAACAACAGACACTGTATTGAAATCTTCCATTATAAATTAACACTATTCAAAACAATGAAAAGGTTGATGCTGTAAACACACTTCTGTACTAATTCCCCATCATGTAATTATCTCTTAAAATGGAGGCACTAACAGCAGGAATTAAAAACTTGCATTAAAAGTTGAGTATCTGCTTTTGGAGATGGAAAGAATCCCTTGTAAACAAAGATCAACAACACATTCCAGGAAATAACACTGCCTTGTCACAGAATAGCATTGCCACAAAATATGCTCTTCTTTTAAAGAATTTTTTTTTTGCTATGATCTCCTTCCAAAGCAGAATTTTCCAAAAAGGATTTTTAGATATATTTGAATAACATCTGTATTTTCATGATACACTTATAAGAAATCAAAAAACTTATCCAGGAACCATTTTGTCTATTCCCTGACAGAGCTCAAATTAACAACATTAAAAGCACTAACATAAAAAGCTGGTAAAAAATATCTTTAAAAAAAAAACAAGCAACGTTTTAAAATTAGATTTTAAATTAAATTTAAATTTTAGGAAGTTAATGAAGTAACTAAAGAAGCAGGAAGAATAGAATGCAAGGGATATATTTTATTAGCTGTAGTTTAGCAAGCAATCACATATTTGTAAATGGAGTTATACTTGTGCAAGTGCCTGCACAAAGTTGATAACCTGGGGCAGTTAGAGTTGTACAATACTGCAACCATTTAAACATATGCTGAAGGAGTCCCTTTTTAACGCTTGTTCATCAGCTTGGCAACACCAGCAAGAATATAATTGGTGTTTATATTTCAGGAGCTATAGGATTTTATGCCTTGATTTCCTTAATTTGACATTAATGAAGCACCTATTCTCAATTTACTCTCTTAGTTCAAATTGCCTGACCCTTTTAGCTCTTGCAGAGCTGAACATGCCACAGGAGGTTATAGAGAGAAGCCAGATAATTCTCCTATTCCTCATTCACTGAAAAAGACCTAAGCTGTCAGTAAGTGGATGGCAAGGTACAGGCTGGTAGTAGCCCATACTTTCAAATAAGGAAGGATGTAAGTCCATTCTAAAAGCTCAGAACTGAGACTGCCTTTCCTAAGGTTCAGGCTGGTTGCCAGAGATTGGCAGTGCTGTCTATTGTACGAAGAAATTCTGGAAATTTTCTCAAAAGTTTGCAGGAAGTTCTAGGAAAGTCTTCTAGGAAAGTCTAGGAAAGTCTCTAAGGACACAACAACTACCAGAATTATCAGTAGAGGAGAATTTAAAGAAGATTAGGGAGTGCTTTAAATTCACTTTTCAGAAAATACGAAGTGTATACACACCTAAACAAATCACAGCAAACTGCTTTTGCATCAATCTTCCTTTCAATAAATGTTTTGAGAATAATCTGGATGATTTCTTTGACTAAAATTAACTTGTGCTCATCTTATTATTAACTTTTATGTCCAACAGTTTTCTTCAATTTGAAAAATATAAAAATTTCTTAAGACGTTAATAGCTATTAGAACCAGCCAGCAATCACATAATTTTATAAATATTACTTCCCTCATATCCATTTCAATAGGAAGCACTGTTCTTGTACAAAGATATGACCATTGTTTCCTTAATTCTCTTACATTTTCAAGCTTATTGTACCTAAAACAGATGACAAAGAAAAAAATAAGTTTTGCCACCATTTTACTATTGCTTATCTCCTCTGCTTAGGCCACTGAAAGGTCTCTACAATCTGCTTTGTCAGATTCTCATTTACAGAATTTTGACTTAATAGCGAGAAGAAGAAACACATCAGTCATCACTGGACTCAAAAGGCAAGATAGGACCTAGGAATTATAACAGTTACTCTATTTCTATTTAACTATGGAAATATAGTAATAACAAAACAGAATAATCAGAGAATCTTTTCTGTAGAACAATGTTTCAGGCAGTTTAAGCAAACCCATAGTCTTAAAAAAATTATTCAAAACTCTCCTGAAGAAAAGCTACTCCTCTCTAAATTACATTTACCATGTGAATATTATCCTCTGTTCCAAAGCTTTTGTTTTCAGTAACCCAAAAAAATCCCTACCCCAAACAGTTCAAGAAGGCATGGTGAAAAAGCAAAGACACTGTCTCTGGACATGCATAGGTAACAGTCACATACGATGTTAATATGCAACTTTATGAAACACCAAGATTACAGAAAGACATTTTCTGAAACTTTATATTTGTCTGACTTTCAGAACATTGTCTTTCAACTGGAAGATAAAATGTGACCTTTCAGTCAAAAGAATTAATTTCTGCTTTCATACTTACTAAACAAATTCCATGAAGGTTTAAACAGTGTTTCAATACAATTGGACAACAGTAGTCTAATATAAAACTGGAAAATATGGGAAGAACAGAACCAGAGGTATAGAGAATATTGCAATGAAACATCATATCCTGAATAGTTGAATTGGAAATACTGGGATTCTTCCATTTTCTTCAAGAGCCAGGGGAACCATACCATACTTCTTGGCTATGCCAATCAGATGGAGCAGAGGAAGATGAAATTCCTTTAGAAGATAACTTAACAAAACTGGAGCAGAGTAGGTTGTCTGGACAAGGACAGATATTACATAAAGGATAACCATGGAGATGACTGCAGGGGCCAAACACTCTTACCACATCACAGAAAAGGAAATATAAATACAGATAAAACACACAGTTCAGTACTTCAGTGTCCTGATTTTAGATGGCATAGAGTTCATTTTCCTCTCTATTTTGGATTTGGGATAAGAAAAATGTTGATAACACACTGGTGTTTTTGTTGCTGCTAGTAGTGCTTACTCAACGTCAAGGACTTTTCAGTGTCTCATGCTCTGTCAGGGAGGAGCTGCACAAAAAGCAGTGAGGGAGCACAGCTGGGACAGCTGACCCAAACTGGTCAAAGGGATATTCCACACCAGAGATCATCATGCTCAATATATCATTGAGGGGGAGTTACCTGAAAGGGAGGATGATTGTAGCTTGGGGCCAGCTGGGCATCAGTCAGTGGGTAGTGAGCACTTGTTTTGTGCATCTGGTGTCTTTCTGGGGTTTTCTCTCACTCTTTCTCTCTCTCTCTCTCTCTTTTAATTATAATTATTATTATTAGTAGTAATAGTGTTGTTATTATTATCTCTCACTTTGTTTCAATTATTAAACTGTTCCACTTTGTTTCAATTATTACTCTGTTCTTATCTTACCCCACAATTTCCATTTTCTTTTCTTTCCTTTTCTTTCCTGTTTACCTCTCCTATGAAGAAAGGTTTGTCCAG
>JANRMJ010000066.1:88272984-88309385 GCA_025584955.1 Alethe diademata | reverse complement strand
AATAAAATAAAATAAAATAAAATAAAATAAAATAAAATAAAATAAAATAAAAGGAAATAATGGGAAAAGCTTATTTTAAAAAGGCTAAACTGCATTGCCTTGGCAAAAGGGAAAAAATGCATTTGATTTTTTAATTTCATCAGTTATATTTTATTTAGAACTGCAAAACAAGGACATACTTTAATACATCTTTTCCTTATCCTGCCAAACATAGAAATTTTAGAATGTTTTAAGCATGTTAAAATTGTGAAAGATATTAAAATGAAACATATTGTAAAGTCTTCGCAGAACAGCAACTACACCTGTGATCCTTGCAAAAATTCTGCAACAAAGGTATTGCAAGTGCATTTATTTATGAAGTGTAAACAAGCAACCAACATGATTTTTATCATTTGGAATTGAGTTGTATAATGTGTGCACTACTAGTGAACCCGGACATTCTGAATGCAATTTCAGTAGCGCACAAAATTAACCTTTCATATGAGTGCCTACTTTTCCCCTAGACATCTTTCCTGTCATATTTCACAAGCAATTTGGGCAATGCTTAGTGGCTTAGCCCATCTGAATTATGCATACTCCTACACATTCCATAATGTAACTAAATAATGTTTTCAATTTTCTAGCATGATGCAAATTTATTATAAATAATTGTAAAACCCAACCAACCATACAGAAATAAAACACACTTACTGAAGTTAATCCCACACATTTTTTCTTCCACTGTCTCAATACATCAAACAGTAATTATCCTGTGTTTAACATAATAGGACAGAGAATATTTAGCCTGAGAGTACTCAAACTGGTTAAATATAGATAAATATCTATAAGATTAAAAATGTCAGTTTTTTTCTTTAAAGGTCACTGCATAGTAACTATTTTCATGTCATTAGCAAAAAAAGCTACGCACCAGAACCAACTCCATAAGGATTATGACTGAAACAGCATTATCCATGTCCTGTTGTGTGTTAAAATTAAAATGCAGATTGCTGCTGTTTTGGGGGAGGGAGTTGTCTGCTTCTTTGTAAGAAAAGAGAAGGAGAAAAGGGAAAAAAGGAGAAAGAGTCATCATGTAACACTAATGTTATTCATCCTGATCTGAGAGACTTATTTGGTTCCTATTTCTATACCTTAATGACTTCCAGTCCCTGCATCCTTCCACCTTAATATAAAGAGAGGAATACTAAGCCCCTGACAAATCATGTGGAAAAACCCAATCCATTTTCAATAAACACTAAGACAGCCTGTTAATCGCTGGAGTCCTCAACCTTATGTTAGTAAGTACTTCTCTTCAGCCTACTTTTTCCTGAAAATGTCACTGACATTAAAATGAATATTCTCAAATCATGTTTATAAGCCTTACATTGTCTGTCAGCTTTTGAGAGAGATTCAATGGCAGAGTGCTAATGAAAAATTTACATGGGATTTTCATTCTGCAAGCTTTCCTACCAGAAACCTCACTCCATATATTTAATGTTAAAGCATGAAGTTGCCCATCAAATTATCCTGCTTCTTAGAATGAAGCAATTAAATTGCTCAAATTTGAAAAACGAAAAGAAGTCACTTTCATAAATAATCTTAACATATTTTTAATACAATAGATGCAGTTGTTAGATTATAATCAGTCCATTAACATCTACATAGGGTCTGGCTGGGATGGAGTTAATTTTCCCCATATCAGCCCTCACAGCTGTGCTTTGTTTTGGTAGCTAGAAAGGTTTTAATTTTATTTTCTCCCTGCCCGATCCTGCTGAGGAGGGGAATGATAAAGCAGCTTAGTGGGCACCTGGTGGCCAGTCAGGGTCAATCCACCTCAACGTGTGATAAACAGAACCTTACCTAGTTGTAAATTAATTTTAGTTATAGCATTAGCAATGCTAATAGAGAATATGCTGCTATTGATCAATAGGAACATCAATATGTACACTCAAGAGAGAGCTTAAAAAAATGATACAGTAAGTGTTCTCTTTCTTTTTTTTACTCATGCATAAATAAATATATCACCTGGAAACTGAGTGAGAAATTATTTATACCCCGCAGGTTACTCTTCCTTATACAGTTCATACTGTCTGCATATTGTCTAGAGCATAACTTTCTTGCTTTCTTGTCCCAGTTTGAGTTTTATTCCATTAGTAAGACCCTTAATAAAAATACTTCAATGAGGAAGGCAGGAGGAAGGAAACAACCAGCCTGTCTGTAAGGGAGTTTGGCCTATTTGGCAAACATTTGGTCAGACTTTACAATGGCCAAAGGAAAATTTGTAAAATCCTGACTCTTTCCACCAATAAGTAAATCTAAGAACTTTTGGTGAAGATACACAATAATATTAAATACTTGATGCACAAAACACTTTAAGTGTGAAAGAGGCAATGAGACCACCTTTAGCTCTTCTGTTCAGCAAACGTATCGTCCTTGGAATCCTTCAGAATTGTCCTTGGAAGTACAAGGACTTTATGAAGAGTAGAGTCCATGATAAGTTGGACCAGACATAAAAGACTTAACATTGCCTAATAAACGACCCTCAGTTGTATGTACAGGAACACATAGTACTCTTGACTAGCACTGAAAATACTGAAAAGTGGCGTTCTAAGCACAGTCAACTTTTTTTTATATAGATGTGAACATTGAAGCCCATACTCTTTTCTCCATGAGGATGATGGGACAGATATGAACCCCTTAACCAAACTAGCAGTAGTTTGATACAAGCTTTAGAGGAGGTAAAGGCTTGAGCAGTAGCTGGACCATGAACTCCTCCAGGAAACCCACAAAGCAACAGTGACCCTGAGCATTGGTGCATATCAGCTTGGAACATCAATCATGTGACTAATACATAAAGAGCAGGTGTTCTTCCAAGACTCAAGGAACTTAGAAATCTGCAGGTACAAGGTGCCTCATACATACCATACTATTGTACACAACTTGACTAGGACCCAACCACTTTTTTCCATATATTTGACAGCCTAAGTGAGCTGTCGTTGTGCTTTCCCTGTTAGGCAATATGGCTGCATGGTAGTGATCTTCCCTTGAGCTGGGACTCCCCTCAAGGTCGCTCCCCAAGGCAGAGAGATCTTTCAGCAGTGATCAAGATATAGATGAGTCCAGTTTGAGTTCTCCTTGAATTAAAACTGGACTGCATGACAAATGTCCCTCCTGTTGAGCAGGAATGCCTCTTAAGGTCTGAGATTCTCGACCTGTAACTAAGAGAACATTTCTTACCTAAGGTGGAGAGATCCCTTACCTGCAAAAGATCCTTGGTAAGTGACTGATAGCGTGATGATTTAATACTAAAGAAATTGATACTCAGTATTAAGTTTTATAAACTTTGTATAGATAGTTCCATTAGGCATAAACCATTGTCCAAATCTGAGATTAAGAATTGACCTAACCTCACACAGTGTTCATCAGAAGTCATGGTTTAACCCCAATCAACAGACAAACACTATGCTGCCACTTGCTCATTTCCCTACCAATGGGATCAGGAAGAAAATCAAATGCAGAAAAGCTAGAAAATGCAAATAAAAGCCATTCACTCAGGAAAAGCAAAACAAGGAATCAGTTCACTGCTATCCATGGGCAGGCAGGTGTTCAGCCATATCCAGGAGAGCAGGGCCCCAGCATGTGTACAGGTACTTGGGAAGACAAATGCCATCACTTCAAATTTCCCTCCCCTTTTTCTTCTTCCCCCTACTTTATATACCAACCATGATATCAAATGGTCTGGAATATCCCTTTGATTTGTTTAGGTCAACTGTTCTGACTGGGTCTTCTCCCAGCCTCCTAGGCACCACCGCCCTCCTCGCCAGCATGGCAGTATGGAAAGCAGAAAAGGCCTTGGCTCTGTATGAGCTCTGCTCAGCAATAATAAAAACATTTCTATATTATCAACCCTATGTCCAGCACAAACGCAAAGCACAGCCCCATACCCTCCACTGTAAATTCCAGCCAAAACCAGCAGAGAAATTTAGAAAGCAAGGAGACCACTCTGACTCTCATGACTCAGAGAGATCTCCTTCACCCTTTTATGTCTCCGGTCTCTGTGTAAAGCATTGTACCTTGATAGTAACTTGTTTTTCTTTTGTATGTTTCTCCCACGTAGTGAGCAATAGAGAGGACCTTTGCCATCAAACTTTACTGTTAAGTCACACCCTTAAAATACTGTACCCAAACCACTTTTCCTAATACCTTTAACAGTGATTCTTTGAGTGACATAAATCACAAATTGGACAGGAGAGGATCCTGAATCAGGATCCATGAAAAATTAGTATAACAGGAAACAATAGTCTTTATTGCATGTCTGTTTCACTCCACAAATCTCTGGGGACAAAAGCCTGACAAGCCTGTTTACATGGACAAAACAGCAACTCCTCCCTCTACTGCATATCTGGTGTGTAACAAGGTCTCAGAAAAATTATTACATCAAACCTATATTTCACTTCCACGCAAGTCACTGATATAAATCTATGCGGTTTGCAGGTTTGAGTATGCATTGTACAGTATGGCAAGAGCTCTGAAATGAAAGTTACTAATATAAAATTCAAGTTTGTCCTGTATTTATATTTGCTTGACTGGTTGCCAGGACTATTGACTGTATGCACACTCATGCACTTCAGTCAGAAATTCCTTAGTGGCCCAGGAACCCCCTGCTAAGTGAGACATCCAACTGAATTGAAATATCAGCCAAGGTGACTGACCGAGCTCTTGGCCTCCTTCACAGCAATATATATAAATAATTAGCAGAGGACTCCCTAGGTGGGAATTCCACACACTTCCCAAAGCATCTCCTGATATGTATAGACCAATTTGAATATTCCAGTGTGTACATTGACATACTGCATGGGGCATCTGGCTATTCCAGATGCTTCCCAGGCAAGCCCTGCTGCAAAATTGGTCAAGCTGTACATAGTTACATTTAAATAGTTAAGAGAAATCATTCCTGCATATACAAAAACAGTCACATAAGACAGTCTTTTGTGCAAGGTTAGAGATATTTTGTATGAAGTTTTAGATAATTAATAACAATGATTTGTGTGTATAATGAAATGGTCACATAGGATCATGGGCCAGCCAAATTATAGGAATTCAGCAAAATATTTTCCGGTGCAGTTGAAGAAACCCTGTCAAAGACCCCTGCAATGGAGACTCCTACAGTCATCCAGCAACAAATTACACTGTTTGAGAGAGAGAATTCCCATGCTAAATTCCTTATTTGTTTTTTTTTTTCAAATAATCACTCTCTTTTTGAACGTCTGTTTAACAATGACTGGGTACTCATGTGTACATGACAAACTTACATTTTTCTTGTAACTGAAAGAAAAATCCATGCTTTTTCAGCCTGATCTAAATTCTCCCTTTTCAAAATATCTCACAAAGTACATCCTCCCACAGAGTTTCAGCAAGTTTTCAGTGGTAGAGCAGCCTAACATCTAGCAGTAGCACTGCTACCAGAATAAATGCTCGCAGAGCTGGTACAAAGTAAGCTGTGTAGGCTGTAATTATTGAAGTGCCAGGCTGCCTGTTTTACAGAAGTAAACACAGTTTATAAGTCATACAAAGTAAAGTTCCATTTGAAAGAACAAATAACTCATTTGCAAGTCAAGTCCAGCAAATTATTGGTCAAAACTATCTTTGCTTTTTCACTACTAGACTACCACCTTATACTGCCAATTATTGTCTTTTCAGTCCACTTGAATGAATAAAAGACCAGTCAAACGAGCAATGACAGAGAAGGTCAGTACCAGCCTGAGAATCAACCATTGCACATTGTCAAACCTCAAGTCAGATCTACAAATTGGATCCAGTAGAGCAATAATGAAAAATCCCTCAGAGCTTGGTGGAGGCAGGACAGGTAGATCACTTATTTCAGCTAAAAAGGATATTTTTTTCTGAGTTACGTTGGCTGTTGTGTCTGGTTCTTGCATTTGTAATGAGATGGATTACCATAGCTGGTTTGGTTTCTTGCAGCTTATTAGAAGAGCTTGATGAATGAAATGGAGAAAAAGAATGGGACCTCAACTCCTTTAGCTAACTACTAGGATTACTTGGATTTATCAACTTGTGTCTCCTTAGCAGTATTAGGGTCTTTCACATTAGACACCTTGTTCCTATATGTTTTCCTTTCTGGCATGCAGTATTATCTTGTCCTAATGACTTAAGTTAAAATAAAATTTTAATTAATTCCGGAATAGGTGGACAAGGTTTAGTGATCTACTATTACATAGCTATCATAAAATCATAGAATGGTTTGGATTGGAAGGGACCTTTAAAAGTCATCTTGTCCAACTCTCTGCAAGTAGCAGGGACATCTTCCACTTGACCACATTGCTCAGAGCCATCGTCCAGCCCAACCTTGAATATTTCCAGAAATGGGGCATTACAACCTCTCTGGGCAATCTGTGCCAGTAGTTTCCCACTCTCACTGCAAAAATTCTTCCATTTATCTAGTCTGACTTTCTCCTCTCTTAGGTTAAAGTCATTACCACTTCTCCTAGTCCTACAGACCCTTTTAGAGATATTTGCACTTATGCATCCATGTATGCATACACACACACACACAGACACACACACTCATATATATATGAACTAATGGTCCCTTTTTGCGTTAAACTTTTAAATTGCCTTCCAATGTAAGACAGAAAGGTATTTTCTGCTATGAATATTTTATCTTTAACCTTCTAAACCACACTAGAAACTGCTGATTAGAGACACCCACTATCCATTTTACTCCATTGCTAATGAAAACAAGTCCTTCATTCAAAGTTATTTTTACTGTTAAGATTTGCATAATATAGCTGTGCTCTGACTCAGATTTCTGCAGATGAAGCAACTTTTTCCTTCTTCATAAAATTTTCTAATTTGAGGTCTAAACAGCAAGATAATTCAAAAACAGTTTAAGAATCTAGCTCAATTACTCTTCTTAGGTAGCAAAAATTAATACAACTAATTTATAGAGCTGTAACTCCAGTGAGTTTATAGAAATATGTTTCTATTATGCATTCTCATAAAATTATCTTTCTTTTAATTAAATCTCCTTCTAATGAAATGAGAAACTTCTAATCAGGATAACATATCTGTTATTCTCGTGTACATATTTAAGTTAAAATAGCAAACATAGAAGAACATACGTCTTAGAAGATAAGATCACAATTTGCAGAGAGAGAGAAAGAAATCAAATCACTTTTAGCTGCACAAGTTTTCTCATGACAACACTCATGTTGTGGTCTCCCTAATTTTATTAAAAATGTGATAACAAGAAAAAGGTTGATGAAATCCTTATTAACAGAAATTGAAACAATAGAAAATTCATGAAGGGAAATTCTGACAAAAGTTACTAAAATAAAAAATGGTATCTTGACCTCAGGCAGTCCTGAGCAAAAAATAGCTGAAAAACTGTCAGGATATCAGAAAATTCTATGCAGATGGTTTCCCATTTCTGTACTTCTCCCTGAGGTTTAGATTTCTGGATTAGCACAACACAGTTATATTATTTTTGTTATTCGATAATTTAGGGACTTGCATTCAAATTTGGGAATTGTACATCACAGACAAAGTCCTCACTTTTCACTACATATAACTCTTCTTCTATGTGAAAAGATTTAGTTGTAGTTTCAGTGCAGCTCAGAAAGGAACAAAGGCCACGATTCAATTCAACTTATTGTCAGCATTCAACATCTTGCCAGTGACTCCAGTAAAACTTTGTATCACAGATCTGTTTGTTAGAAAGAATATGTGGTTCCATCATTGTGCCATTTTGTTGAAATTGCTAAAATTTAAGTGACTAACCATTTCAAAATGCATTAGTGTTGTATTAACATTACTTTGATTTGTACAAACAACCTCATTATTAACATTTAAGTTGGGCTTCACATACTGTTCAATTATAACTTGAAGATATTTTAAAAACTATGAAGCCCAAGAAAAAAAATACAGGAAAATTACTTATTATTAAAAATTCCATGTTATTTGACAAAATGTCACAGATAGTTTTATCAATAGTTCAAATGTTAGCAAATATTGATCCTCTAGAAGAACTTTTATGTTTTGTGTACTAAATGCAGAGTATTTGAACAGAACCATTAAATCAGAATACAAAAAAACCCCAATAATAATGAGGAACCAAACAAACTGTGTGACTCCATCTCATTGCTTGTATCTTTCTCTTCTGTTTTGAAATAAGGTTGTCAGTGCTGCAGATGTGATCTCTCCAGTACAATTTTTTAGGACAGATAGAGGATTTGGGAGGTTCTCCAATCTGCACACAAATGTCCTGCAGTAACTGCTGCAGGCATGCTAACTGAAGGCAGCTTAAGACATAATATTATTTTAAACATGTTTTTCAAAGTGAACTTTCTTCAGATACTAAAATGATGGATATGTAAATAATCTGAAACAGTAGTGCTTTGGTATATAATGTTTCATCAGAAAAGTAAAACTTGTTGGACTGCTGCACTAAAAAACCTAGAAGATATTATCTTCATTGAGTGTCTCAAAAGAAAGATGGATAAAACTAATCAAATGGACTAACACTTAGCCATTATCTGCACTAATTATAAGAACAACGATATTTAATATTAATCCTGTAAATGGAAAGTGTATAATTTGTAGCAATTACATTGCATATTTAAGAGCTATTATCTTTACTGATTAAACAATTTCCTCTGGAAGCACCATTTTGAAGAGCCACATAAAATAACAGTGCATCACCTACTCAAGTGCACAATTTCTGCAAAAAGACTGAACTAAGCAAAGAAGAATCTGCAACAAAGGCAGAACTATCCCCTTGGAAGTTGTCCTTTATCTGGTCTGGTGGTCAAGGAACTACAAGCAGCCTAGCATTAAAGGAATTGTGCACAGGAAATGAGGGCAGCTTTAATAGTTTTCAAAAGATGAAAACTATTAACAAGAGAGTGATGCCTTTTGCTCACTTATTTTGTGTGAAATAAAGAAATATGTGGTAGTTAACTCCTAGCTACATGTTGATCAGATGGAACACAGTTGTGAATACACATGAAAAACCAGAACAGGAATATGATGCTTAAGATTAACAAGGCTTTTAGCAATTTATACTTTATTATCTTTTATTTAAAAGTCTAAGCAAATATATATTACTTGAGACCCACAACATGCTCACTGGTTTTGGCTACATCTATCACAAAAATTATGTCCGGAGGTGACCTTTCTGTCATGTTCAATCTTATTTTACAGTCCTACATTTGAAGGAGGTTTTTTTATTATCATTACCTTTAGCACAATTATTCTAAATCATAAATTTAATCAGGATATACTAAAATTATCTGAAGCTACAGAATCAGGCCACAAAACTTGTCTTTTTATTTAATCAAAAGGTATTAACTATTGCAAAAATCCTTATCATAACCTTTATATTCTTCATTTCAATTGAACACTTTGATATTTTGGTAATAAAGCTGCCCTGGTACAATACTTGCCCAATTCAGTTCTACAGAAGAAAATACATGGTTGTATGCAAACTCAAAATCAGTCCACATATTATAACTCCTAAGTCTATTCTAAAAGAGGAATAGGACTTAAAGACTTTAAAAAAACCCTTAAAATGTCTTTTTAAATAATCATAGTGACTTCTAAAATATAATTTGTTTTTAATTTTTCAGTATTACAACACGGGATTAGCTGAAACCAGTGATGCCTTTTTAAAATTTATTTTATTTATTCGTTGTTTTTAATATCTGGTTATCTGAGATGACTACCAAGAATGAGCAAAGGCAAAAATTTTTAAATTATACAATAAAAACCCAGGAAAACTATCAACTTATCTAAAGAGTCCTGAAAATGTTTTAATTCCCTGGCAACTAAAAAGTCCACCCCTGAGTTTCAACGATTAAGGAAAAGTATTAATTTACAAGTTTTGGCCTTGTATCATCAACTATTAAGATAATTTATGTTTTATAGCATTTTGAGCTCCTGGGCCCTCTGTCATATTTACCTGTCTTAAAGGGAGGCTGCTCAAGATTGCTCTACTTCTTTTTTTCTATGCTAGTAGGAGCTCAATAAGAATTTAAACAGTTTTACTACCAACTGCTACAAGGTCAAGCTGAACATTGAACAGATGGAACACAGTTGTAAAAGAAATCCTCACCTGCTCATCAATGAAGGATTCTTGTTGAATCCAATTATGATGCATATTTGCTGTAACTGATAATGAGAGTTAAGAGGCTCTTCTTCAGTAACACAGTTTTCTGATAACAGTAGAAAAAAAGTACAAAGGAGTACAGGGGTAATTTTGCTCTATAAGATATCAGTGACTATGAGCTTGATCATTGTCAAATTAGTAATGTCTGTAGTGAAAAATGCAATGTAGAAATTACTTTAAAGAGTTTGTGTATCAAAACAGCTCTTTAAATCCAATGTGAATTATTTTACTCGTTACAATAAAGATAGATTTTTAAAATTGATGATCTATAATAGTCACGTTTAAATTTCTAGAATAAGCCTGATTCTGTAAGATTTTCAAGTTTTACTGCTGCTTTTTATAATGCATGTTTTGATTGTCTTCTCTTAGCAAGGATATTTCTTAGCCCACAACCAAACACACAGAAAAAAAATCAGAAAACAAAGCATTTGCATTCAGAAGCAGGTAGATAAATAAATAAGTACCTGTATGCTGTTTTTCTACATAAAAACTATTTCAAATCATTAAGTGGTTATTATTACTTCAAACATGATTATGTGGTTATTATTACTTCAAACTTCCAAAAGCCAGAACTTAACACTCCTTTTTTATGTTCATAAGCTAAAACTGTTATTTCTTGATTCTGTTATTTGCAAGATCTGCAAGCATTTATTACTGTGTTATACAAATGACTAGCTAAAACTACTCTAGACAGGCTACTGAGAATGCAGCAACATAACCTAGACTAATAGGGAAAGACATGCTAGTGGGGAAAAAAGGGCCTAATCTAGAACAGATGCTTTGAACATGAGGGGGGAAAAAAATCCTCTATGGATTAACTTGACAATATTTAAATCAGCCTAGATCTTCCTTTCCATGGAAAGAGAAATACAGTATAGATGAAACTGAGAAAAATCACATTAAAAAACCCTTGGATTTTATGGTTGATTCTCCTCCTCAGCAGAAGCAGAACTAACATGCCTTTGCACAGACAGAGAACTGGAAGAATTCTAGGAAAATATGCGTGGAGATAAACTTGTAACTCTATGTAAACATGTTTCAAGCCTCCAATTTGAAGAGGGTTCCAGAAATGGGAGACACTTTATTTTCAAGATTGCTGCAGTTGTGGCAGCTATATCTGCCCATCATTCACTGGGCAGATCTGACAACGGGTGTTTTAACCAGTACCAAAACACTCTAGAGCCAAAAGCACAATCTATGATGCCTTGACAAAGAGAAGCAATGCTCAAATGAAATTAGTTATTTTTAATATTGGTACAGGGGCAAACTGGTAATGAAAAATCCCCAAGAAGCTATGTGTATACCTATCTGTGGCCTTCTCAGAAGTATATAGAGACATTCCATAGCAAGACATAAATATTAATGAATCAGTAGAAATATTATCCCAACTGGAAATATGGTCTTTCTTTAATTCAAATGGAGTAGCAAGAAAGAGAAAGGAAAAGACAGGAGTATGCTTCCATATCACCTGAAGCTTTATGTACTGATTTAGACAGCGTACGTGTGTAATAAAACTGCACAATAGTTGGTGTTTTTTCATGTATACAAATATATGAATTAAAATGTTTTATTTACATAAATGCACAACACCTTTTGGAATATTTTGACAGAGACTAAAAGAAAAAACATATAAGAATTAAATGCTCTGTGTCAGTTAAAAAATAATTAGATACCTAATTTCTTTGATGGTTTATTCCATCTTATTACCTTATAATTTCATCTTTCAAATGCCAGATATTGCTACCTTGATAATCAACAAAAAACAAAAACCAGAAAGATTTCTCTGAAATAAGCAAAAGTTACTTCCAAACACAAGTGTACAGAATGAAATTAGGCACTCAGTAAATTTTATGTTAGCGGTCTAAACATTAGTATTTAAGGGCAAGATGATTAACTCATTGATTATAGAAGGAACTCTTGGTGGCTACCTTGATCCAAAAGTTTCAGTGGAAGAAGAATAGGAGATTGTTTCCTCACACCATAACTGATCAAAAAAAGGTATGCTTAGAGACTGAGTGTTAGTCCTAGTCTTTAGGACTTTGTCTTTACAGGCAAGGTAAAGCTCTACTTCAAAACAGCATTTAAGCGTCACCTAAAAGCAATTCAAATCCAAATATTTTCTCCACATGCACAAAACTGCACTAAAAAATGAAATCAGAACCAGAGGTTAGCCTACATAACTATAAATTATACACTGCAGCCATAAAGACTGTTAATGAATGAACAACATAAATATATTTTAAAATGTACTTCAGAAGAGGTGGAGATGTGGTACTGAGTTCTGCACTGACAGCTCACAGAGAATAGCAAGTCTACCTTAGATTGATATACTAGATTCACTGCCATTAAATAAAAATTAAACTTGTGGGGCATTATTACTACTACAATAAATTCCAGTGTTGATACAGAAAAGCTTTTGCACATTCTCAGAAAAGCTTAAAAATGTTACGTTTTTAAACAGAAATGCTTTTGGACATCTTTTCTTGCACCAAATGTTGCCTCTCCCTCACAATGCACAGCAAGGTGTGAAATTCTTTAGGCTATATTCCCATTGACACTAAAGGGATCGTCTGAAATCCCAACTTCATGATGCAGAAGGTTCTACACCTCCACTGGCATAAGGAGCTGATCCTGTTTACTTCTTTTCAAAGTTCTTTTGGATTTTTCACCATTTTCCTGTTTCATCAGACTAAATCCCTGATGCTATTCATAGTACAGGTCCACAAAAGACTGTGATAGCACATGATCAGTGAGCTGAAGTACACAAGTAAAAATTTCTATGCAGGGCAAATTAGGAGTTTAGTCCTTCATATTCTGGGTGCAAGCAGCTGGGATATTGCAGGTTAACGGAATGGACCTTTCAAAGATTGCAGATCTGCTAAAATACACATCTTCCTCTGCAAAGTTGGGTAGGCTTGTGCATGTCAGGTAGACTAAGCCAAAACCATACAATATACAGCTTGTATCAGTGTCAGTGCTCTCTGGAGCTCTCCTCAATTACCAAAACATCACTGAGGAAAGTTGGCACTCAGATCTGCCTAATGCAGTAATGCATGTGTACAAACAAATTGCTGAGCAGTAATAACACACTACAGGAAGTCTTTTAAGTGCTGATTTTTTTTGATAAAGGCAAACCAGCATATATTTCCAAGTGTCTAACTGGACTGTGCTGCTATAATCCATGACTTCATTTTGCAAAATCCTTCATCTCAGTAGCCTTTTAGATATGCTAACCCAGAAACTGCATGCAAGGCTTAACGTACATCAAAAGAATAGATCAGTAACTTTATTTTCATAAAGCGTGTCAATCCATATAAATGAAAAAGTAAAGACTGCTGATGGCATACATAATGTAGCAGCAGCTGTGCTGTAGCAGACATGACACATTCTAAACATACCTATGGGACCAGCTGCAGAGAAACCACAACTGATAGGCTTCTATGTCTGCCCACATACCTGTTTTCCATTGCTTGTGCTTTTCCTCATCAATCCAAGCATTTCTCCTTTCAACAAAGCTCATCATCCTCACAGATAAGCACTTATATGTGAAATTAAAACTGTTAATTTACAAAAGCCTTCTCTTTTATGTCTTAGCCTGACCACTGCTGCTTTCAGCACAGATCATACATATGTGTTCAGAAGCTAACTACACTGAAATGTATGCCTTGAACTACAACTAAGTCTTTCCTCTTACCTCATACCTTCTTATTTCTCCATTTTAGTATAGCTGAGGGAAAGAACATAATTTCACATGAATAAACAATATCTGTTTTTCTCTATCAGCTTCATGAATAATACTACTTTATTTTGTTTGTGCTACAAATACATTTCTATACAGTCTATACAATTTCTAGGCAGATTAACAAACTAAATATAACCCAGGCAAAAAAAAAATTACTCTTTTTATTCAACTATTCATATAAGAACATTTGAATCTTATATATGCTTTTTCTGCCAACTTTTAATATTTTGTACATTACTAGGTGGAGGAACTCAAGAAACAGCAACTGAATCACATGATGTTGTATCACTTGTCATCTGTTGAATGATAGTTGCTCACACCATAGCACAGTATTATTAGATGGTTGTCTTTAACATGGAGTGAAAATCATTCTGGCTCCCATCCAAACATTAATAGGGACTCTAACCTTCCAGACAGCACTGACCACTGTTAGCAAGATACAGCCTACTGGAGCTCCTCATAATTTAGACAAATAATGTTGTACAGTCACTTTTGGGAAGTGAAGATCCCAAGACTATTTCTTACGGAAAGAGAGTACACTGAAAATTCATTCAGAAAGCAGAATGAAAAACACACAAAGTCTTCCTCAGGAAGCATGTGGACTATACATGGATTCCCAGAAGAACAACAAAAGACCTAAACTGTCATTATTCAGAAGAAATCATTGATATTATTCCCTAATGACACAGAAATTATATTTTGAAAGGGATTGTTTTCCCCATTCCAGTTAGTACAGCAGAATTCTATGATTCTTATAATATTTATCAAAAGACAAAACTGATTCAAAAGCTATTTCTAGCTATAATAATGTGATTATACATTTCTTTTTCTACAAGTGCCTGAAAGGAGGCTGAAATGAGGTGGAGGTTGATCTCTTCTCCCGGGTAACAAGTGATAGGACAATAGGAAATGGTCTCAAGTTTCATGAGGGGAAGTTTAGATTGTATATTAGGGAAATTTTCTTCACTGAAATAGTGCTCAGGTGTTTGAACAGGCTTCCCAAGGAAGTGTTTGGGTCACCATCCCTGGAAGTGTTCAAAAAACATGTGGATGTGGCACTTGGAGATATGGTTTAGTGCTGACCATATTTGTGCTAGGTTAACGATTGGACTCAATCTTAGAGGGATTTTCCAGCCTTAATGATTCTATGATATTCAGACCCTGCCATGTCACCTTTGATGAGAACATAGCATTTACTCATTATCAACATACTTTCTCCATAGACAAGAACCAGGCTAGGCTAGACCTCCATATTTTACTCAGCAGCCAGTAAAACACTTTTTCTAGTACCTCTTAAAGGACCTTAGGACTTCAATATTCAACTGGGAATTGTTAAATACTGAACCAGAATAATGAGTCTGTGAATTTCAGAAAACTTCTGGGATTGAGCTGATGCTGAATGGTGCCCCCAGAGTGCAAATTGCTTCAGATCAGCGTACTGTACATGGAAAAGAACATCCATCATAGTGGACATGTTAACAAATGGTATTAGAGCTGGAAGGGCTGTATAAATACCCTGACAGTTTGCTGACTAATAAAGCACAAAAATAACTGAACTACGGCTTTAAAGGCTATGCAAATGTTTAAGGTATGGAGTCAAGGAGGAGTGGTTTATTCCATATCAGCCGCTAGCTAGAGTAGTCATTTCAATAGTCTGCACTATTATATACAAAAGGTGGACCTGACAACATGTGTTTTCCCTCCAGATTTGGTGGAAAACACCCAAGAGACTGGAAACTCACTAGATACTGGGACTCTGAGGGGAACATTGCCTTTAATAACTTCTGCTCCTGATATTCTGGGAATTCAAGATGACTAAGAGGAAAAATTTGAACGTGAAGGTTTCTCAAAAATCTGAAAAACACTGTTGTAGTGTTTCTGGAAGATGCTAGCATGTACTTTTTCTCTGCTGGGAACAACGGTTTCTTAAATCAAAAACAAAATATTTTTGTAGAGCAGTGGTCATATCAGCATCAGATATCTGACAGTAGTGATGAACATTTCCGTGCAAGACTGCCCAGAACCAACCTTCATGCTAGGAGCTCCTTGAGGCAAAGACAAAGTCTCTTTTGTGCTGTATACTGCACTGAACTCTCTGAGCTCACCATAAAGCAATAAATTAAACCATATCCTACACAAACACTCATATAGTCACATGTATTATCACAAATCTGAGGAACGTTCTATTGATACAGCATTATCTGCTTGGAAACCCATACTAGCAGAGAAAAAAAAGGTAAGTATGAAAATGTCACATATTTTGATGTCAAGCTATAGCCAAAGTCTTCATAGCACAATGTGACTGAGACAGAAGGTGCAGCATTTTACAGACTTCACATTTAATAGCTTAAAGTGCAAAATTTCTACACAGCTGGACAAAATGTAATGGATAAGAGCTCAAAATTTTCCTTTAATGAGGTGCACTTTTTTCTTCCTTGTGTGTAAATGAGATAAAGACAGCTAACACAGCTGTCTTTTCACTGCCTTTTTCACATCTTTGACTGTGGTGTTTATCTCATTTCAAGACTGGTATAAACAGATGAACAGCTCAGAAACTCCTGCCTCTGCTTTTTTTTTTTTTTTTTAATTTTTGATTGGCTAACACACTGAGGTCATCTGCAGAAGGAAGACATGTGGCTGTTATCACATATTTTAGGCTTATATAAGATTTCTGCACCATAGATTCTTCACCTTCAAAGCTGTCATTATTCAAACTGGCTGTGGAGTCCCAGATACGGTTTTCTTACACCACTTGAAGCTAGGATACAAAATAAGTCAAAGAAAGGTTCTTTCCTGAAAAACTAATATATAGAACACATGAGATGTACACAACTAGTTTTTGTTTAAGAAGGAGATTGTGTCTCAAGAAAATGCATATAAATGTCATGCATTCATCAGTTTCCTTAAAGTGGCTGATTATGATAAGTTAAAAGCTTATCTTATTAGCCCCTTAGGATGGATATAATATTGCTGCTACCACCTTAAAAACAAAATCATATATTTTTCTGACAATACTCATTGCATAGTAAGTCTTTTTAAAGAGCTATGTATTCTTCATCCCGTCAAGCTTGGCCCCAACATTATCAAACCATAAAGAAAGCAAAATAAAACCTCACTTGTTTTCCCTCAAATTAAAGTCAGGTTTGGATATTTACACAACTGCTTTGATTCTGAGGAAGAAAACAATTTTTTTTTTCTTTTTCTGTAGGGCAGAAAACAGTAAAATTACAGACAAAAAGTTTCTGTTGATGAAATCAGAAATTGTCACTGTCTCATTGGCATTGCTATGAATATGAAAAAGTTTTGAAGAGTTGCAGCTACATCAGAATTGGGAACCCATAAATGTTTCTGATCATGACATCTAGCAAATAGTTGCACCAGAATCATGACTGTTAACATATGTATTCTACATATACGTGTATTAACATTGCAGCTTCTCCTTTAAAAACTGAAGTTAAAAAATTACTATCAGTGGATAGTCCTGAAGAATTTTTCCAAGGATTTCTTTTCTCAAACCCTTCCTTTTCTAGCTCTTTCTTCTCCACACCAGTACTACCATTGGTTTCCAGCTAACCAGGTTTTTCTCTACTGCATGCAGATTTAACGCACAGTAAAAGGTTGTCCTAGGTCTGCCTAGCATGAGTTAGCTTTATTCAGCATGGAACAAGAGAAAAATCACAGCTCAGAATAGTCAGATATTTTAATTTCACTCATGGAGCCTGCTTTCAGCAAGTTAGAGGGCTTAAAAGGATTCATTACCCCCAAGCTGTGTCACACACTGCATCACACGAGTGCCATCCTCCCACCTTCAGCTCACAGCCCACATGACTCAGAGCCATTGCTGCAGGGATGTATCAGCACTTAGGTAATTTAAAAGTTCTAATTTAACTGTCTTAATGCTTAGACATAAGTCAGTTTAAGTAAAATCCCTCCTTTCCAGGATTTTCTGCCATGCTGACTCTTTTTCTTTCCATTAGGAATTGCATTTTTAACCACATCCAAGATATTGGCTTCAACTTTGGCATTCACCTCTCTTCTGAGCCAAGTCAGGAGTGCTGGATGCAGCATGGTCAGAAGCAGATCTCCCATTTTCCTGTGCAATGGTACTTCATTTCATTTGGGTATAGCATTTGTAGCAGTATAGAAAATCCTACAATCACAAAGAGATAATATGCTAACCTTATGAAAGACGTTGCTGAAAACAAGAAAAGGAACATCTCTTTCTTGATGGCATCTTCCTTTATTGATATCCCATATGAGAAGTCACATAAAATTGGTTCATTGAAACTTTATGATGGTGAAAATATGTTAAACTTACTCCTTCCAAAACATTTTAGCATTTCCTATAGCCTTTTTCTTTTTATTGCCTTAATTTTTCTGTTAAAGTATAAGAACAGGTCTCAAACTTTCCAGTACATGATTTTTCTGTGGGTATATATTTCTATTTTTTCTTTCTTGGCCTCAGTCAAACAGCTGAGCCTCTAATTATAAATACTGATAGATTGCATCCAAATGGGCAAATGAAAGTACATACGCCAGATTTTCCAAATGAGCTGAGAAGCTTATGAATCAGCATCCAAATCTCAGATGAACAGCCTGCTGTAGATTCCTGATGCTTTAATACGTTGGATTTTCACATTGCAAAGCAGCAGATGAGTAAGTGAGAATTCATTTTCAGTTTTGTGAGATCTGTATCAGATACCACACATTAGTCCTATGTATTTCTATCCGCACGGTGAGATCAGTAGAGAAGAACTCCACCTTTCCAAGTGCAAAATAAGTCCTGGCTCTTCCCCTTAGCAAACTCCTACTTCACTTTCAGAAGTTTTTCATATGGTGAGCTTCCCCCGATTTCAAAAAATTCACAGCGAGAAGCAAATGTTACTTATCTTTTAAAATGCTGATGGAACTGACACATAGATGGATGTTGAGCAGCTCATCCACGCTCATGTTTACTAAGAATCACATCAAAGTGTGTCAAGAAAGAAATATCTCACCTCCAGTAAGTAATAAAAGCCATAGTCCTTGTACTGAGTATGATCTCTGAGTACTCAATCAGTGACAAATACAGAGTGGTGTTTTAAGCAGCAAAAATACATCTGGCTCGTTTACCCATTTTGATTTGGGATTGGGGAAAAGAATGGAAGGCAGTAACAAGTTCATCCTCTGCAGCAGAGGGTTGCTTGCCTACTGTAAAAGCCATAAGAAGATTCCATAACAATTTAATGGCTCACATGCAGTAAGTCTCAGTTCACCTGCCAGTGAATAGGAACCCCATTTTGCAAGCCTTTCCCACCATGATGATTTTATTTTTTCTCTCTTCAGTTCGTGAGCTTAAAAAATTGGCCCCAGTTTGCAGAACTCAGATTAGTTTTTCATGAAGATGTGTTTCAGTTACTATCTGTAATTGTGGCCCTTCAGTGTATGAGGTAGTGCAGCAACATAATTTTCTACTTTGAGAAGAAATAGCAAGTAGGAAATTAGTTTTCTAGGGAACTTTCCTCACCAATAAGTAAGTAGAGTGATTACACCACTAACATTTTCTCCAAGTGCAGGGTCAAAGTTTCACCTCAGTTATAAAGTGTCTTACTATAGAAGACTGATAATTTTATTTGTTTCAAAAGTGAAGATTTATAAAATCTTTTTACTTTACTTTCCAAAATAATCCAATTTGTGACAAACATAAATATTTTCCTGCACTGTAACTTTGCTATAAATGTCTTCATAAATGATTGTGCTTAATGTACTATACAGATGAAATACAGTATCAGCAGTATCTTCATGGTAGGATGAAAACTTCTATAGCCATTATGGGTTTTCAGTATGTAATCATAAGAAAAATTACATTCAGTATTTTCTGAGAATGGCTAAAGAAACCAGCAAAAACCTCTTTACTTTGATAGGTCTTATTTATTAACATGACACTTCAGTAATGAATAGGTGAATAATGCACATCTTTAAATGCACATCTTTCTTTCCACTGGGGTATTAAAATGTAGATGTGAGAAAAGAGCTCCTAAGAGCCTGAATATTGCTTTTAAATTATATGCAACTCTTTTGAGGCCCAAGTTAAAAACACAAAATGCCACTTAGAACCTTCACAAATAAAACAGGTAGTGTTATTACTGTTAACGAAGGTTAATGTACATAAATACAAATATTATCAGCAGACAAGAGGCCACAAACACAACCCTCAGTCCAAAACATAACTAATAGTAAAGGAAAGCATCGTCATGATAAGTACTTAAGCTACAAAGAATTCTCTGCTCCTCACCACTAAAAATCCTTTCTTATCAGTTAAGGCCTGATTCTGTTACTTGAGCATATCAGGGAAAATCTTATTCCTACAGAAGCTAAATCAAATGCCTCCACTAAGACTACAGCATATATGCCAATTCATATTTTCAGTCACCAGATCAATAATTATTGGATTTAAATTTTTTCAGCTGTTACACAGACCCAACAAACACTTCTCAGATCACACTGTGGCATGGAAAAAGTGGTGGGGAGAATAATGCATCACCACAACAGTCTTCAGCATTCAAGACTAATGACTTCAAACTTCTAGAATTCATAATTATCTTGAAATAATTGCAGGATTTAAAATGACACCTTTTTTTTTTATAGACTCACTTAAGCTTCCAAATATCTTTACACTCTTCCCTAAAAACATAAAGGATGATACTATTACTTATTAGTCGAAGATATTATGTAATAATGTGTTTTGGCAAACAAAATGCTTATAAAAACCATCATACTGTGAACTAGTTATAAAACCTCCAAACAGTATGTCGTTCTAGTACAATATGATACCAATTAAGACATATTAGTATGTCCTGAAGACTGTAAATGAAGTTAGGGGAATCATCACCTCCACAAATTTCAAAGCAAACAAACATACAAATCAAAAGTTCCAGGGCAGATCCCTCTCTGGGAAAACAAAACAAAGGAAAATAAAACCCCAGAAGCGTCCCCACCCACCAACACCCCAAAGAAAATAAACAAAAAACCAACCCCATAGAAACCTTTCATACACACCCCTCCCCCATAAAAGAAATCTTCAAAACCCCCAAACAAACAAGCATATTTTTCATGTGCCATGTGGCTTAAAAGAACATATTGCTTTATTCCATTTAGGTCTTATGATACTGTAAATAACCAACATTCAGAAAATTTCTGTTCCTCACTAACGTACATATCAGTAATATAATTAGTTTTCTTTTCTTGCAGAAATTATCATAAATCCATTTACTGATCAGCAATCACTGCACTCTGTAGGTCTCAAAATTTTTCTTAGTCTTGACAAGTCTGTCATCAGCTCTAAGGTCAGCTTCACCACCTTGTCTCAGGTGTCTGGAAGACAGCCACAAGGAGATATTCTCTCCCTTTCTCCCTTTTTTCCTCAGGACTGTGTCAGGAGGCAGATAAAAAAAGCCTTGCACCAGTGATTCCCATCAGACTATTCCCAAGATGGCAGGTAGGAGACGAAATGGAAACTTCTGGTATTGATGGCATGAAAGAGGCAGTGAGTCAATGGTGATTTACAAGGGAAACTTGTCTAGTTTTGATAGGAAAGGAGCGATGAGAAAGGATGGGGAAGCATTCTCTGCCCCTTCTAGCTACACTGACTGGGATATCAGTTTTAGGAGATGGGCTGAAGGGAGAAACAGCCACCTAAAGAAGACACCCATTTCCTCCAGGCAGTATGGACATATGGCAGAGTTGTAGCTTTCCCAGTCATTATAGACTGGCATAAACTGAGGTGCAAACCAAAAGCTCAGTATTTGTATGTACACAAAATGTGAGTGAGAGTTGATGGAATTGAATACTATTACACACCTAATGGTTGATGTGAATTACCTGCTGCCTATGAAACAGAGCTACAGGTAACCCAGAGGAAAAAAATGCAAGGAATTTTAGTGTCACAGGTTTGCTGCACAGATAACAAGGTCAAAGAAGGAAGTTCCTTCTTCTGTAAAATGCAGAACCTTTCATTGCCGTGCATATGAATTTCAATTGACATAAAACTACAGCATTGAAGTGACAAATTAATCCCCCTGCACTTCTTTTGATACGATTATTTGTATAGCACTTGGAATAGTAGTACTTTACTGATTTTCACTAGAAACAGCAATCACAAACCTTACAAGAATTGCAGTTCAAATCTGAAAACATTGCTGATAGCATTTCAAAGCATTCATAGCCTAGTCTAGCACCTCTCAAGCAAACAATAAAAAAGCAGTGTTCAAAAATACACATTAAGATCTGATCCTTGATGAATATGGATATTCTCAAAATTCTTCCCCTTCTTTGGATTTAGAGCTACAAAAGTATCTTAAAAAAACAATGTGAAAATTACAGTGATTACACATAATTTCAGTACTCTTTTAAAGTATTAACCCAATTGCATTAGAATTTAAATTTTCCTCTGGAAAAATACCAGGAACATATGTTTGATTGTTTCTTTGTTCTTTAAAAGATGCTGTCTGTGAACACAAGAGACCATAATTACATTTTACAGAAAATACACATATTTTTACATTAGGAGAATAGGTAAGTATAGGTTTTCTTTCCAATGTTTAAAGATATTCCAATTTCACTCAAAGTGATGCCTTTGACCAAATAATTAAATAGATAAATGAATTCTGTTGATTTTTCCAAGTTCAAAAATGCTAACTACCCATCATTAAACTATATTTAAAATTGCATATTTTTGTTTACAGCAAGATAACACCATTTAGGATATCACACAGGTTATGTGCTGTCAGTGGATTCACGGTTAAGTTACTAGTAGGGTAGCATATTCTCTTCATAAACATGATTATCAGCTGAGGGAAGTCCTTAAGATGGTTAATTCTTTAGTTTGCTCACTGACAAGAAATGATAGACTACATCTTTTCATCATGCTCATTCAGCAGTCCAAGATTCAGGAACTGATCAATGATCTCATGTTCTCTCAAAATTCTGGCAGCAAACCTTTTGTGCCTATTGCTCATCCAAGAATAATGAATGTCATCCAAGCACAGAAACATTCCTCTTTGTATTCTATCCCAGATCATAAAAAGATGAAATACACTCTTTTAACTTTTAAAATAGATCTGTTTTTCACAGTTGCAGAAAGGGACAACAAAAATATTGCTGTGCAAAATACATTTAGATTTTTGTGCTGAAGTGGGCATTAAAGTTTCATTTGAATATGTACAATTTTGGAATACTGCCTTGCTTTAAAAGTAACTGCTGTTCCCTAAAACAAGAAAAAAAAAAAATCTAGTACTAAATTCACTCCTCCTGTGTGTGTAAAAAAGCCATCCACTGGCTGATCAATGCCAAGCTGATTCCAACCAGAGTCACACATCTTGTATCACCTGAAAAACTCACCCATAAAGGTCTCTGCACCATCAGGGAGTTTTTCTAGGCTCTGACACAAGCCTTCCATGCTAGGGCAGGTCAAGACAAAGTTTTGAAACTTTGGGAAATTCAGCTGACTTATCTTTAGGTATTCCCTGTATCAATCTTCACATATAAACTCATCACCCTGAGCTTATTTTTTCATGTCAAGGGGGAGAAACAGAAACAATGAAAATGAGGGGTTTTTTAAATACAAAAATACTACATCAACTAGTATCTGGTAGTGACTTTAAAGGAGCTTAAAATTCAGAAACTAAACTGCACTTAGTTTAGTGAATCCTCCCTTTCAACTCTGAAAAGAAGGGAGTCATACACAGAGATATAAATAAGTAGAGAAAAAAAGAACTTTAACTAGTTTTCACATGATTCAGCTTTGTGTATTAGATTTTATGAAAGGTTATCAAAACATTATTTCATGGAAATTATAAAAATATTTTAGTATAATTTTGTTTAGGTGCCTTTACAGTGGTCCTTGGAGTTGTAACAATGAATATCAATATCTCTTGCAGGTATATTATAAATATGCATAATATCCATATACTAGACAATAAACATTTTCAAAGTACATGACCAAAAATCAATTATGCAAGTGCATGGGGAAGCACTGAATTTTTGTAAGACTAACAATAAATAGTAGATGTTCTCACTTTTTGAAAATATTTACATAGAAAACACATTTTGGGGACCCAAATTTGGACAGTTCTGACCTGCTTGCTGAAGAAGAAGTCTATATGGGTAACAAATTGCTTTTGAGTAGCTAATGGAATTAGTGGGTTCTGTTTTCCACTGAAATTAAATACTTCTCTTGTCAACAATGATGCATTTGTTCAGGACAGATTATAAGTCAACCAAAGCACCTGGACATTATCACAAATGCAAATGTGATGCCTTGCAAATAACTTTGCACAAGAAAACAGATAGGTTGGGAGTCATCTCAGGAATAACTATACAAGGCACTGTAATGTCATCAAACACAGCAAAACTACATTCACATTGCATCAAGAGTTATCTTGTAACTTAAAGGTCATAAACTAACAGGTAATGAATTCACCTTTTACAATCACTATAGGAAGGATCAAGCTAGTATGCTGTAATTGTTAAAGCTTGCTGTAGGTGCTTCTCTAATGAAACTGAAGTAGTTTTTCAGAGGATCCTAAATCTTTAATATTAAATATTTTTCTCGATAGTTTTTCATATGTCAACTAATGTTGAGTTTGTTTTCATTCAGAATTAAAGTAAGATTTAAAATGTCAAGATTTTCAGTCAAGAGGGATTTCAAATTTCTGCAAGATACAGTATAAGATAATAAATGTACTCACTGAATTTAAATCTTTTATTTAGGTAAAAGGAACAAATTAAAATTTGGGTCTTTTAGATTTTTTTTTCATTAGCTTGAGCTCTTTTTTAAGTACATACATTCTGTGATATTAAGGACATAAAACAGAGGGAAGTATGCATCTTGTCCTGAAAGATGAAAAACAATTTGGATTTTAGCATGCTCTTTGGGAATGTTTTTCTGCTGCTGCAGAAAAGTCAGATTTCATGTAAGTAAGTGATTGTCATGGCAATGTAAAATAAACCTTTATGGAATGTTTTTGTCTATTATTCTTTTTTGAGCCGTGGTGATCAATTTTACTGTCCACAGCACCTGTTCTGCTTCATGTTCCCCTTCTCCAATCCTATTTTCTTGACACGATACTGCAAATGGAAATGCAGCAGTGTATTCCCATTATACCTCTTTTCTTCAAAAATAAATTTGAGATTTTTGCCTTTTAGGTATTTTCTTTCAGATAATTAATGTTTTGATCTTTCTGTGTTGTTGCTTTTCTATAGTTGTTTTTGAATAGTTCTATGTTCAAAAACCATATATAAAAACAATTTTTCATTAGCAGCTACAGAGGAGAGAAACACGTATAGCTGCCATATTTGGCAAACTTTTGCTAATTCAGTGGACAATAAGGATTCTCAGCACAATTTCCTTTGTATCTCATCAATTAATTACAAGTCCTGATATAGCTTCTAATTCATGATCTCCCTGACACTCAGACACGAGTCAGTTTCTCAAAGAAAAAGTCAGTAACAGCAGCACAAGATAGTAGCATTCTACTACACCACAAAAGCCACACAAAACACAAGAATTCATGAAATGCACATTCGGATGTGAAATTCAAGATTGCTTTGAAAGCACAGAGAATTAATGCCTCTGTTTTAATTCTGTTACTACTATCTATTTACCTGATGGCAATGAAAATTCAGAGAAGCACATCCATAATAAAGCGAGGTATTATTAAGAGCTTTTATTGCCTTCCATAGATTCTCCTTCAGAATCAAAATTTTGAAGCACTATCCCATCTGCTACAGATTTTCAATCCCTTTTCAAAACCATGCCAGGTCACATAATCTCAGAAAGAGCCCTGTAACATCATTGCTTCCTGGTAGGTGCACAAAGCCCTGGGAAGGCACATAAGCAGCATTCTGCAGAAACAGGGAACATTTTTCTGACTAAGATCAACATTTAAGATACATTTGGACAAAAACATTTGGAAGCAAAATTATTCCCTTCCAAGTTGTTTAGCCTTATGCAAGAGTACTTTTAAATTAAAAGCCCATCTTGAAGAAAACACAAAGCAATTACACATCTGAATGTATTTTCAAACATCAAACATAGTTAAAAGGTAAAAATAACATAAGTCTCAGGGGCAAAAAAATCCTTTCAGCATTGTTACTTTATCAGCCATGTCCAACAACTTTACTACTTCATTTTAATGCTGAAAGCATGACAGAATCCTTCATTTAAATACAGTATGGTTTGCTGTTGAAAACCTGAACATTCGTTTATGAATCTTACCCACTAAGGTCCAGACCTCCCAGACCCCCAGACTAAGCCATCTGATAAACCAGAATATGAAGTACCATATTTTACTTTCTAGTTTTATTCTTCTTCTTTCTCAGAACTGGACCATGAACTGCCCAACTTCTTTGACCATTCTACTAAAATTCACAGCACCATATTTAGATAAAAGCTGGTCATCCAAAAAGAAGCAAAATATGCATTCAGAAGTTGTAATGAGATTTTTTTCAGACGGCAATCAAGACAGGCATATCTCTTGAATAGTATATTAACTCTTTAACAATAAAAGCTTTTCCTTTTCAAGGCTCCCAGAGATTTCATATAAAAATTCACAGAAGACATAACAGTGCAAAATAGCTCTTATTAGCTATTGTGTACTTCCAGTTCATTTCTCCTTCTACACCTCTGCTTTCTTGTCTTTCCACTTCCTTCTCTTAGAAGGACATTGGAAAGCCAACAAGAGCTTTCATGCAGAAGAAAAACACTGTCTATACATAATTACTTTTATTTACACTGCATGTAAACATATTTCCTTAAACATCACTAAGTGTTTAGGATTTCACTGTTACAAGATTCTGAGACGAGATTTTTCTAAAAAAAAAATGAAAGAATCAATCTTAGAATTTTGACCTGAAGAGTTAAGGGGCAAATGACATTACTATTTATTTCTAGGTCAGAAATGTTGAGTCAGAAAATTATTTCAGAGTTGCAAAGGATTACTCAATTACTATAAATTCTGTCACACAGTTTTTATTTTTTAGAAGTCATCTGTGCTTTCCATTTTTAGGAATTTATTAACAATTGAAGACCTTTGAACTTTCCTTGCTGTACAGCAATAGAGAAGCTGCTGTGTGATATCTTGGCTATAACAAAATTCATACCATTCAGAATGGTTTAAAAATGAAGGGAAGCAGGAGGGCATTATTTCAGTTGTTGATTTATCTAGCTTGGTGACAGAGGATCAGGTGGGAAGACAAAGATTTTTTGAAGGTGACTCATAAATGATGAAGTAAGTATTCTGAGAGGGGATGATTTTTTTTTCCTTTGAAAACAGTAAGTCTAATAAAAAAGATAATAGGTCTGCCGACTATTGAAGTTTCTTCTTCTTCTTCTGGTTCTTGAAACAAGTTGTTTCTTTTTTTTCCTTTCCACCTGACATGGGAGACAGGTTTGAAAGCCTCAGAGAAACTGTATTGATTTCCTCTTAAAGATGGATTAGAAGAATGAGAGCCATAAGGAAAAATGCTGCTATTTCTCCATAGTGTACTTTAAAAGAAAAAATTCCATTGTATTTCTACTAGTTGATTCCAGGGTCAGTGAGTAATTGCTCCCAGATACTTCCCAACACTTAAAACTCTGAATGAGACAGGAGATTTCCTTTGGTCATGCTTCCTATCTTTGTTTTATAAGTATAGATCTATGTTGATGTTAACAATGCTGATGTTAAATGCTGGGACAGTTACAACCTTGATGTCATGGATTACTTGCTCAACAGCCAAAAGAACTACCAACATCACTTTATGGGAATATTTGTATGCTTCCCTATTTAAAGTCGCCTTCTATTGTTGCTTTAGTTTCATCTCACCAAACATTTTATGTCATGTTGTATATACTGGGGTTCAGAAATCCTTACTATGAAAACATCAAGCGAGTTATTTTTACAAGGACTTGGAAAATTCACTGACTAAAACTGAGATATTTCTCTGGTTTTAATATTAATAGCATCTATCTGTTGTGTAAAATAATTGCCATTTGTCACAATATACTCATAAGGGATATTCCTATCTAGGTGAAAAGTTGAGATACAAAAGCAATTTTGTGGTTAAACATCTGGTTTAAATAACTCCCTGGAAATGCAAATTTTAAATTGCTGCAAAGCAGTCTCAGATCTTAGGCTTTCAAAGTAGTCAAACTAAATACCATGCAATTTACTCTGTAGGGATAATTAGACTAGTATTTAAAAATGAAGTCAAATCTACTCTGCAGGGTTGCTTAAAATCTAGTGATAGTATCCACAGGAGAAATCACTTATATGGGTTCACAGTGAAGCTTGTACGTTGGTCGTGCTAATGACTGCATGCAACACAGTTATGATTAAATTCAGCAGTATGACGGGCACAAAGTTACTGAAACACTTAGGTCCAATTTCCTGAATGATTCTGTGTAAGAATTTGAAACAAAAGAGAGACTTCAGATTCAGCTTGTCATACTACAAGACTAAACAGATTCAGAAATGAACTAGGAACAAATATCTACATCAAGCTTTTATGACTGCCCATTGTTATATCTTAAATATCAGATTAGAACTGAGACTCCGAAGTGATCTAACAAGCCAATTTCAAGATATAGTTTTAATCTTACTTTTATATAATTATCTTAACCTCTAGAAAGGAATTTAGCAAATTCCCAGTTTTACATGGAACTGAGTTCTAGTTCCAAACTTTTTATTTTTTCTTATTGTTTTCAAGCAGTATCAGAGTTCTAGAGATATACTTGGCAGTGAGAAATCACGCATACCTGAAATTACTAATCTGATTTCATTGGAAGAAACCATACTTCACTTTCTTTACTGTATGGTGGTGCATGGGAGTATAAATATGAATGTGTCTAAAGGTAGCTCTGTTATTTTAATGAATACACAAGTAGCCCATGGCCAAAGTTTTTAGGTCAGTAAAAATATCTGAAATATTTTTTGAGATAATTTCTATATAAGTACATATCTGCTAATATTTTTTTATCTACAGTACTGACATAATTGCCCAAAATCTTTAGTATCCTTACTCAGATGTATCAATATTTTTTCTGTTAGTATAATGAAATTGTGGTAGTTTACACACCAATGCAATTAACTGGCATTTACAGCTTCCATGTCAAAACATAGTCTTAGTCCATAAATAAGAAATTTTAAGACCTGTGCAACATTTAGCACTAAGACTTTGACAGTATCAACCATTAAAACAGGTATATACATTGTTTGAAAACGAGCTTCTTTTAATAAAAGGAAATAAATACAAAATCTTCTTTCATTTGCTGTCATAATTTAAAATCAAAAAGAGTACCATCTCTTTGAACCTATATAGTGCACTCCTTTACTTGTTAAAGAGGTGTTGTAGGGCTACAAGCAACAGAAAATGAACAGTAGTATGAATGCTTCTGTTTGAATAAAACTCAAGCAGCAAGATCATTTTTTTTAAAAAGAGAAATAATTTATCAATAAATGTATCAATATATTCCTGAATCAGGCAGAGTATTAGTATATGCTGTTAGGCTTAGGTACAAATCCATATATACAGAAGAGTGGTGCATATAAGAACTAACAAAGGAATACATAAATCTGAATGAAATTTTCTGAATATTCTGTTCTAAATATTGTTGCTGTCACCTTAGAAATAATCTTAAATAGTTATTCAGAAATACATTGGCACTACTATCTGATGTTATTATTAATGTTTAAAAAATAGGGCCCATAGGTAGTTATATAATAATCAGAGCTTCATGGTGGGACACTTTTTAGAAGAAAAGTGCCCTGATTTTCATAACGTGTAAAACAAGAGAAATCTGAATGAAAAATACACTTTTTTTTTTTTCCTAGCATGTGAGTATTTAAAATGGATTACCAGGTGTTTTCAAATGTCTATGTGAGAGATTAATTTAATTTCAGCAGGTAACCTTAGGCTCCATATAGTCAATACAGAGATAGACATGCCTGGAAAATTATTGGTCTGACCTTTCCCAGGCATCTCTGTAGATGCCTGTTCCTACCTGTGATTATGATTGGAGCCACAGTGACTGCCAACAACTTACACAAGTGCCATCAAACACAGAGAGCAAAATTCCAGCTGAACATACTTTCAATTAATTGTACAGACTGTAATTGTACAGATTGTAAAGCAAATTTCATGTAATTTATGTTTCATTTTACATCAGTAATTTACCTCAGTAGTATTTGACTTGGTGACTCTGTTCTATCTTGCTTAAACTGGACTTGAATTAGAATTTACATAGGGCAAGTATGTAGCCCAGACTTCATTCCCATGTCTCATTTACATATGCTCTTAGATTGTTAAGTGAAAAAGAGCCAAATCATTTCCTTCCCTTTGGAAACCATTAAAATCCACATATTAGCATATGAGTTATATTGAATCACTATTCCCTAGTAATTTGAACACTGAAACAACATCGTACAGTGCTGAGAGACATAATAAATTTTGACCCCCTAAAAACTCTAAATCTTATATTAAAAATTGTTACTTCTATAAATATGTGTTTCTACAAAAAAGCAAATGCTTGCTACAGGAACTGAAAATAATGTGAGGCGGGTCTATAATTCAGAATTACTTGTAAAAAAACTAAAGCATTTTAAACTGTTATAAACTTAAATTCATTTTTGAAAGTATCCTTCACAAAGCAGAGTAACAATATAGCTTAACAAAGACAAATTCAGAGTGCTACACTGGACACAAAATAACACCTAAACCTGTGGGGAACAAGTTGAATAAAAATAAACAGTGTACCTTTGTAGCAGAGACAGCTAACACTCCTGGACTGCCAGTTCAGAATGTGATTATTGCTAAAAGTCAGGACCGTGATTATTGCCTTCTCTTCTGCAGTAGAGACCAAACTTGGGCTCCTTATGACATACAATGCTCTACCCATGAATCAAGGTAGCCAATGACTAGCAAGTTAAGTCTTTTGTTTTACTAGAGTACATAGTATGGGATAAAACAGAGAAGAGGGAAAATTTTGAGTAATCTGCTTTTCCCCTTGGAGTCATGCAAGAATCGTTGTTTCAAAGCATGGACTTCCCAGGCAGAAGTTGCATTGCAAACCATGACATCTACATTACTGCAGCACATTCAAAGCAGAACATTTCATCAGACTGACAGGTCATCTGACCTTGAGGTCACAACCTGGGCACAATCTAATGCTTGTTCATATTTGCCAGCACCAAATCTTAAGGCATTTACAAAATCACTTCTTACCCTGTAGGAGCTTCTTTTAACTACTGAAAAATGCTTGTCTTCTTTTAGTCTACTCAACTACTTGAATTGAAGAACAGTACTGTTGGTAGACTTACAGAAGATTCAAATCCTTCTTGAAAGATTGAATGTATACAAAGAGCATTCTGGACTATAGTGCATGACTGGAATGTTTTCTTCAGTCTTCTAAATTTACAATAGGTATATCAGAGAAACCAGAGTTTTCATTTGTCATTTTTTTAAAGTGCTCTTTTTTGCCTGATAGCAATTATCCCCCTAAAATATCACAGAATATGTTTTCATATGAGTAATAAAAGTGAATATTAGAATTTCAAAATATTCTTGGGCTCCTGGATGTTTCCTTAGTTCTGCAGAAACAGAAAGGCAAGGAAAGAAATAATGTTTTCCTGCAACATGGAAGACTCTTCCCCACAAATCTAGTGGACCTTTCTGAATTCATTTGTTTGGTAGTCACTTGCCTAGAAAGTAGAGCCTCTACTTTAGCCTGTAGAACAGTCAAATGTAATTTATCTTTAATTACATACAAATATAAGAAAACCATAATTGGCTTTGTAGGCCAGATTACAGATTACAGGGCAAGGGGAGATGACAAGAAATGTATGGAGAAGGAGCAAGCAGCCCATCATATTTAAACAGATAGTGAATAACGTGGCCAAAGGTGAGTGATGTGCTGAATGTCACCATATTAGCTAATGGAAAGACCTCACAGCAGTCACTCAACTTGCAGGTGTATTCAGAGCTTGGCAGAAGCCTCCTCCTCTCCATCTCACTTGGGCTAAGGCCTGTTCCTGCAGCCTCAGTCAGAACACCAAAGATAGAATTAAGAACACATTTTACATGGAAAATTTTTCCTTCCTAACCTTTATGCAAGGTTAAAATACTGTGTAAATTTCATCATGCTTAATTTCAAAGCTATGCTACTACTATGATATATTACAGCAGAAAAGGTTGCAGTTCTTAAAAGAATAATTTCATAGTGCCTGCAATCCACCCTTCAATTACAGCTGTCCTTTTTACATTCACTTCCACTTCAGTGGCACTGTACTGCTACAAAAGAAGGACCAAAACTGTCATTAAGTTTCTGATATGCTCTCTTAACTTAGATGCAAAACTCACCCTCTAAAAATACACTCATTTCAGTACTTTTAATAGATTTTTTTTGTAAAATAAACCTATATAACCTCAGAAACACAGTATATCTGCATCAATAAGCCATCATGACCAAAAGTCATAGAGAAGAAATGTATGATATCCAGTCACTGAAACAAATGTGAGCAGAAGAGACTCCTTAGGAAAAAAAAAAAAAAAGCAAGCGAGGAATTGGATTAAAAATCTATTAAATATCAATAACTTCAAAATAGGAAAAAAATAACTGCTAAAGGAAAATGCATGTATAAAAGGTATGAAGAGTTAGAGATGAGAATTCAATCAGCAGACATGGATAGGTCTCATGTTCCTAGGGAAACCAAATAGGTGAAATGCAAAGTGGGTGAATAAAATTGAGAGTATTGCTGAATTAGGCTGTTTCTTATATCTTAATGACTAATAAATATACTGTTACATTTTTTGACTACTATTTACTATCTTAAGACAGCATTTTGGTTACACCAAATAAAATCCTAATGCCACCACTAATGAAAAGTTTTGTTAATTAAAATATCAGTTTTCTCTGGAAAATGCAATTTAAAAGTTCTGTGTAAATCCCAGGATCTGACAGATTTTATTACCATTTTAGATGATTCATAATTGGTGTTGTGTTTTAGTTCCCTTGTTCCTTTCCCCATTGTGTTCTAATTGTTTGCAATTCAACAAAAAGTCTTTGTGTTTGCTATTCCTTTTTTTTTTTCCTTAAGAGATTAATAAGAACTTATTTTAAGGAGGGCACATTTCACAAATTAATTTAAAGCAGATGGAGAAGGCAGCAGGAAAGCAACACCAATAGTCTGCAGGTGAACAACACAGTAAGAGATATTTTATTTCCCTAATTTTTGTTTTTTGCTGATGAAGAAAAGAAAATATGCAAAGTTCTTAAAAGTCAACATTGTATGTAATGTTCTTCCTATGTAATTTCTTCAATTCTGGCTAGTCAGCATTTCCAGAAGAGTAACTGAAAAGCAACACTGAATTTCTCATGATTACTTTAAATGGTTTGTCTTGTGACCACTGCCACTAGACTGGCTAATATTTCCAATGCTGACCACAAATCTGAGCTTCGATACATACCTGCGGGTTTTCTGGTTGGTTGTCTCTGCATCCTTCTACAGTCCTCACAGAGCTAGCTGCAACTGGATCTTTTTGTCTCATTTGACTGAACTGTCACTTTCAAGCTTTGTTCCTCAGAAAATATAATTCTATGTACACTACTCACTGGATTCCCATTTTTACAGCACAGTTGATTTTGATCAACACAAGTTGATTTTGATGATAAATTATCTAGCTTAACTTACTTTAGTGCTGTTCCTTGTCTGTTTATACATGTGAGTCACAATACTAAATTCAGTCACAAAGCATCCTGGTTGCTCTCAAGGAGATATACTTCAGTATGATATCTGATTTCTTTGTATGCTTAGCTAGGTATGCCACTATCTGTAATCCACACACTAGAATTTCTCAGAGAAATGTTTTCCCAAACCTGCTGTTCAAAATCAGCAGGGAGGTTTATGTACCTACAAGCTGAATTAAAACATACACCACTGCAAACAGGGACATTTTCAGATACTGAGACCAATGCTGGACTTGCTGTGGAGAAATTTAAAAATCTTTATAACTCCAATAGTCCAAGGAATTCTTGATGTTCTTTGGGAAAAAAAAAAAGTCAAATTAAAAAAAAAAAAAAGGTACTTCTTTGAAGAATTCTGCCAAATTCATCTCTGCATTTTTAGCGAGCTAATACATCAAAAGCATATCCTTTGGTGAATGAGCTTTCATACACATGCCAATAATCCTGACTTACAACTCCCATCACATGCTATATCAATGGGAAACAGAAATTTACTAAACTTCCTTACACTTACCACCATGCATGCCTATGTTAAAACTCTTCCCTTCCCAGTCAGTCTTAAAATGTAAAATTAGTAAGCAACTTAAAATTTTTATCCCATGTATTTATGATTTAGTCTCCTATTAAAGTTTCTTTGTAGACATTAAATGCCAAAATGTGGAGAAAGCTATAAGAAAACAGTCACAATCATCTGTACACTGATCATTGGCAAAAGTTTTAGCTACACTTTTTTCAAAACACTAAGTTCCTTCTATGTGGTTTGAACCCTAGTTTATCCAGTTATCAATCACACATTCTAAATTATACTGAAAGCTATGAAAGCTGCTGAAAAGCTGGTCTCCTATTATTTGCCATCTTCTACTTAAAAAAATAATGGAAAATAGTTCTGCCATATATACTACTGGAAAATATTATTCAAAAGTTTTAACAAATACAAGGTTTAGAAGTTCTTAGGAAAGTTGCATCCTATCCTCTCACACAACCAGGTACTAGAGTAGGGACCCTTGGGATGCAACCTAACTCTCACAACTAAATTTAAAATATTAGTATTATGTCATGCAAGGTTGCTAAGTTTATGACACTTTAACGGTTCCCTGCCTGCAGGCACTATCAATAATAGTAATCTAACTGCCACCACTAATTCAAAGAGGCTGAAATTATGTCATACCAAACTGCTCAGTTTATGACATCAGCATGAGAGCTGTATGGGGACTGAAATATCAAGTTAAGAATAGCTGAAAAAGAGGCATAGGAAATCTGTATAATCAGCTTGCATTTCTTTAATCTTTGAAAGTGTGCCTGCATGTACTGAACATGCCAGCAGTTAGTTCACAGTAATCTTCCCAATATTCTGATACACAGTAGCCATTTCATTTTCTAAACAACAAATTAAAGGATTAATTTTCAAGAGACCTGTGTTCTTTATAGCAATATGAAAAATCATGCTTTGACTTGAACAGGCATTTGGAACAAACACTTACCACTGGATCTAAAAAGATAAAACCTATCAGTGCCTTTTTAAGCGGCATAGTACCTATACCCTGTTATGAGTTTAATCCTAAATCCAACAGGAGCTGGATAGCAATTTCAGGACTTTGAGTCAGACCTTTAGACTACTTTAAGCCTAAAGCTCCAGTCCTCAGTTAAATGCTTATATATGTCTTTTTTAAAGATGGAAGTAAAAACTCAAGTCTTTCACAGTACACGTCTACGAAACATGTCCAGACATCTACAGGAAAGTGCTACTCAGTCTGAAGTCTTACAATTACTTCCCAGGCAAATAATATTTGTGCTGTATAAGATCAAATCACCATTTAACTGACCTTTTTGTGAAATCAGTTTATAAAGGAACTTGATGTTTCTCCAACCTCTCCTTTTTCAAGAACACACCTCAAACTTCAGGGAACAAACAAGGCCCCAGAAGTTGGTGTTGTTTCTCATGAGTCTTAGCAGAATCAGTAGAGCTACTACACAGCAGGAAATGCATTCTGCCATGTCATTTAATTCCTTCTTGCATAACCTATACATAAGGGTACACAGGAGGCAATCAGAAAGTCAACATGATGGCTTTGTCTTGCTGTGATTCAAGCTATGACAGAATTCCTCAATGGCTTTTTAATCACTCCTCTTGTACCAATACAGCACAAAATCAGAAATGCGTCATCTAGCTTGTGGGGAAGGAGAGTTATGGCAATTATGTATGGGAACACCTTTCTCCTTGCCACTCAGCATTAGAGTAATTCTTTGAAGGTAGCAACTCTACAGTACTTAACTAGAAATTACTTGTGCATTGTGCACAAACAATCTTCAGCTGAAAGACAAAGTAACCAGTGGAAGCAAACAGCTGCACAAGGGCTTTACAGTCACTGCTACAAATGATCAGGCAAACTAACACAGATTCTAGAGAGGAGGAGAAGTATTTTTGTAAGACAAGGGAGGAGATGAATAAGGCACAGAACTTCCATTAAGACTTTATGCTATGTCTCAACTTAGCAACTGCTGAGTATCTGATGGTGCCTGTAAACAGCTCAGATGAGATTAAGTGATGCTGCTGTGATTCAGGGATACTATCTGATGAGGTTCCTCTGACACAGTGCACATCCTACATGATGTTTTATTTATTTGAATATCTTACTAAGTCTATGAAAAATAAATTAATAAATCTTTAATTTTAAGCATTTATATTAAGTTAGTTTTATATAAATGTCCATTTCTATAAACATTTAATGTTGTTTTCA
>JANRMJ010000066.1:88242251-88260378 GCA_025584955.1 Alethe diademata | reverse complement strand
GGTTAAACTTGTATCCAGAAAGTGAAGGAGCCAGGCTAAAGCCACGCTGGGAAAACACGTGGCTGCCGGGACCACGTGTAAAAGGCTGGACTTCTTTCCGCGTCGTGGCCATCTGGGGGCCTCTGCTCCCAGAACAGGGGGAAAGGGAGAGGGCTGCGGTGGCTCCCCCATGCCCCGAGGGGGGCCGGGCCGGGCCGGGCCGGGCCGAGCTGAGCCCGGAGCCAAGCCGAGCTCCACCGAGCCCGGGTGGGTGGCCGGAGCCCCCCCAGGCTACTGCTCGCCTTCTTGGCCACAAGGCAAAAGAGGTCCAGTTAGTTTTACCACTGTGATTTGTGAAAGCGAAATAACTTTTTAATTGTTTTCTTGCGCTGTCAGCTACTAAGTCAGCTCTGATTGGTCCCCGCGGCCCACAGGGGAAGCTCCCAGAGAGGGAGGGACAGCTCCTGTTTCCAGGCTTTGTGCTGTGTTCTAGGGGCTCCCCTCGCCCACTCTCCACATGAAACCGGCACACAGGTGTGAAAGACAATCGCAACCATATATTGCCTGATTATGGACAGTGCTTGTTATGTATCAAAAGATCATTTTCCTTATCTGATTGTAGCCCCTGGGATTTTTAGGATGTCTTCAGTGAGCTTTAGATCAGACTTACACGGAAAAACCAGAAACAGTTATTCTTGGGTGTACAGATAAAAAAATGTGAAAAATACTTTCCATCTTATCATCTTCTTAGCAATTCTTTTGAAATCCTTGAAGTTCTTTCATTTTTACATTTTCATTTTCTTTTGGCTTCTCTCTGTCTCTCTCTCACAGCTTTATCCATGGTTTCCAGAGCTTTTTCTCCAATCTTTTGAGGATTTTCTGATGTGAAACACCTTTCTCATTAAACTTAAATCTCAGCTTTATGTATGTTTAACAACATGAAACCATTCAGTCAGCAGCTGTGTACTTTTTTGCACAATCGATGACTTCATTGTTTAGTACTTAGCTTTCCTAATGTCTTGTGGATAGACTACTTAGTTTTATAGGCAAAAAAATCAATTCACTTAAGTGTGACTCACATCTAACTATACATCTTAAAAGTACGTCTAACTATACAGCTTAAAAGTAATCCCTTGCCCTCTTCCAGAAGAGACCACATTTCACAAGCTAAAAATTTCTCAAAATCCTGAGTAGTTAATTTATTCTTAATAAAAGCTAAATAAATTCACTGAACTTTCATAATTCACTTTGGGTGACACACACTGAAAATGCACTGTAGATGCCAATAACACCTGGACAAATGTGCAGTCTTTCACCTTCTTATCCACAAATTCCTGTTTCTCAGAGCACATGGTCTTTAAACTACTTTACCTACTCACTTCCCTCTCCTACTCTACTGTCATGTGCTAGATTTCCTACATCACAGTCCTAGCTATCACTACATTTACTGATCTTCCCTTTTGCAAACACGGAAGAACTGTTTAAGGTGATTAAATGGGGTCTCATTAATGTTCCCCACTTGCTGTTCATTGCTATATATTTTTGTTCTGGCACTGCCCCTGAAACAGCCCTCCTAAATTAGGAAAAGGCAAACCCCCAGACAACAAGTCTTGGGTGACCATTTCAAAGGAAGGGTTGCTTCATCTCGTATTGAATGTTTCTCTGGCAGCAGTAGCCATTCCCATTGCTTGCAAGTGGCTACACTTCCAGTCTTTCTACCAATGGAATGATTTTTTTCTGCTGATTTCTGTTGCCTTAATCTGACCTCTCTTCTCTTTTCCCTCTGGTGCCAATTACTTCAATCATTTTTGGAATGGTCTTTGCAGGAAAACAGGCCAACTAGGAAAACAGTGATGCTTCCAACTATTTTCCACTCATGCCTCTAACACAAGCAGGTATTCTTTCTACTCTGGTTCCAGGGTTGAGCTGTGCTTGGCAATGTTACCATTGCCATTAGCACTTGCTTGACCACATGAGACTTTCACCTAGGAAATATTGGAGAGAAACTGCGCTCATTTAAATTGAAAATGCCACTTTCTTCTTCACTATTATTCAAATAAACACTAAATCATTTGAAAACCTACAGACTAATTCTATGCCATTGAACTCAGCGAAAGTTTTCTCATTGCAAGAAATAGGTCAGACCCAATAGCCATCCCTTATAAAGTTTATTTATATAAGTATGTATTGCCTAAAGCATATTTCTATTATGTTTGTTTCCAAGTTCTTGTACAGATACTTTTTTATTGAAAGATTTTACTTTATTATCTGTTGGTCTTTCTGTTTCCTTTGGGGAGCTATTACATTCATTCTCACTGCTCAGACTGAGATTTTTCCTTTAAATATAGTATTTTGAATCACTTCAATATCTCTCTCAACCATGAAAATTAACACACAGGAAGCTGTAATATTTGCCAGTATGTGACTGAATCTTTTCAGGACTATGGTATTTGCTTAGTGTAGTCCTTATTGAAGCAACAGAGATGGAAACATACACATTAGGCAGGTCAAGACAAGTTAGAGCTAAATTTATTCTGTCTCCTTTGCTGCATAAATTAACTTTTCCCTCAAATTCATGTGTTCCAAGAGATCCTTACATTTCAGGAACTCATGTGTTTTGTGCTGAGCTATCTAAGAATTTATCTGCAAAGAGAACCTTTGGGACAGACTTGAAAAGCATGCTTGCCCTCCCTCTTTGGTAGAGAAATTGATCTGTGCTCCTTGATGTCTGTTGACTTTTCTACTCCCGGTCCAGTGCATTCTTCCAATTTATGCTATATTTTGAAAGTATGTGAAAGAATGACCTGCTGACCACTTTCAAAAATAACTTCAAAGCTTGGAACATTTAAGGGTCAGTATCTATCCTAGGTGCCTTTGGTGCTGACACTGCATTTGACTTTATTATACCCTTGTATACTGCTTTCATGTCTCTTCTGTGGCACAACTGACACCTACATTCAGAATGCGTGGAACCTTAGAATGTGTAGCTTTCAAATCCTAACATGACTGAGAAAATGAAGGGCATTATTGGACAAGGTGTTAAGGTGAATCACATCTTCTTTCCTTCATTTAGACATTTTTCTCTTAGGATTTGTACTTGTGTCCATCCTGGGTATGATAGCAGGGAAGAATGCTCTTTAGCTATGGAATGGTTGCTCTCTATGACCAAAATGCAGATTGTAACAGTAACCCTCAGGAAAAAGCAAACTTATGGGATTAGAAATCTGCAAAGGATTTGAAAAAAAGGCTACTCTTCCCTCTCAGTAATGTTTATACCTAAGCATTCTACATTTACATGTGTAGAAGTTGCTGAATACCCTACAGAGGTGTTGGACAGCAGAAAGCTTACTAGAAAAAGCACAAGGAAAAGCTTTTTAGCAAATAAATTATAAACGGAAACCTAAACATTTGGCTTAGCTGAAGTTGGTTGTTAACCAAATTCAACAAACACTTTTGGCAGGAAAAAAAAAAGAAGAAAAAAATTGTGATTGTTGAAACATTTAATTTTGATACTTTAACAAGTTTGTTGAAAATAATATATCAATATTTAATTCTAATAAGAGGATAAATGACACAAAAATCCGTTAGTTCATTTGGAATCTGATTAAAAATTTTATTTACCACAAAGGAACAGCAAAGGAGAAAAAAAAAGGGTTTATTTCTGCAATAAAATCTGAAGAATTTAAACAGCAGTTTAACCTCAAGCAATTTTAATTTTTTGTCAGTCATAATGTTGAAAAATGAGTTATTCAGATCAGTTTATCTGCCAATGTTCTGAGAACTTTCTCACTGCCTGTTGCTTTTCATGTGAAAACTGCAATGTTGATTTAATTTCAAAATCACTCAATGAGAGATATTTCCCTCTTCTCACTTTGTCATCTTAAGCCACATTCCTGTCATTATAATGAAAGCTGGATCTCTTTACAGAATATATGTGATGAAATATAGAAGTTCCTTTATTTTCTTTCCTTTAGGATCCATCATTCATTGGTATCCTAAACCATTTGTTTCTTGAGTTTCAAGGCATGTTTCAAATCTTGCCTGTTTCCATGAATGTTGGCATGGACATAAGGCATATGAGGGTTAGATTTATATGATCAGAAAATATAAGAATATTTTCTATTTCTTTTTTAAAAAAGGTACGTACAAAGAAAGATGTTCTAATTTTTTGCTTTAGAATACTGCTTTATATTTTCTTTTTATTTCTAACCAAAATGTACCTAAACTTAGAATCACTCTTTTGATCTAGAAATCTAGGCAAAAATACAAGCTGGTAAAAAGCAAATTCTAAAAATATTTAAGAGCACTGCTCATGAAATAATGAAAAAAATCCTGGAGCAGTTCCAGTAAATATTTTGCTTGGGATGCATGAGGTCTTGAAGCTGCTCTCCACGTAAGAATGGTGGACCTTCAAGAAGGCAATCAAACTAAGATGGCTGAATTTTGAAACGTGTTACATGACTCAGTTCCAGAGGGATAATCAGGAAAAAGCCCAGAACAGCAGTGCAAATAGGACAGCCATTGGTGCAGATACTGAGGAACAAACTCACTCTCTCTGAGGACCCTCGCCAGGTAAAGAAAGACTGTAAAGAGGTTGATTCACCATAGAACAGACCAAGAAACAGGTGAAACATAGAGTAGTTAAGTAGAACAACAACATATTTTTATTCCTTTTTTTCCGTCCTTCCTCTGTCCTAGGGTCCAAAGAAAGAATAAACACTGTTCTTCAGTCTACAGTGCATCAATTAGCTGCATCTTTCTGACATGATTCCAGTCAACAGTTTGTCTGTAGATTTAGATGCCTTTCCAACAGTGCTGAGTAACCCTAGTTCCTGTGGAGAGCCTGAGGTGACATATTTTGTGGCCATAAAACAGACCAGAAAAGGACAAGGTATAAATGGAATGTATTGCTCACCTTTCACTGCCTGGTGGCTACCTCAGAGTGTGAGGTTATTGATGGTTGTCTTATCAGAAACTTAAAGAGATCATAGAATTTATTTATGCTCCAGTAAACAATTCTTAGACACATCTCAAAAATAACAGCAAAACTGTGGATTTATCCTCCTTTCTTTTTGAGGAAAATGAGTGGCAATTTTGAGAGTTTGATTAAGGTCACCTAGGTACTTTAAACATGACTAGAATGTTTTTTTCCTTCCATCCTTATGTCAGTGTTTTGCTACACATTGTAGGCTAGGAATTTAAAGACAGGTGTTTGAAGTCCCTCCTCTGATCATATGCAGGAATGAAGTACATTTTAGGACAAATATGTACTCTCAGTTAAACTAAGATGAATTGATTTGAGTAGAATTGCAAGATTGTACTGATGTAAATGAAAGAAGAATTTGTCCTTTTTGCACAAAATGGAATTCCAAATAGTTTGCTTTCAGTGGCTAAGGACGTGGCATGGTCCATTTCTCAATCTTACACCTGTAATCTTACAGATGATATTCAGAAACAGTCATAATTAAACAAATGTTTCCAGTTATAAAGACTAGGCATATGAATATTTTTAATGAGGTAGAGGAAAAATGTGGCATTGCTACATTTTCAGTAACTATTTTTCCTATTGAGAGGACATAGATTATGGGAAGAAGAACATTCAGATGAGATCGCATAATAGGCATGCATAATCATAGAACGGTAGGATCTGAGAATGGTTTGGGAAGAGACCTTAAAGATAATCTGATTCCAAAGCCCCGTTATGGGCAGGGATAATTTCCACTAGATAAAGTTGCTCAAAGTCCCATTCAGCCTTACATTGGACCCTTCCAGGGATGGGGCATCCATATCTAAGAGAATAAAAGGAATAGAATATACAACAGAATACAATAAGTCTTTGGACAGCTCTATGGATAGATAATCTGTGTAATTATGTTCAGGATATTTAATTTAGATATTTTTCCTTTTCCAAATAGATTTAACTTTCCTCTGTAGACAATATTTCTGCTACTGATAACCATGGCAATACATCCTGCAACTATTTTGGTCATGATATTGATTGTGGCTGTAATTGTAACTGAGAGGGACAGAAAGAGCACAATAAACTTAGGCTCTCTTAAGATAAAGGAATATTCTTGCAGTGTTATGTAATTAATATTCTGATTACATTAAAAATAAAAAATTGAAATTAAAATAATCATTTGGGATGTTTTAAAGCTTTTAATTTTGGGTACTCAATTACAGTAATTGTTAACTTAAATTTCTTGATATTTTTGTTTTCTTTTTTTTTTCATTTTCTCCTTTGTTTGGTCTGAGGGAATGGATATGTATATTCTTCAACGTAGGTAGCACTTGGATAAACAATAATTTTTAAAATATAACTCAATCGCATTCACTTAGAGAAGTTAATTGTGGAATCTCCAAAGCAGAACTTAAGTGGAAAGAAGGGGGAAAGGAGAAAAAAAATACAAATCACATGATTATCTGTTTCCATAAGCCACTCGTGCGTGTGTGTGTGTGTGTGTGTGTGTGTGTGTGTCTCTGTTTGTGTGTGTGTAAAGGAATTCACTGTATGTGATGTGACACCCAATGGATCCTTAGCTTACCAATCTCAACTGAGAACTGGCTGAAATTTGGGAAATGTTCAAGACCATGTTCAAAGCCATGGTGAAAAATGTCATGCTGAATCCTTTCTATAGAACTCTTTTTGAAGCAGGAAAATGTTATTTGAAGGTTGCACCCAGGTTTAGACATTGATCAAAGGAAGGATCAGAGGCAACTTCATGGATTCTGCCTTCCTTGTGCTGTTACTTCGCCTTTCTTTTAGGAGCACTGTCTCTGTCCAGTGAGGGAGCCTGACATAGAGGATCACACAGAATGGCTGGGGTTTGAAGGTACATCCAGAGACCATCTGACCCAGCTTTCCTGCTCAAGCAGGGCCACCTAGAGCTGGCTGCCCAGGACCATGTCCAACTGAATTTTTAGTATCTCCAGAGATGGAGACTCTATAAAATCCCTAGGCTACTTCTGCTAGTAGTCAATCACCTTCAAAGTAGAGTGTTTCCTGATGCTCAGACAGGACCTTCTGTCTTTTGGGTTGTGCCCATTCCCTCTTATCATACCACTGGACACCAATGAATACAGTCTGGCTTTGTCTGCCTTACATTCTTCCATTCAGAAGGGAATTGAAATTCCCCATGAGTCTTCTCTTCTCTAGGCTAAACAGTCATAGTTTCCTCAGACTTTCCTTATGAGAAATGCTCCACAAGGGTGCCAGAGAAAATACAAGTTTTATCCTGTTCTCTCTCTGATCCATCTTGAACCTTGCTGCTTGCATACAGATTTTTCAGGCATGTTGCTCCTTCTACATCAATTCTTTCAAAATATAAAACAGATTTTCTCTCAACTGAAGTTGTTGCAGAAGTGCTACTGACATTTATTCGAAGTACTTCATCTCTGTAACCTCTACCCTTTCATATAAAATCCCATTAAATTGTTCTTTCCTTTAAACATTGTTCTGTTTCTGATGGATGACTTACAGGCCTGTGGATCTCTGCAAGGCGTTACTGGTCTCTAGGAAATGTGCTAGGATGATTCAACACTTACAGGGAGAGACTCTTTTCTTCTCCATGCCTCTTAACTCTGCCTTCCCAATACTTATAAGTCCCTAACATCTGAAAGATGCTCTCCATGTCATTCCCATCTAATTCTGAATCACTCGAATTCTCCTGTGACCTTTTACTCAACTGAACTGTGTTAGGTGTGTTTCAGTCCTTTGGTCACGGTTCTTACCTGAGTGCCTTTTCCAGAGTCTGCTTCTAAAAATATGATTAACAGGTACCATGGTGTGGGCAGAATCAGTGAAGCCAAATGTTGTATCAAGACAAGAAAACATGAACAGCATACAGAATGAATCTTAGAAGCTGAGAGACATTGAAGGTAATATTCCAGGGGTTGTGGGACAAGCAGAGCTCAACTGGTCAGTTTCAAAGTTTCCTAGGAAACAAAGCACAGCCATCTGCAATTACTGGGTGGATGAATTCTTGTTTTTTTCCTTTGAAAATTTGAGCTTGTTATCTTTGCAATGTTTGGAAATTGCTAAAAGTGCTAAGCAATATGGTTTTTTCAGCTGTGATTCTTTCTGAGGACTCACCATTCAGAGAGCTCTAGGTCCTCTGCTTAATTGCTCTGTTCTTAAGATCTGATGTGTTATTTTGTTGTTCAACTTAGTTTGCTGGAAATGCCATGCTGCATTATGCTATGTTAATATTTTAAGAGTTTTGAGACTCCTGATGCTGTGTACCAAATATGAAAACATCTATTAATGTATTATGACCTGTAAGTTTTGAATTGCTTTGGTTTCTGTCTGTATATTACTATGGTCCCTAAAAGGTAAACATATAACAAAGGATCAGTGCTGATTAGCTTCAACTTCATTGAACTCAGCTTAGCAGCAGGCTTTCAAAGTCTATTTATAATTTGTTTTAGCATAATACCATGGTTGTGGACATAATTTTTCTTGGAATCTATGTCCTTTAAAACATCAGCATCAGATTCAACTGTGATGGCTGCCAATCCTCCTAGCATGATCTAGTGCACTTTTTAGGATCTGCATAATACTAATCATGTCTGTAAGCATATCCAACTACTGGCCTGTATGTCAGTGTGGCAACATTTTCATAGATGATAGCTCATTAAATTCAAGGTGCCAGAAACTATTTTAATATAATAAAAAAGAGAATATTTGCCCTGGGGTAAATTAACTTCACATTTATGATGCCTATGGACTACCTAGTGGAAGAAGGAAATTGAAACTGTTCTTTAATTTTTGCATTCCTAGTTCTCTTCAGATTGCTGGAACCACAAGCTCTGTCTGCATTTAAGGGTGGTCTCATTTTATATTCTGACCAGTTCAGTAGATTGTATTGTTCTTCCTGCCTGTAGCAAGTGATGCTTCTGTGTCAGAATCAAGTACCAAACTCCAAATAGCCCTGTCTCCTGCTTTATGGCGCCTTATTGACAGTCTGCATTTTTGGGCTGGCCTCAGATAGTTTTGGTATCATCATTATAACACTCATATTTCTCTGCTTATCAGAATTGTTAGGATTATATTGTGTCTGGCTCCACAGTCCATCTGGAATCAAATTGGTAATTGATCTAATATTGCAGTTTATCCGTGTTGCTTGAATTACATTGCAGATGACTCTGTGTACCAGCTGGAATTGAATTGGTCATTAATCTAATAACATTATTGCAAATGTGGCAGTTGAATGGTTGCATCCTTATACAGTTTCTGTGCACTGGATGTCTTTACATTTGCTAGTCAAAATACAGTTACCTTTTCCAATGAAGATTTCTGCTCAAATCACTTCTTGTATTTTCCTTTTTTCTTTCATTTCAGAAAGCACTTTAGGACAAAAAGTGGTTTTGATTCAAAACCTTAAGGTCATGACTGAAAGACAAGACATTGTTCTACTCCTTTCCATGTTATTTTCCAGTGTAACGATCAGACTGAGAAAACTCCTTTGTTTCATTTAATATTAATCAAAAGTTACGCACTAAAGTAAAATTTTAAAGCTTGCTGTCAGGGGAAAGAGGCATGCATTTTTAGAAAGCTGTTAATCCCACTTGTCTTTGAGATTGAAATGATTCACCCAGTAAAGAAACTTGTCTTTTCCACTGATTACAGATGGTCAGTTAGAGTATGTCTAATTTTTATGTAGCTAAAATTTGATGTGATGAATTCTATGTCCTGTTTCCATGGTTCCTTTCACTTAGCCTATATGTTTGTTGTAAATGCCCAACTGATTAGACTGCTGGACTGCTGGACAGTCTGCTCTGCTCTGCTCTGGCAAAGCAGCCTGTATTGCTCAAGAATACCTTCCTCACCTGGAGTTCCTTGTTCCGCAAAGAAAAAATATTTCTTAAAGCCCAGATATTTTAGAGAGTTATCTATGAATGTCATAGTTCTAAGCTTTGTAACATGCCTACACTGTCTTGTGCATTTAAGTTTCAAGTAAAATCTTCCATCTCTGCAGTCGTTTTCAGTCTGTGATCAGTTGTTACCCAATACCATCATCAACTGTTTCAGTATCCCCTTCAGTATTTCAGTGAACAGTTTCTGATGTTTTTCTACCTCAACCTCACTCCTCCCATAAAGGAGTTTTGCCTTAATTTATCTCATATTTATTCACTGCATTGAATTATTTATTCATTTGGGCATGGCATTCTCCATACAAATGTGGCTTTTCTTAAAGCTCAGGTTATGACAATCTCTTTCCTTTCTCTGCCTTATCTGTGTGTTTGTCTTAACATCCTGTTGACACTACCAGTACAAGGTCTGCCATGCTCCTACATCTGAACCTTTTCAAGGTAAAGCACTGGAGAACAATCTATAATGCAGCTGCCTTTGCAGCCACATCCCCCTATTTTATGCTTCCTCTGTCCTCCAAGAGGCCTCTGGTACATCTTTTCTTTCCCTTATGGGTAAGCAAAGACTCTTTGCACCAGGAGAGAATGGAAACACAAGTCTAGTAATCCCTTGGACCATTGCAAGTATATTCATGAGACAAGAATACATCAGATAAAACCAAGGCTGGTAAGTATGGATTTTCCTGTAAAGTTTCTTTTTAGAAACAAAGCCTTACCAAAATGATATTATACAGCCAATTAGTACAATGGACTAGAATTTGGTTTTCCAAATGAAATGGCAGTTCTGTCTCCTTAAATTTTTAAAAGCATAATTTCTCCTAGGAAAGAAAATCCACAAAGAAGAAAGGAAATGAAAGGAAAGTTTTCTCCTCCATCTTGGTAAAGGAAAAGAAATAATGCATTTTTTTGCATATCAGGACAATTTTTTTTCCAATCACTTCAGTATCTCAGGCCATCCCTGTCTCCAGCTGACTAAACAGTGTCTTTGGGAATGACACTGAATCTCTAAAAAAATCTGTTGTTGCCAGATAAATAAAACTGGTGTGTATTAATTTTAATTCTTTAAATTTTAATATTTCATTCTGTAGTTTTTTTAAGTTTGTTGCTGTTCTCAGGGAAAATGTTCTAATTAATAATAGATCACACTGATTTCCCCTTCTTCTTCAAGTGGTTTTCTAACCTCTCTATAAGTATATTCTTGGCTAGTATAAAGTTTTAGTATTAGCCAACAGGAAGAAGTATTTCTTTTGGTCTCTTACGCCTCTTCTGTTTTTATTTTTCTATTTCTTTTTCGCTGTTCATTAGAAAGTCTTGATTATCTCTGTTATAGGAAGCCTTCCCAGAACACCAGTGGATATGGTAATAACTATTGGGAATCCATGGGGAAAAAAATTTAGAAATAAAGCTGTTAACATTTTCCATTTTACTTTTTTTGGTTGCTCTTTTTAAACACTACCTTTAATTTGTCTTCAATGACAATATGTATTTTATACTGGAAGACTCAGACATGTGCTTTCAAATACAAACACTTCAGAGGGGTAAAGAGGATAGTTCCACCTATGTGTCTCAAGAGTAGTCTTCTTATTACCAAAGTGGATAAACAGAACTTGAATCAATATGAAAAAAAAGGGAAAAATAGAGTCTGGCTAGGGTTGTTTCTCTCAACTAGGAGTCACGTTAACAGGTGAGCTAGTGAAAAGATGAGTACCACTGTGAAACAGTAAGAATGAAATCTTGCTCCAATAACAGCAAAGTTAGAACTCTCAAAATCCACAATGGTTTAAAGATACAAATTTTTAACAAGTTGATAACCTTTCCAAAAATTAATATGGTCTAGTCTACACTGGGCATTGGGAAAATGTATAATTTCTGATACATTTGATCTTCTGTCATCAAAGATTGTGCTGACAGCTGAAATTCTCTTGCAAATGACTCAGCACAGAGGTGGGAACTATCACCTCTACTAAGTTAACAGAAAAATGCAGAATAAATCAGCCTGGCTGTTTTGGAACACATCACTAGTTCATGAAGATTGCTTCAAAGTACAGGTGTAAGTTGAGTCAAGACCCTCCTGAAAAATTAGGTGCATTTGTTTTGCTGTGTTCTGTGTTGCTGCAAATCACCCTTTGCTCCATAAAAGAGGACTGGAGATGGAGAGAGAGAAAAGCAAAAACGTCAGGTTTGTCCATTTTCTACTGGAAACCTGAAGGGTAATCAGGGCTCCTGGAGAACTGAAGAGCTGCAATCGTTGCTCACCTGCCACCCACAGCGGAGTGCTCAGACACATGTCCTAATGAGAATCTCGATGCTTTTTGAAAACACTTCCTGCTTTGTTTGCTGGCTTCTTTATTGCATGCACCTGAAGATAAGAACATAAGTCAGCAGAACAACAACACAATCCAGGGTAACTCCAAAATGAGTTATTGTCTTTCGAAACATCTATTTGAAAATTATACAAGCAATGCATTGCATACAGTAGTAGCAAGAACTCCATTGAAATAGTAATGTAAGGGCCTTATGAAGCTGCAACCTCACTGCATGGAAATGAGGACAATTTCCATGCCCTTCTTCCTCTGTAAAGCCTTCCCTTGGCATATTTTGCTGAAACATTGTACCATGTAGATACTAAAGTAAAATAGGCAAAACTGGGCATGCTTGGAGATGTCTTTGAAAAGAAACTGGAAAGGGGAATCTGCTTGCTTGTTCCTGCACTTAATGTTGCACAAAGTTGTCCCTTAGACCATATCTAGGTCACTTAGACGTAATATCTTGGTCTTCATGCTTAGGACATTTCTTTATCAGCACAATTTATAGAAAGGAAATGAAAAAAACCAATTTATTCCCATTGCAATTTTTGGTTTAGTGAATGCCCCTGAAGTTCCTCTTTGAAGACAGCTATTTTGCTGTGAGAGGGTTCCACACTGTTACTTTAAAATTAAAACCATTCAAAACTGAAATAAATTAACACTGGCATATGAAGAGCTTGGAGAAAAACAACAAACCAAATGAAAAGCAGACGCTATGTGAACAGAAAAAAAAAAATCAAGAAATCCATTTGCAGAAGTAAAAGCATTAAAAGCAGCAAAATAATCAGACTAATGGAAAAAAAAAAGTCAGGTGAATGTGGTATTAGTGGAAGATAAGGATGTAATTCACAAGTAAGATGAAATTGTTAGGAGTGTGATCAATATACATAAAGCCTAACATCACAAAGTAGGCTAACCTCAAAATATTGAATATACCAAGAGAAACAGGAAACTGTCCTGAAAAAAAAAAAGAAAAAAAAAAGAAGATGGAATTAGTAGAGCCAAAAGAGGATATTGTTAACAAGAAGACATAGTGAAAAACCACCACTGCTGTTGGGAAAAGGACAAAATTTCAACAGGTTTTTTTTTCTGTTTTTTTATTTTGTAATGCGCAAATTTCAGCCTTTTTTTTTTTTTATGGAAGCCCTTCAGGGTCACAGAAAGCAACTGTTTCCATGTCTCTGGTGTGACAGTTACATTCAAGCTGGTAACCTGACAGCAACCTGTCAGTTACTCTTAATTGTCTCTAACTCTCTGGGTAAAACAGCCACAGGGTGAGGCAGGTGGCTGGAACACTGCTCCATACCCATGGTAGGGTCCTGAATCCTTGCCTGTGCTGTGGGGGCAAGAGATTGCACAGGCAGGAAACAACAGTCTGTGACAGTGAGGGAAATGTCTCCACATCAGGCCATTTAGACAGGTCGGGAAGGAAAGTAACAGTGGAAAATGATAATTGTGAAATAATTTTTAAGACAATTTGTATCCTCTGATTGTTTCAATGGGTGATTAATCATGATGCTTATGCCACTTGCTCTCTTCAGGCCTGGGACAAGTGGGCACAGATCACAGGTTTAGTGTATACTGGATCCATTTTCTTATCTATGTATGAACAAATATGTGATTATAGGATATTCCATTTCATTGTAATATCTATTTCTATATATTTCTCACACACTGAAGCAAGAGAAGATTCAAAGCTTGCAAAGTCCAGAATTAAATTAGTAGCCTTAGAGAAGCCCGGTGTCTGATGCCCTTAAACCAAATGAGTGAAATAAATATAAATCCGTGCTCTGATATGCAGTGCTCCCACGTTCAGGGTAGCAGTGGCACAGGGTGCTCTCAGTTGTTCTGGCTAATGTCACCAAAGGCTGTGAGAGCTCTGTGTTCTGTCTGGCACCACTGTGAACACAGTCCTTGCAACAAACTGATGCTGTGAAGACTTAATGATTTCTTTTCATGACCAGCGAACTGCACCCCACTGTCACTATAGCAATAATTCACACTCCCCTCAATGTTCAAAACTAGCCCAGCTAGGAGTCCCACCTCTCTATGTATCTATGTGTATGGTACAAGTATTCTGTGCATATACTTATTTCATATTACTTCCATTTCAAGATTGACTCATAGAATATCCTGAATTGGAAGGGACCCACAAGGACCATCGAGTCCAACTCCTATTGATTTTATTTATTGATGAAATTTATTAGATTAAACTGAGGGGAAAAAATAAGACAGAATGAATATCTACTGAAGAATTAATGATCCTTCCATAACATTACACTGAAGATAGTCCCTTTGGTGACTCACTTCCATTATTTACGTCTCCCTACCTGATGATAAAGGACTGTATACAGCTTTTGTGTGCTGGTTGGTTACACAAGGCTGTGTGTCTACTGCATCTTCCTCCACTGGAATTTCTGACTACTGTGTGCATTGAAAAATATTTGCTTTACTGAATTTCTATGCAATATGTGCATCGCTTCCTAAGGTCCTAATTTTGCTCTTTATTTTATATTGTAGTGCTTTATAATTGTGTATGATATAACAAAGGAATAGATTATCTGAGGAGTTATAAATCATCACTTCAGTGCTTTCTTAGATGGGAAACTCCAAAAAGTATATACTTTGATGGTAACCATGTATAGAAAAGAGAAGGTTCTAAAATATGTTTTCCAGGATTTGAGTGGTAAATAAACCAAAAACCACTGTGTTTTAATATATCAAACTTGTTCAGAAGAATTAACATATAAACAAACTTAAATCAAGTGTTACACCAAATTAATTTTCTCTAAAGCACTTCATAGTTCAGGTTCTGTGGGACTTTTTTATTCCTCTTTAGTGAGAAAAGACTTCAGACAGATCACTTAAAAAAGAAACTAGTTTCTTACAAATTGTAGTATAATAATAGATGTTCACAGAAGTTAATGATAATACAACTTTTTCTTGGAGGAGAAATGGGAAAAATCAATTAAAAAGAAATAAAATGGTCTCAGAGGTATTGTTGGTTTAACATGGAAGAAATGGAAGCAGAGTTAATATCTACTACAAAGAGATGCACAAACTTCTCTTACTAGTAAAAATCACTTTGGAACATCTGTAGAACTAGCTGACAGCCTGCCATATTATTCTCCTTTTGCCTTTTTCTGTATTGGAGGGTGTCTCCATGTCCTCTTTAATTCGGTTGGTTTTCCTCCTAGATCAATGAGTCTCAGATACAGTAATTGCTCTATTTCAAAATTGTTTTTTGTTTCTGGTGCTCTGTTGGCTGGCTATACTGTAATCCCCAAATCAAATTAATCCAGTTATCAGTGGTTCAAAAATAAATCACTGAAATCAACTTGGGATGTCTAAGGTTTCAGACAAAGCCAAGAAGCAATAGGTCAGAAAATATTTTCTCTCCTGTTTGCATACTACATATGGCTGGTATTTACAGCTTGTTCTTTCCCAGAATTGAACGGATCATATAGGCAGGGTTTCTTTTTTTCTACATGGTGACTTCGTGTTCTCACTTTGTTTTTCCACATGGACCCTCAAATAAAAATATTTTCAGGGATAAATCAATATATGCTTTTTTGTTATGTAACATAAACTGACATCAACAACAGTTCAGATGGCGTTATATACTGAGGAGGAGAGATTCAAAGCATGAGGACTTCAAATGAAAACTGAGAACTTAAATAAAATTTGTACTTATGAAAATCACCCTGCAAATCTGTTCGTACAGAAAAATATATTTGCTGTAGCACTCTGCCTTAAAATTCAATATAAGAATGTGAAGGACTTATTGTAATGCCTAATGAGAGAAATGAATTGCAGAAACCAAAGTTGATTCATTATTTTATCTGTGAATATTTCTTTTTTAACGTGTTCATATCTGACATAAACTGCTACAATTATTGCGATGCTGAATTGCTTCATAACACTGTCGTAAAAAAAAAAAAAAGTTAACCAATGTAAGATATCTTGATTTATTTTGAGCTAACAGTTTAATCCATTTTAGATAACAGTAAAAAAAATTAAATATGTGCAGTAAAGATTCTGCTAAGCTAGAAGAGATAAGAATAAAAATTATCAGTAAATATTATCAGAATACTTTTTCTGTTTCTACTATTGTAGAGATAGAAATGCTATGAAAAAAATGCAAAACTTACCAACATATTTAAATGATGTATTCAGAGACCTACTGATACACCTAGTTGAGTGTATTTGGCTTATAAGAGCTTGAAGGCAGGTCTGGCTTTGTCCAATTAATGGGGGGATAGCCTTCTGGAAATCCTAATTAGTGTAGGTGAGAACAAAGAACTGGATCAACTCTACAGAGTGGTTCTGGACTTGCTGAGTTAATGGATAAAAGGAAAGGGCAGAACGTGAAGAAAAGTGGGGAGTGAAAAATGACTGTGATTCAGGCACCATAAAAAGCACTAGCTAACCAAGAGGAATCAGGTTGAGAAGCTGGAAGCTTAGAAAAGAAATCCTTCGTTTTTTTACCACTTTGGTCTCATCCTTAGAACATAAAGAGCCAGAAACTTGAGCCTATTATACAAGAAACCCTGCAAACTCATGAAAATTCTTTGAAGTCATAAAGGAAATCAGAAACAAATAGTTTATATGATGAAAAAATATTTTGAATGGAATCTGTGCTGTATTTCTTGTGAAACTGAAATTATTTTTAAATTATATTGTTCTCAGTTTTTTTGTTTATTACTCCTATGAGTTCACATAAAATTCTAACATCTTTGTAACAATGGGATTTTGGCATGTATATTTGTCCAAGGTCTGGACAAACACAATCTGTTTTTTATTTTCATTGTTTTAATTCTCTTTTTTCAGAGAGGAAACCTAAACAAGCAATAATGACTTTGTTCTGTATTTCAGGATACTTTTAACCAAAGGCTCAGCATTAACACTGTGGAGGAGTCCTCTCCATAAGCTCAAATAGCTGTAATTCTACTGATGGATGAAATGAAAAAAAAGAAAACCAAAATTTGCAAATTACTTTAGAGGAATATTAAAGCAGGAGAGGGAGAATAAGATGACTTGGAAGGCAGCATTCTGAGGACTAATTGATCTGAATTTGTCTGAAAACTCAAAGAAGCTGTGTGAGCATTCTGTGCTTTCTGCACTCTGGGAAGTCTTTTCATCTCTGTGTGAGCTGCAATCAGACTTTCTAGTTTTATACATTTATTTGTTTTATTTTATAATGGCCAAGAATCTGACAGGCAAGAATCCACTCTTAAGTCGGTCAACGGTGAATGATGCAAGGTCCAGGTTGGCTGGAACACCCTTGACTATCTGGAAGTTCATAACAGTCATGGAAGAGGTTAGTGGAAGAGTGTTGTGGAGAGCTAAATGAATCTGGAGTAAAATATATGAGAAAAGTGCTAATGGGGCTGAATTTGTCATCAAGTTTGCAAATACTGGCAAAGCAAAATTTCATAATGGCTGCGATTTCATAAAAAACAGTGGTACCAATGCCCCTTCTCCTGCAAATCAAGAAAAATGCTTCAAACTATGTGTAGGAAGAAGCAAATCTCATTAAGAAGTCTGTAAAGTTTGGGAGCAAAACCCATGTTACAAAGAGAGTTTGTCTATTAATACGTACAACTAAAAGTGTCTACTTTTCAGTCATTTTAAAAAAAAAATGTCATCTTGGGGCACTTTTTACTAAATAGTTCTCTTCAAAAAAAGCAACTTTTTGTGGGAAACCATGTGTTAGTCTCCTCTGATTCAATAGTCCCTTTGTGGAGACCTGCTGCTGTTCCAACTCAGGGGCAAATGCATCCACCAGTGTATCCCTAAATTTCTCATTATTCACATGTCGCTACTGATTTCACTCTAAGGATTGGAGAATATATCAACTGATCTCCTGTACCAAAAATAGCATGATCAGCAGGACCAGGGCAGTGACTGGCAAATCCTGTGTCCAGTTCTGGCCCCTCACTGTGAGAAAGACACTGAGGGGCTGGAGAGAG
>JANRMJ010000066.1:88208673-88242151 GCA_025584955.1 Alethe diademata | reverse complement strand
TGGAACCAGGCTCTGACTCACAATCTTCTTCAAGGGCTTTTTTCCTTTGTCCACTCCTCAAACAACAGGTTTTGCCTTTTTTTTCTGACTTTCCCTCATCCCACTGGGGGGGAGTGAGAAAACAGCTGGGTGGTGTTTTGCTGCCTGCCAGGTTAAGCCATGACATTTTGTTTCCATATAACCTCTAATGATTCTTAATCTTTTCAAACTGCTCTGTCACATATCTAATCTTTTATGTATGTGCTTCTCAGCAAAGGTCTAAATTCTGCTCATGCCCTGCATTTGGAGCTCAGCTGAGATTTACATAGCATCTAATGTATGTTCTGTCCCTGTCTGTAACCGTGATCATCATTCATTATTGGGCAGGCTGGAAGTTTCTGAGACCTTTCACAAATCTTATTATTTATTTCTGATAGTGTCAGCAATATATGGAGCATTTTTGGATACACAAGACCAAACAACCATTTCCCAAAGAAGATCCTACAGTCTATAAGCCCAGAGAAGAAAAACAACAAAGGGATCAAATCACCTTGCTAACTCTACTGAGTGAGTAGCAAGATGTAGCAACCTTTGTACTCTAACTATGGACACAATAAAAAAGGGGAATAAAATGCTGTCTTGTAATTATGCTCATTGCATTACCAAGTTTTGGGGCTTTTTGCTAAACTTTAGAGTTTTATCCCTTAATACAATTAGATATTAATTTTTCTTTTCCATTTTGTCAAAATAAAAATTATTATAAATACTTTGGAATTTATTTTAGATGTTGATCCTAAATGACGCTTTATTACATGCATAATGTTCAGAATGCCCTAGCATAACTGAAACATGAATAAAAGCTTTATTAGCACTCAAGAATAAAGACAGTGTCTAAAGATAGTTGTTGCAGAAGCCAAACTAAATAGAAGTGGTTGATGGGAAAAAAAGTCCTCATTTTCTTAGGCATGGCAAGATAAGAAACAAAAATCTTAAGTTTTAAAGCTGAAAATGGATTTCTATAGCATGGTCCTAACATATCGCTTAGAGAACAGCTCAGACAAGGAAACAAGATACAAGACTCAAGCAGGTGAAATGAGGAAGAGCTTGTTTTAAGTGCACTACTCTTTACATTGATATCTCAGTTTGATATCTGTAGTAAGACATTAGAAGCAACAAGAACAGAAAAATAAAAAAAAAACAATAGTCAACTGAAACATTCTTTAAGAATGAGAATGAGGAAAGAACAGAAAGTAGCCACTCAACAGCATGAGATAGCAATTAAAATAGGGAAATAACTAGAAAATATGTTACTTTCCTTGAGACCATCCAGAAGCATGGTCCATTGGAATGGCAGTGAAAAATATACTGAGGTCAAGCAGGCTAAGAAAAAGCAACAGTCACACACTGTAGCTGTGGAATTTAATATTTGGCAAAGTCCATCGTCACTCACAAGAAAATAGATTCATTTTCACTGATTATTTCAAATTTCAACTAAATATATCTGAAACATTTAAAAATGCATTCTTTTGCTTCTATGCATTTCCTTGACATTGTTGCAATATAAACAGCATTCTGTGCCAGGATGAGTGGTGGAACTTTGTGAACACTGCAGGGCTGTGACTCACTTAATGATAAAAAAGTCCATTAAAAAAACAAAAACAGAATACTCGCTATTTTTCCTTTTTAACCATCAGCTTTATTTGGCCATTATTATCATAAATTTGCATTATATTATACAGATTCATAAATAATTCCAAATGTAAAATAACCAGAAATTATTAAATTGGGAGGTAGGCGCTCCCGTGAGAGAACCGCATGAAAGATACAAGAAGACTCATACTGTGAAAAAAGGCAGCTGTTATTAGGTTAACCAATGTCTAGTTCCAGATACTGCCAACTGCTTTCATCCAACAGCAGGACCTATAAGCTCTGCTGCATGGCCTGACCGTAGTTATTGACTCATTCTTTTAATCTTCCTGCCTTAGAAGACAGAGTAAGCTAAGTCAGCAAGGGGTGTGTGTATTGTTTTTATGGCCAGGTTTTGGTAATGCACAATTCCGGTGTGGTTTCTGTGAGAAACTGCTGGAAGCTTCCCACTATGTCCAAAAGAGCCAATGCCAGCCAGCTCCAAGATGGACCCACTGCTGGGCAAGGCTGAGCCCATCAGCAAGAGTGGTAGTGCCTATGGAAGAATACAGTGAGAAAGGGAAAAAAAACCCTGTGCAATAGCAGCCAGAGAGAGGAGTGAGACTATGAGAGGAAAACTCTTCAGGCACCAAGGTCAGTGAAGAACTAAGGAGGGAAAGTGCTCCAGGAGCAGAGATTCCCCTGCAGCCCGCGGTGAGGACTTGGTGAGGCAGCTGGGCCCCTGCAGCCCATGGAACACCCCATGCTGGATCATGTGAATGCTTGTCTGTGATGAAATCTGCACTGGAGCAGGCTCCTGGCAGAACCTGAGACCCTGGGCAGAGAGGAGGCCACGCTGGAACACCTGTGCTGCCAGGACTTGTGACCCCATGAGGGACACACACTGCAGTTCCTGAAGGGCTGCAGCCCATGGAAGCAATCCACGCTGGAGCAGCTCATGAAGAACAGCAGCCTGTGGGAAAGATGCACATTGGAGTGGGGTGGAGGACTGTCCCCCATGGGAGGGACCACATACTGGAGCAGGGAAGAGTGTGAGGAGGAAGGAGTAGCAGACACAATGTGATAAACTGACTACAAGCCCATTCCCTGTCTCCCTGCACTGCTCCAGCAGAGGAGGTAGATAATTTGGGACTGAAGCTGAGCCTGGGAAAAATGGAGGGGTGGAGGGGGAAAGAGAAGGGTAGGAGGAAGGTGTTTTGGGGGCAAGGGTTTAAAATAAAACTTCGATTTTTTTTTTCTCATTTTCCTACTCTGATTTGATTGTTAAGAAATTAACTAATTTTGCCAGTCAAGCCTGTTTTGCCCATGACAGTGGCTGGTGAGTGTTCTCAACCTGTCCTTAAAATGGAGGCTTGAGCTTTTCATTATATTTTCTCTCCTTTGTATAGATGAGGAGAGGAGTGGTAGAGCAGCTTGGTGGAGCAAATGGCGTACATTCAGCATCAACCCAGCACAGGAAGAAAGGTACCCTACATTCTTTAATCTCCTGGAAGGTAAAGGGCCTCTCATAGAAACAGTTATTTACAAAGTCAGCTGATGTGTCTCAGCAAGGGCCTAACACTCAAGGCATTATGTTCTCATACATGCAGCATGACTTGAGTTATGGAGAGACTTTAAGATGATACTGGAATATCATAAAATGATGTTTCAAGCACATGTCCATAGTGTTAATAAGTCCAATTCAGAGAAACTTTCAAGAGCAGATAAAAGAACAGTACAATGTCTAAACTTTAGCATCAGGAGTTTCAGACTTGCAGAACTTAAAAAAAAATATCTTTTTAAAAACAATGTTTTATTCTAAACTTTCCTCTGACATGTTTAATACTTTATATTTCCTCCAAACCAAACATTCTAATCAATTAAAAATCCCTTCTATTTCAAAATTGGGATTGAATTAAAAATTAAATAATTTCAAACAAAATATCTCTATTTTAATATATAGGTTTGATGTATTAAAAATTAACAAACTCAAAAGCCATTCTCATTCAGTTTTATTCTAAAGCCTTGTCCAAGTCAATGCTTTCAACATAACTATTCTCTACTCCATAAATATGATATAGATTCCCTTTTTCTTACTCTGTGGCCTTGTATATGTTCAGATTAGCCTTACCATATCTTTACCAAATGATGCATGGCGAACTTTATTGCTGAGCTGCCTCTGTTATTATTTATTGCTCTGCCAATGTTTGTGTCACCAATATATTTATCTGCATTGATTTTATAATTTCTTCTAAGAACATTGATAGCACAGGTCCCCGATGAATAGCAGGAGAGTCTGTAAACTATAAGCATTCTATAAGTACAGTAAACTGTAAGCACTTGACTAATGAGTATTTAATATAATTAATATTGGTTTTGTGAATGCTCTTGTTATGGCATCTTAAGACAAACATATCTGTGTTCTATCTCTAGCTATATTCTAATATCTTAGTTACTATGGTAAGCTAAATTTAATTTCATCAGAAAGACACCATTTGTTTGATAAGAACTGTTTATTATAAAACTCTATTAATTGTCATTAATTATGCTATTATCTTTACTGATTTTATCCCATATGATTCCCAACTGCTTCAGAAGATGAAAGCCATACTAGCTTATCAGTGCTTTGAGAGTTCACACTCAACCTTTCTTAAATTTTGGTGCAACAACAAAAAAAAACCCAAAACCAATTGTTTTAATTAAAAAGTAAGTAGCCGAGAAACTGAAAGGAAGGCCCTTGGCCCATTCCAGCTGCCACAGTCAGTCAAACTCAGCAGTGTTTCTGTATGCATATCAATTACCAAATTAAAAGCAATCTGGGTTTTTTGCCCTCACTGTTATTATTAGAAGCTAGTGCCAACTTTTTCACATATCCACCTTAAATATATTTACATTTAGGTCAATTCGTCATTTACTGTCAATGTTCAAAATTCTTCCCAAAGAATTCACCTTGCTCTTCTCCTAAGAAGTATTTGTACAGTTCTAAAAGCCACTGTTTAATGCCCTTCATCTCTTCTGTTGCTAGGCTCAGCAAGGTACCATATGATAGTCTAGTCATTCTGCTGATTTAGATTTTCTCTACTGCTGTCCTACTTTGAAATGCATTTTCTTGTGTATGACCAAACTATACCCAGTATTTAGCAATAAGTGTATTGTTTTGGATTTTTTCTATTTTAATTGGAAATATATTACATGAGCTGAAGCTTATACTTCTTTTTTCTTCCTAAGACACACTGGATCACTGTCTCACAGACATTTTGTGATTGAGTAATACAGCCATCACTCTTTTTTTCTCTGTCATTTCAAATGAATGAGGCCAGTTAGTAGCTCTGACTCCAGATCAGTAGTTCACAGCCAAATCTATTCTGATGATCCAGTCCCATGATTTAAAAATGTTTAACTTATTTAATGGTTGCTGTTAATCATCCCTTTGAGCTACTAAGAGAAGAGAACATATTTCATTTTCTCTGGAAGATATGAATAAATTACCCCACTTGTTTCCAAAGACAGAGAGGTGTTCAACCAAATGTTTCAGACTCCTCTGTATCACAAGGATGATCATACTCCTCAAGATTTTGTGCAGACTCCTCTCCATATTTATGAGAGTGATGATAATCCTCCATATATAGTATATATTATTATCTTTCTATTTGGAGGATTAGAAACATTGTGGAAAACGAAGAGTGGAAACTGAGGATCCACAGAAACTCAGAGTTAAAGTCATAATTACCCAAAAATTTTGCTTTAGGCTCTTCTTCCGTGTATTTTTATAGTGGCAATGCTAGGTGGACTTTTGGACTGGATGATCTTGAAGGTCTCTTCCACCCTTGATGACTCTATGCTTCTAACTTTCAAGCCCTTTTTTTGAAAAAAAACCTCCCTGTTTTAGGTATTTTTATGTGTTTTGGGGTTTTGTTGGTTTTCTTATGTTTGTTTATTTGGGATTTTTTCTGAAATATATGGAATGTATCTGCATCTATTAACCTCGCAAACAATTTTAAAATCTTTTTAAAAAGACATCTGGGACTTCTGCTACAGATCTTGTAAAATGTATGTGGTGGAAGTAACAGGGCTCTGGAAAAAATTGAGACAATCTGGAAATGAAACATCATTTCAATTCCAAAAAAGACAGGTTCAAATTTAATAATAAAAAAATAACAAAGAGATAAGACTAATATATTGTAGAAATATGAAGAATACTTAATCTGTATTTGTTGCAAAGCAGAGCATAAAAATACGATACCGCTGACATGGCAGCTGGTCTCCCCTTTTAACTTGCCACTTAAGCACTTTTAATCAGTGCACTTCTTCCCTTATCACACAAATTTATGAGCTGTGTGACTACTATTAGAGCTTGTTATTATGTTTTAAATTTTGACAAAAATGAGAGGCAGAACCAGACTAACTGAACTGTACCAGCCCATTGATGCTACTAAAAATGTTTAGGCATTCCTAGTGTTATAAACTTCAGGTTAGAATAATTACAGATAGGAATAAAATTGCTTACTGAAAGCAGCTAAAAGCCTTAACCATAATTGCCTTCACCTCAGGAACTAGTTGGCAGCATCCTTGCATATGATCTGGTAGGTGAAAGGCACTCCCATGTGTTACAAGTGAACCTCTCCAGACCTTTTATGTCATAGAGGGACTCTTCCGCATGCAAAAGAGAAGCACTGCAACAACTCTGGTGATGGAGGGTCTCCACACTAGGCAAAAAAACACTGTTTTATGTTTAGTACTGATGTTAAACAGTGAAATAGCACTTCAAACATGTCTGTTTACTATGGAAAAGATGCTTTACAGCTTTTTATATCTGTGAATAAAGGACTGTAACATGATACGTTGAGACAAAATTCCTTTCTGGTTCACTGCTGAATGTCTTGTGTTTTTGATAACAGATCATCCCTACAGAGTAAGCTGTTCCTATTGTCATTTAAGGATTTTGGTGCTTCCTCTTACATATGTGACACTGTGTGAGAAGCTCAGATAGCTGAGCAAACTACAGTGAGCCTTAGTGAGACTCAGGCCAATAAAGGAGTGATCTCAGCTAGAACTGATTAAGACAGTTGTTTGTTTTCCCTTCTTCCTCTGCTTACCTCCTTTGAAGTGTTTTGGAGAGAGCCCTTCTTTTTTCACATCATCCATTTGCCCTCCTTCAGTACAATTTTGGCCATGAGTGAGGCATGAGATGCTCAAAATTGCTGAGGCTTCAGTGGTGCCATGACTGTGTATAGCCTAATAAAGGTAATAAGCTCTTAGTGTGATCACAGATGACATCTCTTCCCTGTCCAGGAGGGGATCACTGCAACATTTAAATGCTATTCCAAGCTGATTTTCATTATCAGATAAAACAGTGATTCTTACCATCCTATGCTGCTAATACAGAAGGCACCATTATTTTCTCAGACATAACTGTCTTCTACAAGCATTTCATGATCTCTACAACTTTTATGTGAGGTGTATGCTTTCCTTCCACTTAGCCACAGATTGGAAACCCTGCTTCTTAATAGAAACCCTGTTCCATAAAATGGATATGTTATCTAATACAGGCAGTCGCTGATATCTATGGAAAATAGCTAAAGAAATTTTGCAGAGTAGTTCAAGAGCAACATTACAAACAATTGCAGGCTCTTCGTTTGAATCTTAATTCATACACCTCTCATTGGGATTTTAGGCAACTTGCACATTATTTGGGGTTACAACAGGAATTCCTTTTAAGTTCTGCACTAGCTGGAACAGTGAACAATAACAATCTGTTGTGAACTGTGTGTTACATCACTTAGACATGGACACTGAAAAGCTTCCCGGGATACATTTGTGAAGAGATGTGGACTTATAAAGCATTTCTTTTGGATAAAAAATTGACTCTTAGATAGCAACCCGTGTTCCCAAATAAGGCACAGCTGAGATTCACAGCCTGAGCAAACCTGGTAGAGCATATTGTAATCTAGACTGTTCCAAATATCACAAGGAGAGAAATGAAGGACATTGAAGTGCTCTGGAAAGCAAAAAACTATCTATGGCACTCATAGCCAGGGGCCTCCTGGTGCTGGATGTCTGATGAAGTCAGTCTTTTTTCATACAAACTGCAGATGGGGGAAAGATAGAAATTTTTCATCTCCCTTAGCCCCACTGAGTTATTGCTTAGATCGCCCAAGACCAGATCATTCATCATATGAAAGTCCTGGCTTCTCCCTTTGTCTAGTCTCATGTGAAAGAGGATGTTTTCATATCTTATAGAAGAGTGGCATAGTTGCTGTAATTTTGGTGAGGGATGGCTTTTAGATTCCTGAGTGGAAGGTGTTCCACTTCCAACAGATAAGTAGGAAGTACTTAAATAAATAAGTAATGAACAGTTTGAGTGGTTATCATCATCAATTCACATGGGATGAAGCACCACTGGATTTGACTATTGTCCGCAGCTTCCAGTCATTTCATAGTCATGGAAAAAAAAGGAATCCCTACAACCTAAGGATGAGTACAGCTGGTCCCAGTGTATTCTGACAGTTTGCAAACCATAGAATCGTTAAGTCCAGATCATCAAGTCCAATATTTGACTAAACTAGCATGCTTGCTAAACCATATCATGAAGTGCCACTTCTGCTAGTTTTTTAGGTATTTCTGGTGATGATGATGACTTCACCACTTCCCTGGGCAGCAAGTTCTAATGCTTAAGCTCCCTTTCAGCAAAGGAAGTTTTCCTAATATCCAGCCTGAGCCTCCCCTGATGCAACTCTGCACTATTTCCTTTTTCTTCTTTTGCTAGCTTTCTGAGAGAAGCAAAGAACTAAGTTCAAGAAGTTAACTGGGTGAGGTAGGTTTGATACCATTTCTTACCCTTCATTTTTTACTACAGTGCACGAGCAACTCTGGATGGACACTAGGCAAAAAACAAAATGCCAAGAATTTTATTAAAAGAATGGTAAAACTATTTTCCATTAAGTGAAAAGCTGTGTGAGACATATTGGTTGAAGTCTGCCTGGACTTTGATGGCTCTGCTCAGCAATGGCATTTTACCACTAGAAACCTAGGTGATATAATACTGAGTGCTCAGCTGATTTAGAGCTCTGATTTTAATTCACTAGGAAGTTTTCCTATCCTTCCCCCCACTATTTCCTTATTAGTCTAGTTGTTTGCAGTCTTATGAATAATAAATACCTGAACATTTAAGGGATATGTTATCTTTTTCTTTTTGTCATATTGTGTTTATCCCCTGACAGGTGGATAAAATGTAACTGAAGTATCTCTACTTGAAGATGCTCTTTTAGAAAAGTTTGAATCAGCACTTTGTGGTTTTGAATGTCAGATGCAAGGTGAAAACCTTTTTGCTCAAATATGGGTACATCTAGGGAAAAAAAAAGTAAATTCAGCACAATGTTAAAGTTTTTCATTGTATCATGTGCCACACTGTCTAGGAATTCAAGGCATGATCAACATCAGTGAGAACTGATGATGCTATTTCCCAGGGTTAAAAGCATAATTAATTGCATAACTTAACACACACCTCTGTATCACACAACTCTGTGTCACAAAATTCTTATTAAAATCATATTTATTTCTAACATGAAGAAATATGACAATTACAACTGATATCAACTGGTATAGTTTCTGGGATAATGGATTTTCTTGGCAGATTTCATAACATTTCACAAGAGCAGTTGACAGAGCTGTCTGCATCATGGTAACAAAATCTGCTTTGAGGTACTTGGCACAACAATAGAATATTATGGTTTATGCATGTTTAGTACATCAGATATTTTATTTTTTTTTGTTCCATTTGTTTTCTGTTTTGTTGTTAGGGTCTTTTTTTTCTGGCCAGGGTTTTTTTTGCTGCTATAAATAGTCTGTAATCCAGCTTGTTCTCCTCCCTAGTATTTTCAGAATATATTTCAAAAATTTGCATGCTTTCTGAAGAATCCTCTCTACTAAAAAGAGCATGGAAACTGAGAATTCATGTGGTCCTCACTCTCATGAAAAATTCATAGTGGTTTAGACAGAGTGATAATAGGACCACAGAGATATAACAAGTTTTTCTTAATGAAGTTCTCTCTAGGATTAGAAATTATTGCTGCTACTTTTTTACATATTTGTTTAATTAAGGTTCACAGAAGTCATTGTGAGGGACTGGACAATTAACAATTAATGACTCAAACCACCCATTTGTGGAGGCACCAGAGTGATTTGATGAGGCTGGGTTTGCATCCCTCGAGGGGAGGTGGTGAGTTTTTGGGTGTGTAATTGTAAATCTCTGGTCTTCATAAAACAGAGGGAACACAAGATGGGCTTTGAGGCTGATAAGAGGCAAACCCTGTGGAGACAGGATGGTGCTTTGTATAATGCCGATTCGATATCATGCCAATGTACATAACTCAGAGTCACAGAATATTCTGAGCTGGAGGGGACCTGCAGGGATCATCAAGTCCAACTCTAAGTGAATGTCCCATCCAGGGACCAAAACCTTGGTGGTTTTACCACCATGCTCTGACCGACTGAACTAATCTCAGGGTCAATTTCCTCAGCTGAAAACTCCCCTTCCCCCACAAAAGGTCTTGAGAGTAATTAATTCTTTCTGATGGGGCGTGACTTGAGAGGTAGCTGCCGTGTTTTAGAAGGTGTCATAAACAGACCCTCAAAGGGCCCCCAGATTCATTTCTAAGACCTTCTGGGATCAAAAGACAAGTGTAAAACTCCTGCTGCCCCCAGGGGAGGTACCTGGGCATTCTCACCTCAACCTAAGCATATATTAACCCACTGAACTTAGCATTTGGTGGGTTTTTTTCCTCTACTCCAATGGATAAAGAAAGGACCATGCTTTCCCCCAACAGACATCTAATCTGCAACAAGCAAGACTTGTTGTAAGCCTGTGTGTTGTGATTGTGTATATTTTCTACTCTTTCTTCCTTTCTTTTCCCTTACACATTTTATTGAGTGATATTTTCATGCTTTTATATTGTTGTCTTACTATAGATAATAATAACTGAATGGGCTACATACCTGTTCTACATTGCACTCAACTTCTTTAAAATAAACTTAACATGTGTATATTTACAAACACTGATCATTCAGTGTTGTTTCACTTTAATCTGTCCCAAGGGATCTATTAAACAAGAACCTAGGTTACCCTTGCATTCTGGAGTGTGTCGTAACAGTTGTATGAAGTAAAAATTGATATAAAATGCAACTTTTTAATAGTAAGGATAATTAAAAAATAAATTGTGTGAAGATTATATAAGCAGAATGACTATGTAGCAAATACATTCTATTTTAACCACAACTTAGTGTAGCTGCTAAAAAAGATAGTAGGGACTTGCTTATGGCTAATCTCAGGCTGACCGAAAAGTTGGTGGGTGACGCATCGTCTGTTTTGGAAAAAGAATAAGAAGCTCCCAGAAAATACACTTTTTACAAATACTACATTTGAAATGTAATTGTGAATGCAATTTGGAGTGTGGTTGTGGGAATTTGAATGCTTTCTATTAAAACCATAAAAATGCAAATAACTTTAAAGGAAAATCCCTAGCAGTACTTGCATCCATATGCACATTCTAAAAAATTTAGTTCTCCTTCTGCTTTTAAGCAGTTTGGAGAAATAGGCTGACATTATAGTGCATGAGAAGTCATATGTGCTATCTGCACTTTAAAAAATGTCAGGGCTCCGCGAGTTTCTATACTAATAATGGCCTGCTACAACTCAATAACTTCTAAAGCTGTTAGTAACTAACTTCACTGATTGGCTCTGGCTAAAGAAAAAAGCTTACAAAGAGCATGGGGGGAGGGGTGGAGAGAGGGAGAGTAGTTTGCTTGTTTTCTTTAAAGGAGTTTTTGAAACCATGAAGCAATTTTTTCATTTATGACAATTTTTCCTTGGAATTCCTGTGATCACATCTATAAGAAACGGAAAACTCTGATTTTTACATCTTGTACACATTATTCAGAAACACAAGCTAGGCCTTCTTCTTCTTCTATCTCTACCTTTAAAAATTAAGAATTAAAACTCACTTGTTTCAGAATAGGAGCCTCCACCCATCTGCACCAGCATAGCTGGTTTAACCGTAGTTACCACTGTGTAGCTGGAAGAGTTTCCTGGGCATACAAGAAGTGCCCTGGGTATATATAACTTTCCTTGCAGCAAGTGCTTAATCTCTGACCTATCTAATGCTCCAGAAACAACAGAAATTTCCAGAAGAGACTGTCACTGAGGATTCCTTTTGGCTGTCAGCAAACCTTTCACATTTACCATGGCACAGGCTTTTTCCCAGATCACTGAGGTGTATGTTTGCTCTCATCAGCAGAAGAATTTACAAAACCAAGTTAATTCTACATGTTCACCCAGTGTCTCCAGATGGAATAGTCTGTTTATCATCCTGTGTCTGTCATGCAGAGAGTATGGTGTATAGATCCCTGAGCTAGCAGAGATGCAACTCAGTAAATCCACATGGTGCAGATCAGCTCTATGGGTGACCTAACAAGCCCTGCTTTGCAGCTATCTTTATGAGCTTGAATGCACTGCTGCACAAATGTGGCTTAGCCTGCAGTCAGACCCAAGCTGACTCAAGTCCAGGCAGCTCATGGAGCTTGGCACCATGCAGCCACTGCTTCTGGTGCTGGCTATCATTATCAGCCCTGGGTCAGATGCCTTTGTGTCTGTGCTGTACACAGATTTATATGCCTGTGCATTTGGAAGTTCACTTGGAGAACACACCATTGAAAACTTTATTTTCTAATTCAGATATGGACCAATATTTCACTTAGGTAAAGATTAATATTTCTTTAAAATGCTGATATTTGAAGAAGGCACCACTTTTTTAAAAAAATGACATAAAAATAGTTATTCAATAGCAAGGATTATTATATAGTTGTTTTTTTTTTCTTCAGTGCAATATCTTTACCATTAACCCACTGGAAGCCATTCCCCTAAGAGAGAGAAATTCTTTGGCACAGAACACAGAAAATTAAAACAGCAGCTGTTTCTTAACATGATTTTAAAGTTGAATTTTCATGTGAATTGAAACTTAGAATTTCTAGGAATCCTGGACAATATAAGGTTAAAACTAGAAAGACCTAGTCATTCTGCATAATTAAAGCCACCTGTACATTTCCAGTCTACCTAATATCCATAACTACATGCAAATTATGTGACTTCCAGCTGTTCATAGAATTTGTTACTGTAATTAAAAACATCACAACAATATTTTTAAGAGCTCAAAGACATCAGTATGAATCATAAATATCATGCCAGGTACATGCCAAAGCTGGCCTATCCCTCCCCCTCATCAACTGGACAGGAGAGAGAGAAAAATTAATGTATTAGCAATTGTTAGCAGAATAGGATAATGAGAAATAAACCCAAATATCAAACATCTTCTCCCCATCTCTTTCTTTTTCCCATGCTTACAGTTACTCCTGAATTTTCTACCTTTTCCCCCCCAGCAACACAGAGGGACAGGGAATGGGGACTGTGGTCAGTGCATCACATGTTGTTTCTATCTCTTCTTCCTCCTCAAGTGCAGGAGCATTTACTTTCTTCTGCTGCTCCAGTGTGGAGTCCCTCCCATGGGAGACAGTCCTTCATGAAGTTCTCCAGCAGGCACCCTTCCCATGGGCTACAGTTCTTCATAAACTTCTGCAGTGCAGGTCACTTCCACAAACTGCAGTCCCTCAGGAGCAGCCTTTCCATTGTGGGCTCCCCACAGGGTCATAAGTCCTGTTGGCAAATCTGACCCAACACGGGCTCGTTTCTCCATGGGGCCACAAGTCCTGCCAGCAGCCTGCTCCAGCATGGGGTTCTTCACTGGCTGCAGGTGGATCTTTGCTTCCCCATGGAGCTCCCTGGGCTGCAGAGGCACAGCATGCCCTCACCATGGTCTGCGCCATGAGCTGAAGGGGAATCCCTGCTCTCATGCCTGGAGCACATCCTTCCACTCCTTTTTCATTTGGTGTTTGCAGAATTATTCCTCTCACAAAGTCTTGCTCCTCTCTCTGGCTGCAGCTGTACAGGATTTTTACCCCCTCTACCCTCTCCCAGAGGCTCTTGCACTGTCACTGACTGGCCCAGCTTTGGCCAGTGGCAGGTCCACCTTGGAACTACCTGGCATTGGCTCTGTTGGACACGAGGGAAGCTTCCAGCAGCTTCCAACCCTGCTACAGAAACCTGGCCATGCAAATCCAATACACCTGCAGGGCCACATCATCATCATCAGAACTCAGAGGACAACAATTTTGCAGTAAACATTGTAGTTTGATTCAATGGCTCAGGTGTGAATTGTTTAAGGAACCGTGGCAAGACCTTGTTGATTGCTTCTCACGTTTTAAAGAATAATGATTACACAAGCCTTTGTTAAAAGCCTGTATCCCCAGAGAGGTGCCATTTAATATGATTGGAAAGAAATGAGCTGGCATTGGTCCATTCTGTAAGTGTTCTTGCTTTAACCCCCACAATTAAAGTGGTTAGTGAGAATCATGTTAAACACAAATGCCATAAAGCTGAGAAAGCATTGTCATGCTCCATCTTAATAGGGGGTGCAAGGGACAAATTAATTCAATTACCCCCTTTTTTGTTATTCTAAGGAGAAGAAAATTTATTCACAGTTTTTGAAACATTTTCCTAATTAATGCAATTTGATAAAATGAGCAAATTCATGATGTCATTAGCTGAGTTGTGCCTAATGAAGTTGGGCTGTATGAAACATTAACTGCAATATTGAATCCATTTCCTTAGGCTGGGAAATAAACGTTTATCATTTCAGAACATTTACTCTGGAAGTTCCAATTGTAAGGTCTCTATCAGCATAATCATCATGTCCTGACAAATCTACATATATTTACATTTTGATCAATGTCATCATTAAGCTCAGATAAGACTCAGATAAGATTCTACCACTTGGCAGCATGGAAGAAGTTAAGAGGACTCTTTGACAGCCCGGTCTCTTTACCAGTTAATGATCTGATGGACAACTGTCAAATAAGTGGAAATGACAGTATTTCTGTTATCAGCTTTGTTCAGCTACTCTTTCTTCCACAGAGGTCTGTACATCAAAGTGTACTTTGTAATACTTTTGTTTTCACGGACATATAAATTTTCATTGGTTAAAAAGAGTATTTCTAGAAGGTACCTTTAAGAGAATGAAGGACATTTAATTAGGACATTCATGTGAGAAGGGAGAGAAATTTACCACTGCTTCCTCTTTTGTTTACATGTACAGTTTTCTTTATTTTATATGGACTATGCTATTCAAACTATGGTAAAGATTCAAGCCTGCTGCTTAATAGAGAAACATTTGGTCGTATGAGGCATCCGTAGTTATTAAAATCTGATAATATATCATAAAAGCAAAGATTATTTATGTAGGAGCTATTGGACCTTGAGACAAGTTTCTGACATTTTGAACTTGAAAACTAAATCTGCTGAATTAAAGCAGAAATATGTGCATGATCCTTCTAATGAACATGGTGTCATTGTCCTCTCAAAAACCCAAGTGCTATAATCATTACCAAAAGGGAAACCAGTATACTGGAATACTTCTAGTATTAGGCTATGTTATACACCTAACATAGTACGAGACATGGGGCAAATCATGTTTGGAGCTTTTCAGAAGAGAGGTGAAGAAGCATTTCTGACAAATGCCCCACAAATCACATTTAAAATTAAATGGCTAAAGAAACAAGGGACATAATAATGAAATTGTTATTACACTGATAAATATTTGAATACTCCTGTATCTTAACTTCCTAGAATTTCACTGATGTACAGCTGTAGAATTTGATACTAATGGTATAATAGGACAATATTCCATTGTTTGCATACCTTGAAATCAGTTTGATGAAAGAAATTAGCACTTGGTTATACATTAAAAAGGAATGAACTGATAGTGTTTAAGTTATAAGCAAGCTCTATAAGGCTTTATAATGGCAGACTGCAGGTTTTATTATTTGTCCTCATTTAAAATATTGTCTTGGTTTAATCTTCAATTACAGTTTAATAATAATATTACAAAGAAGAGAACATTAAAATTTGAAACTAGATGTTTGGCTTGAACAATTCATTGGCAACAGAAACATCAAAGCCTGATTAATCAAACATTTGTATATTATTTACGCTAAAAGAATTGAGGCTGTAAACATCAATTTAATCTTCTTACATTAATTCAATATTTATTGAATCCACTGAAATCCAGTATGAGATACAAAGTCACTCCCAGTGAGAATGTTGTGGATCAGAAGTTACCAACTGTCTAAGTCAGTCTGTCAGTGGCACTTCTTTCATATTTCTGCATTGACCTGTAATGAAAGAAAGTTATTTGTAGGCAATTAAAATCTAAAGATTAAAGTTCAGTTTGCCATGCAAACTTCTTTGGTTTTTAGGTAAGCCCTATAAGAGGGAAAATATCTTCCTATTTACTGGTGAGATTTAGTTAATTAAAAAATATTTATGGAAGATTTGTTTAGGGTTTTTAATATTAAAAAAAAAACAAAACAGAGGACATTTTCAAATACAAGATGACCTAATTTTGAAAGGGATTGTAACATCATTTTTCAGTATTTCAATTTCAAATAAAATGTAAAGAAAACTCTGTTGCTGTAAATCGATAACATCTTCCACATTTTCTGACCTGAAAACCAGCTTGTATTATCTGCAGAATTTTTATTCTCTGAAAAAAGAGAAATTTGAGTAACTATTACCACAAAGTCAGATTAAGATCAAAGACTTCCTGGAAGTCTGTTTTCCCTGACAGTGGCTTCTTACACTCTAGTTGAATTTTGTAACATTTTTCTTGACAGCCTGCTGTAACTACAGAAAAACCAGCAGTAACAGTCACAACACAGTTGTTATGTCATTTAAATATACTCTTTGAAAAACAAATGTTTTTATAGTAGTACTAGTAGTTTGTTTCATCTAGTTTTAGCTAGGCAACTAGGATTTTGACAAGATTCTGTCACTGTTAATGTCCCCAAACATACGGTTTTCCAAAGCAATAATTACAATTTAACAGCAGTAAAACAACATGGCAGCTATCACAGGACAGAGACTTGCAGATCTTCATGGTGCAAATTAAGCCAGTGGTAATTACTTTACCATTGCCAGAAGCAGCCAATCACATTTCTTACACAAAATAAAGTGTTGAACTATGTAGTTTTAAGATAATAAATTTAACAGTCATTTGCATAATGTGTAGTGAATTATATAAAGTTTTCATAGCACTTCTAGGGAAGTATTTTTAAAAATTAACCATCATATAATTACAGTAACCCTTGGTATCTGCCAGTTTTATGTTTTAAAGTCAGCAGCAAAACATGATTGGCTGCTACTTTTTGTACAAAGCTGGGATCTGTACTGCACATTCTTGATGACACCTACTATGCTTCAATAACCTCTCAAAAGGTTATACGTTAGTCTTTCTTACCAAAAGGCCCATCCTAACATGTAGTATAGTCATATTTTAAAGTGTCTGATTGGTTTTCATTCCTTCTACATGAAAAGCAAGGTCTTTTGTCTAGAACCGTAAGTCTGTTATCACTCTGGTGCAGATTGCTATACAAAATATGCAAGGTGGGGAAGTAGTCCAGAAAAAAAAATCGAACTTCATTCAGATTTCTGTTCAATTAAACCTGACAGAAGCTGAATATTTTGCATATGTGGCTCATCTATATTGTCATTAATAACATTATTGAGTTAAAAAGACCATTATCACTTAGCTGCAGGTTATCTTGAGCTTAACTTGGAGCGTATGATTAAATTCCAGTGACTTCAAAGAATCCAACAGCATAAAAATAATTATTATCACATATAACTTCTGTTACAGTTTCTAAGGAAAAAATAGTCCTGTAAGTTTCCATATTGATGATAAAATATTTAATCTCTTGACAAGGACAAAAAGTCCCAAATAACCGAGTACATCTGTTCTATCAGACATAAGGTATCTATTTTGAATACTTTAGATTTAAAGCTACTTTCACAAAAGTATTCTGTATTTCTGTCTCTGAATATGTTTTATAAAAACCCAAAAAGTTGTGTCAGAGCTTTATGTAATTGTATTTCCAGAACTTCCAGAAAAACAAAATACTAGCTGAAATAATTATTGGATTCTAACAAATTTATGCCTGGATTTCAAACTTCATGTTGGTCTCTAAAATCCTCATGAATGTTTTTCCTTTACTAATTGCAGTTATGTTACACCAATTAATATTAAATTGCAATTTGTCCAAATTCCTTTGAAAATATTCTTTGCTAATGCGCACGTATTCAATTGAAAATTTCTAGTTTATATCATTTTGATTTGTGCCCTTGTTCTGCCTCCAGTGTGAAAAATCAATTCGATATGCTCTTTTGCTTTTCCATGCTTTGCAACTGTTTCCTAATATTTCTCATTCAGATTATAGTAGAATAATATGGGAAAAGGGAAAAACTCATCTTTCAATGACTTACTTTTAATTAGAAATTTCAGAATAATTCCTCTTCTGTCTTCCTTTTTTTACCTTTCTTGTTCATTGATAAAGGGGGAAAATAAAAAGCAGAGAAAACTTAACCTTTATATTAAATTTTGTAGGCTTACACGCCAGGTTAAAACAAGGTTAAAGTTGATATTTGAAACTAAAAGGGCATTTTTTTCTTGTTTGTTTGTTTTTTTTCCCAACATACCATTTTCTGTGTGGTAGTTATGTAAGGAAATTACATTAAGTAACGTGTATAAGAATAACACTAAAAACATGCATGAATTAAAAGTCCATATGGCTCAGAGTGATATAGTGCATTTTACAAGCATGACTATAGTGGCCATTCCTCCCTTATTGTACCAATAAAGACCTACATCAGACTAGAGTATGAATTGAATTCAATCTGTATTATCATCAGTAATGATAGTTCTATCATGATGAACTCAAATTGGCCAAAGGCATCAAGTGCACCTTCCAACTACATTAAAATTCAGGGAGATGATGAACAAAAGGAAAGGAGAATAGGAGACAACTGTCCTAGTAAGAAGCAATCACCACTGCAACATTTCTTTGCGGTTCTGATCTGTGCAACTTGCATGATACTCTTACAACTTTCAGTAGTAAAATATTTACAAAGAGACAGGAAATATTCAGAATAAAGAAACAACTGCTGAGAGAGGCAGAATCACTGAGACATCAGTTTCTACCTATGGGACTTTGCAAATAATACTCCTGTAAGCCTATAAAATATGTACTTGCTGTTCAGAGACATACTCATAGAACTTTTCCCAGCTAACTCCTGAGTTTTTGATCTGAGATAAGCAGATGGATTCCTTCTGCTAATGAAGAGGAATAAACCTGTGTCAGTGGACATGCAAACTATACAGCACATGTCCCTGTAGGTATCATCTGCATTACCTAGAGAAAAAAATTAGTATCTAACTGTAACTATTACATCAACATGTTATCAACAGCTGAAATCCTGGAAAGATATAAAGTTTATAGTTATAAGTTCTATGTGTCTATGATCCAGTTCAACAAACGACTGACTTCTCCATGTTTGTTTACATTTCTAAAGTTAAGCAGCTAAGTGTATAATGAAATAATTTGTTGCATCAGGACCTTGATATTTTTTGCTTTGTTTTAAGAAGTCAGGTAAAGGAAAATCTAATCATAGAATCACAGAATCATAGAATACTTTTTGTTGGAAGGGACATTAAAGATCACCTAGTTTCAACTGTCTGCCATGGGCAGGGACATCTTTCACAGACCAGGATGCATAGAGCTTCATCCAACCAGATCTTAAATCTTTTCAGGGATGAGGCATCCACAACTTCTCTGGACAACCTGTGCCAGTGCCTCACTACCCTCACAGTGAAGAATCTGGTAAATGTTTTCTTCCTAACATGTATCCTAAACCTACTCTCTTTCAGTTTGAAGTCATCCCCTCTTGTCTTGTCCCTATATCTTTCTTGTAGGCACCCTTCTGGTACTGGAAGGCTGAAATTAGGTCACTCCTAAGTCTTCAGGCTGAACATCCCCATGTCTCTCAGCCTTTACTCTTAGGCGAGGTGCTCCATCCCTCTGATCACCTTGGTGGCCTCCTCTGGACTCCCTCCAACAGGTCCATGTCCTTTGCTTGCTGAGGACCCCAGAGCTGGTTTCAGTACTGCAGGTGGGGTCTCACCAGAGCAGGGTACAGGCACAAAAGCCCCTCCCTTGCTCTGCTGGGCACAATGTTTTGGATGCAGCCCAGGATACAGTTGGCTTTCTGGGCTGTGAGAACACATCACCGGGTCATTTCCAGCTTCTCACCCATCAGCATCCCCCAGTCCTTCTTGTCAGGTATGCTCTTGATCTGCTCGTCCCCCAGCCTGGACTGATACTGTGGGTTGTTCTGAAAAAAGGTGGAGTTCTTAGGTGAAATATAGGAAGAGATCTGGTTTCAAAAATACTTGGGTTATGTTATAAGTTCATTTTACAATTATAGGCTGTGAGCTACACTGGAGGCGTATTTTTGACCATTTCATTCTAAATCTATACCCAAAGTGTGGTGCTCTGTACACATACACAAAGATTGCATGTTGGATTAAGAGTATGTTCTTCTGCCCCTGGAGCCTATCTCACCATTGCTCAGTGGGTAGATACCATACTGTGACCTAAGTGTTTATTTAAGGAACCACAAGAGAGGTTTAATTCACCATAGATATAGCTGTTAAAAACAAACACTTAGATGTGAAAATAACTTGGTGGCCTGCACAGTGCAAGTGAGATGAGCATGAGGGGAATAGCTGCAGAATGTGCTGTGCCTCTTTGAAGTACTGACATTTGTAAGAGGTGTTTGAAAACATAGATTAACTTGTAAAAAGAAAATAGTCATGCTCCTGCTCTGACCTACCAGCATCCATTGAAATTTTATTTCCCCTTACACATTATCGAAAAAATGCTAAGAAATAATTATTTACTTGGAGTTCAGCTGAAGTACTAGCTGTTCAAAAGACAGTGGTTGAAAATAGGTAACAGACACAACTTACACCATTTACACAGTTGCTTCTATCACTTAAATGCCATGCTTAATGTATGACACAGGGGTTTTCAGCTCTGCTTATTTTAACTGGCTTCATCTGGAGTAAACTAAATCCATAGTTTAGACTAAATAGCTGTGAAGTCAAAACATGCAAATATTTTTGTGATTTAAATGCATAGCTTGTTTGGAAATGCTTATATTTTCTTATTATTCAGCTATATACTCCAAAGCTATAGCTTTATGTCCAAAGAAAATTTCTTCAACTAGACTTGAAATCAGTTTTATCTATGCCTTGGTATGAAACAAAGTAAACTTTATGAAAACCTAAAAATGAAATCTTAAAATTCTCCAGATAATATGGAATTTTTTTATCTATTCATGTCCAAAATTCCTCTTTTATCACTTTTCCTCAGCACAGTGGTTAAAACCAATCAAGCTTTCCTGGAAAACTACAGCACTTTTTTCTTTCTTCTATATTCATAGTGAAAGACTTAAAAGAGATACCCAGGCCAGAGGCTCACTGTTTGTGAGCAAGGTACTGGAGGATATACCTAACCTGAAGTGTCATTAGAAATGATTCTAGAATAAATTAATGAAACAAAGAATGAACTTGACAGACCAAGATGGTATTCTTCAAAGTATGAAATAGCTGGCCTATTTAACTGTGGTGTGTGAGCTATCTGGGAAAATTGCTCCAGCAGATTTGGGACAGAGGGTGAGAAACATAAAGGCAACTTAAAAAAAAATAAAATACCTAGAGCAAACCTCCCAGACCTACAAATAAGAAATCTGATTTCTGTGCTGGAAGAAAATAGTAGAAAGTTAATAGGAGGCAGACTGTGCATACATATACACACAATCACAATAGCATGTGATATTCTGGGGATGAGTCAAACACTGTTTTTTGGAGTAAGGAATCATATCTTGCTAATCTACTAGAATTCTTTAAAGAATTCTTTCCAAAGAACAAGAGTCGTCAAGTTGCTATAGGCTATTACAATCTCCATAAAGCTTTTGAAAAAGATTTTACTAAAAAGTGAAGAAAATCTCAGTTGGCATAACATAAATGGGAATGTCATTAAAAGTGTAAACAACCACTTAAAAGATTTGAATTAAAAGGTAGGAATGAGTTGTAGGTAAGTGTAAATGGCAGAGGGCATTATTAGAATCCTATAGGAATTAATGCTAGGGTGTGCTATTCAATTTATTTATCCATGATTGTTAAAAGAATTTGAATGAGATGGCCAAGATTTCTAATAATATTGAGTCATTTTGGGTCATAATGAGAAATACTCACCAAAAAATTCAGAAATTGATTATTGTATGCCTAGTGTCTAAGAAATAAAATGGCAAACATAATTCCATGTTTATTAAAAGGAAATTATTTTATGAGGACAACCTATCAATTTCAAATATAAAAGGATAGAATCTGAACTATGAAAAAGGTTTTGGATGTGACATCAATAATTTTTTATGCAAACATTAGTTCATTGCTCAGTAGTTATCAATGAAGCAGGTAAAATGTAATAAATTATTAGGAATTAAATGCCTGACAGAAAAAAGAACATATTCATAGTTTTAAATGATCCACAGCATGCCCATTTCTTGACTACTGTTCTGGTTAGACAATTTCTAAAACAATATAGCTCACCTTCAGAAAATGCAGAGAAGAGTGAATGAATTTTTATAAGAGGGACATATCAATAGACAAAGATTCTTCAGCCTGGAAAAGACATTAAAGAGGTCTTTAATATCATGGAATAACCTGGAGAAAGAAAATAGCAAACGGTTCTTGAATCTCATATTATGAGAATTAGTGGAAACTAAAAGAAATTATGAGGTGGCAGGTTTAAAACAATCATAAGGAGTTGCATTTCCATGACATGTATTAATAAACTTCATAAGTGTTTCATATCAGTTGTTGTAAATGCCAAAATTTTTCAGCATTCAAAAAGTAATTGTACAAATTCACAAAAATGGAATTCTGAAATTCTCAATTCAAACTTATAACCACCAGTTCAGAAGTTGGATTCCAAAGAAATCCCATTATATACATGTTGTGTTCTTCCTTGTACCTTTCTTTACACATCTGTCTGGTTAATGGTTTTATGCAACACAGCTGTTTCCACGTTGTGGTTTTATTGTATTTTTTGATAATCAGGCACTCTTTCTTTCTTACATATTACATAAATATAATGAGAAGATGAAAGCATTAAAAAACCCAGAAAATAAATAGATAGAGAAAAAAAAACTAAGAACAGAACATAAATTTTACTTATAATTACTTTTTTAAATGACCAATTTGACAATTGATTCTGAGTTGCCACAGCTCCTAAAGAGCTGAAAACAAACAATGCAATCCCTTCAATATTTCAAAGGGGTCTCTCTAGAGTAAGATACTTTCAAAATATATTTCATCCCATAAAAATTTTCTCCTTTGTAGATTTATTTTCATGTTCAGGAGTTTCATGGGCAATGTTCAAATAGTTATTGAAGTTCTTTTGATTTTGCTAACCCTTTTTTTCTCTCCTCCTTTTCAATATTGCCCTTACAATTGTCAAATACATTTTCAATCAGCATTTAATTGTGGATTCAACACATTCCACACAACTCTGAGGAAACAACAGATTAAGAATACTCCTTCCTACCAGGGAAACAAAATGCAGCATGCTTTAGATATACTGAATTTATAGCATCCTTGGTACTAAGTTTTAGGCTTGTTTTCTTTTCTTTCTAGCAACACATTTTTTGTCTGTAAAAACAAATCAAAGTTTTGTATGAGTCTGAGCTAGGTCTCCTGAAGCAGAGCTGAAGTCATATCAATGTCTCTCTCTGCATCTGATTGAAGAAAATGCAGCCCCAGTTCATAGCTCATTGCTTTTACACCTGTCTGCATCAGATTTCACTTGTAGCTGGATATGACATTGGCTGAACTAACATCCTCTCTTCAGCTTACTTCTTGGTACTTAATGTCAAATACTATTATTACAAAAGTACCAGCTGGAGGCTGGGGGAAGGGTTGAAGTGATTTCAAAAGGAATATTTCAGGTCACAGAAGAGACGTAAAACTTTTGCATACTTAGTGTGTTTTGATGCAAAAAAAAACGTGTTACAGGCAGTTAAGTCCATTTATCAGGGCAAGTTAATGAATTTAATTCTCTGTTTCATAAAGTACATGAAATGGAAATTTTCTAAGCATTTTGAGATGTGTTAGTAATAGAAGTAAAATACTGTCTAACGTGGCAAATTCCACCATTTCTTTGGCAATTTTGAGGTCCTGTCTGGATTTTATTGTACCAGAAATAATGACTTCTATTTTTAAGATGCATTATGCCGACACAATCATTAATAATAGCACTATATTCTCATGGGTTCAGACATTAATTTTTCCCTTTCTTTTCTATTTGGTGTGTGTGACCATATGTTTTTTAGCTACTTTTAACTGAAAGATCACCAGTTGTCTGTCACTTGGGATTTTTTTGTACTGTGAAAGGTGCCTGACTTAGTTCCTGTTTGTACAGAGTGGTGAAAATGAAGAACACTGCTTTGATCGGTAATATCTGTATTTGGCCAGGATCTCCAATTCTAATCTACAGCATAGGAGTTCATATAAACCAGGCACTGAGATGATCTCCATAGGTGAAAATAACATCTTTGCTAGACGTGTATTCTAGCATGATTTTTAATATTTTCTTAGTGATTAAGATTTAGGATGGAGCTCAGTCCATCTAATTTAGGCATTTCTTTGCCAAGGCACATAACTGATAGTTCATCCCTCCTAGTCTAAGTACCTAGAGTTTCTACTTGGAGACAAGAAAAGGTCTTTAAAGAGTATTTCTTCTAAATATAAGTCTTTAACTGGAAAATTAGAGACTGTGAGGATGGGTGGATTCCAAAGCAGAAGAGCTGGTCTGAAGACATCCATACACTAGGTGCTGTATTGGTCCTTTGAGCCTTTCATTCACATTAAATGTAGGTTTTTTAATTGGACCAATTAGACTTTTATTGGCTCCTAAACAGAAACTGCCACTAATTCCTAAGTGCGTTTAGTAGTTAGTCTAGTTTACAGTCAGACTAAAAGATTACTCCTAAATGGAATTGGGCTTCTCCAGAGACCTTCATAAAAACTGCAGATTAAGGACACCTAACTCTGGATTAATAAGAAGCTCAAAGCAGGAGATGTCTTCCAGAATAAGTAGTTCTGAACAAACATGTGTAATTAAGTTTAGTCTTACACTGTTCTCAACTAATTAAGGAGACATCTAATTAATTTTGTACAAAGTGCTAGGAAAACATGGAGATTGGATTGTCATACCTACTAGACATCTAAATACAAGTTTAGAGGAGGTTTTGTAAATTATAGTCTTCTTTTAGGTGTGTATACTGTCCTTTGCTTAAGCAATTGAGCAGTTTTATGTATTCATTAACTGAATTTATGTTTCTAAATTTAATTTTAGACTAATTCTGGATAGGATTATTAGCATCCTGAGATTGAAAGGGCAAGTAGCTTTCCAAGGTATTTGGATTCATACATGAAATAGGTTAAAATTAAAAGATGGGAATTCAAGGAGGGAAGAACTTGTACAATATCCTGTCATCCTCAGACTGGTGCAGCCTGATGAACATTCAGAGTCAGTCTTAGACAAACCTAGGAATAAGGGCAAGAGTTGTCAGTGACACACAGGAAGGTGGGCAAGAGACTGTTCAGTGGAACTAAAGATTACTGCATGTCATAAAGACAAACATTAATTTTTAAACTTTTGTCTTGTGAAGTATTTTCCACTGCTGCAAAAAAGACACAGACCATGTGGAATAACATAAAAAGAACTGCAGCTTGTCAGACCTGTGAAATCTGCTCTACCTAGAAATGGAAACGTTCTAGCCGGAGCGTATTTCAGAGGAGATGGACCTTCTGAAAAGTCTTGAAGAAGGCACTGAGTATGACCTAGAAGATAATACCTGTAAGGAACAAATGTGAGTTATTTAGACCAAATTTTTTAAAAAGTGACAACCTAATTTTATTTTTTTTTTGTTACATTTACATAAAGCTATAGACACACAGCTTTTCACATACTTGAGGACTGATGTACTGAGGAAGTGTCATCTTTTGAACATTGGTGGTGCAATGGGCTTAATTTCCAATAGAAGAGACTGGGATTAAATTTGAGAATAAACCTTTAACAATATCAGTATTGTAACACTGGAACAGGGAGGAAGGTAAGGTGTTTCTGATATTGAGGTCTTTAAGAACAGATTAGAGAAAGATCTGGTAAGAATGTAGCTAATGTAAATGTGGCCAATCCTGCTTATATGTCAAGTTAAATACAACCAGCCCTGGGGTCCATTGCTTCCATTATCCAGAAATAAATTATATTTTACCATCTAATTTTTTTTCTTTATTTACATAATGCTATAGACAACCAGTTGCTTTTAATTGCAGGTAATGAGTTTCTGGTTTTGGCAGTTTCACAGATTTTTAAAAGACTTGAGGACCCTACTGAAAAAGAAATGGTAATTAACCCTGTGTGCTTAAGTTTCTTAGAAGAGAATGATATGAGGAGATGCAGGGTGGGATGTAAATAAGACTGATTTATATGCCACCAGGCTGAATGTTATGGCTGATACATCTAGATGACAGGATGTCATCCAGAGGGATGTGGACAGGCTCAAGATGTGGGCTCATGGGAATCTCATGAGGTTTAATAAGACCAAGTCAAAGTTCCTGCAACTGGGTTAGGAAAACCTCCAGTGTCAATCCAGGCTGGGAGACAGATTGCTGAGGAGGACTTGGAAATGCTGGCAGCCGAGAGATTGGACAGGCCCTGGCAATGTGTGCTCACAGCTCAGAAATCCAACTGCATCCTGGGCTGCATCCAAAGCAGCGTGGCCAGCAGGATGGGGGATGAGGTTCTGCCCCTCTGCTCCACTCTGGTGAGACCTCACCTGCAGTGCTGAATCCAGCTGTGGGGTCCCCAGCACAGGAAGGACAAGGACCTGTTGGAGCAAGTCCTATGGAGGGTGACCAAATAGATTAAAGAGATGGAGCACCTTTCCTATAAGAAAAGGCTAAGAGAATTCAGACTGTGCGGCCTGGAAAGAGAAGGCTTAAGGGTGACCTAATTGTGTCCTTCCAGCAGCTGAAGGCAGCCTGCCAGAAAGATGGAGGGAGACTTTTAACAAGAGCATGTAGTAACAGGACAAGAGGAAATGGCTTCAAACCAAAAGAGCATAGGTTTAGGTTCCATATTAGGAAGAAATTCTTTACTCTGCAAGTGTTGAGACACCGGAATGGGTTCCTCAGAAAGTTGTGGTTGCCCCATTCCTGGCAGTGTTCAAGGCCAGAAGGGTGAAGGAGGTGATTCTGGAAGCTGGATGAAACTCTGCATTGCCTGGCCTGTGAAAGGTGTCCCTGCCCATGTAAGGGACTTGGAGCAAGATGACCTTTAAGGTCTCTTTCAATCCACTCTATTCTATGATTCTGTGATTCCATACAGTTAATAAGGAGGTATGTTGATGCCTAACCAACCCTAGCAGCCAAAATTCTGGGGCTTGTCATCAGTGTGTCCTACCAAGGCCATTGCAATTTTCATATTTCTTTTAATGGCTCATCCAGCAGGTTTCCCCTTATCTGACTTATTGTTTTGTTTCAATGCATTTGATTACTTTTTCATGCATCAAACCAGTGAAGAAGATATCTGTGGAGGATTGTTATCTTAACTGAACCTTTTTCAGCCACATTCAGGAGTGTGATAGGGAATAAAATGTTGCTCTGGGTTAAAACCTTCAAACAGAATTTTCTTTAAGAAGCCCTAGTTTGAAGTTGAACTTGGGCAGCAGCAGAGTAGTGAAAGGAATGTTCAGCAGGGTACTCTTTGCCTGTTCTGCTAATATCCAGCAAAGTCTGATCTAGCTCTAGTTCCCTGAAGAAGAAATTTGCACACATGCTCATCTAAGATTTGCTAAAAATCGGCAGCTACGTTCTCCATATTGTTCCGTGCCTCCTTGTTCTTCCTACATCTCTAAAAGATTACTTTTACTGTAATTGTCACTCTCAGCTGCTGCAAACCATGTACCGTGGGGCATCTGAAATGAGTGAGTCCTGAGTATTCTCAGTGATTCCGCCAGGACTTGTGAGAGCAGAGTCTGCCTGACAAAAATTTAGCTGGACTAATATAAATTCAGACAGTCTCATCAAAGTGTAAGTGTTGAAGGAACTGGTCTTGTTTCAGGAAACTTGAAGTAGGAATATAGGGACTGATGGAGAATTTTGCTGAAAGGCATGTGTCGAATTAGTGTTTGTTAGCAGACTTAGAAGAAGAGTATGAATCCTCGATTTGAGTAGGAAGCTGGAAATCTGAGTCCATGAAATTTCTTGTCTTCTCTTGCTCCATTTTCTTCACTTCCTGCTGCTTTTAAAATGGCGTATGTTGATAGCCTGTTGAAGATATTTTACTGTCTGAATGAAATGTCCTTGTGGAATCATACAATGAACAACTTCGTAAACATCTCTTGTTGCCTCAGAAATTCATTCCTCTGTAATGGGATTCAGCAAGGAGTTCTATGTAAGCTCTAAGATAATCACATCAGTCTTGCCAGAAAAGTAGAGAACACTAGAGGCTGTCAAAATGGAATAAAAAAGGAGAAAGAGGGGAAAAAAAAAAAAAGTGATCTTACACTTGTGGTACAGAATTTAAATGTTAAAATATGTTTGTTTCTACAATTTCAGAGAATACACTACCCTCAAAGCTCAACATACAAAAGTTTAAAATAAATAAAAGGAGATGGAAGAGCAAATCTAATTCAGACACAACAGTTTCGATCTTTGCTTGTTTTTTTTCTCTAAGACCTCTGGACTTCGCTGAATTCTTCATTTATTTTCCTTAACAATAAATATGACAGCAGTAAAACATGAAGTACAGAGTAAATATTTCTTCTGTTCAGTGGTCAGAGATTTTTCATAAAATCCGTCTTTTACAGCTATAGCACCATCTCTGCAGTGTATGCATCAGCCCATATTCCTACAGTATATAAAGGAGTTTTTCGTGTATTTGATGTACAACACAAACAGGTTTTGTACAAAGAAATTCTACTTATATTACTTTTACTGTTTGAAGTGAGCTCTGGTAATGTAGGAAATAGAATTTATAGCTCTATTAGAGAAGACTCTTTTGACAGAGAAATGTGGGGGAAAGAGGAAATTGCATTTAAATGATCCACAGCAGCTGCATGGTTTTTGTACATGACAGGACTATCACTCCTTAGTCTCATGAAGTTTGATGGTTCTACTGAGTCTCCAGGTCCAGGAGGCACGGGAATATTAGAAATAAACATTTTGAACTGAAAGTACAAGTATATTAAAGAAAATCCTGCAACAATTATGACAAAAGCCCCTAACATGTAAGAAGGTAAACATGTTGTCTTGTATTTATTTGCCAAACTCTCATTCTGATTAACTCTTTTCATACTTACCTAATAGGAAATTAATCTTAAATTTCTTAATCTGAAGTGTATATACTAGCAGTTCTCTTATTTGCTCTCCAGAAAGTAACATAGATGGCCGAAAAAACTTGAAGCTGCAGGAAAATAACTATGGACAAAATAACATTTTAAAGAGTTTAAAAAGAAATTATAAGGCATAATTCAACTTCATACTTCTAATTTTCATAGTACTCTACTGACTTCCATCTATAAAAGGTCTCTTCTTATTTTGACATGAATATAATATTTCCTTTGTAGAAAACTTTAAGGGTTTAACTTTTCATTTGAGGTAATGCAACTGCTCTTAGAAAGGTGTTGAAATATCTTTTTAGAGAGGTCTTAACCACCAAGCAACTTAAAAAGTCATCAATTTATTATTTGGATTGCACTAATGCTGTAAACTGTCCTTTTTATTAAAAGTAAAATAAAATAAAGTAATATAACATAAAAATGTATAGGATTAAATGTTTAAACTTTACTAAGTTGATTGCTCTTTTCATCACTCAGAAGAGGATATCTAGGTCCATTCTTATTTCCTTTATGCCCAAACTGAAATATTAATCTTCTTTGTCAAGACACCAAAGATAATTCACAGTTGCTGCATGGAAGGTGATTGATGATTTGATCACAGTTGAGAGATGCCAGGTTTAGATCCAAATAGATTTACAGTCTCACAGTTAGATGTTACATACCATGGTTCTCCTGGCCAAATGGAGGTACCATTAGAAAACACACGCAGGTAGGAATGTAGGCGTATGCATGTTTTCACACATGAAATCCTAAGCCAAATTTAAGTTATTGCAAAAGGTTTCTAATCAGGCAGAACAAGTGTTGTTGATTAATAAGGATTTTGTAAAAAGACATTAACCTTATTTGGACCAGCACATGCATGCAAAGTCCGACTACTACAGTTCTGATTGCATTAACTATAAAATCAGAAGAGGTAGAAAATTCGGCTGTTTCTCTGTGAATGAAGATTTTGCAGTATTGTGCAAATATGATACTGGACTTCCACTGCAAGAGTTTTAACACCCATTACAGTTGTGCCTCAAGTATAATTTTCAATCTTTAAATTTGTTGTATCTAGTGTTACTAATACAACAACAACAACAAAAAAAAAGCGGCAAAATCCCCCAAGCTATGTAAGCATAGTATACTCACAGGGTGGTTTGGGCTGAAATTACCTCTACCATGATAATTAATTGGGTCAATGATAAAATATTCTATAGGGTCAGAAGTATGTCTCATCTGGTCTGTTCCTCCATCCCTAACAATGTCCAGATTTCACAGAAGCTAAACTTGGTATTAAACGTTGCTCATTGAAGATCTCTTGAAGATCTCATGCAAATTCCTGATAGCTTGACATCTGCTTATATCACAAAAAGCATGGATTATTGTATGGTTTTACTATAAGCAAACTCCACCATGGGCTTTGAATTACCTTTTCAGCTCTTTATCAACCTGCTGACACAGATTACTGCTTCTGCAGCAGGCCTGGCAGAAGAGCTGTGTGTCTGTACTCTTCTAAGATTACTAAGATTGTCCTAATGCATATTCATCATTGGTGATGCCAGCCTGTATGCTTGTCTGTGAACCTGATGCCCAGACCATGCCTGTATCTGCTGACACTGCTGTACACTTATCTCCAGCAGCTGCTTGAACTCTGACTTTGAGGAGTCAGTAACAACATACAGCAAAAAGCTCTTCATTCAAATTACATATCAAGGGAAAGACCACCGCTGTTCATCAGTATTCTGAGAAGGACACAGAGTTTTTAAAAAGTATGCACGTCACCCTCTCAGCCCAAGACAGATCAGCATTTCTGACAGAAATAGTTGCATAAATAGCTCCAGTTAATATGAACTTCAGTTTATCCTACAAGTTTCACTGTGCTGGCAGGATTATCTTCTGAGGACAGCAATGCTTTGAAAATTTTTTTAACATGAAGCTGTGGCAGAAGGACAAGATTCAGTCTTTTTAGATATTTTTAAAAACCTGCTTTTCTAGCTGCAGAGTGAACAGTGTAAGCTGCAATGTTTCTCAGAATTACACACATTAAACCTAAATACCAATGGACTTTAGATTTTACTGGTCTGTTTTCGGCAATCAAGCAGTTAATCAGATTCTTGCAGCAGTGTTTAGGGATCACATTAGAAAATACCTTGTGTCTTACTTTGAGCAAGTACTGGAAGAGGAGCTTCCTGTTACTGGTCAGAATAAATCCTCATCTCTCTCTTCCTTACACTCTGTCTCTATTCATTAACCTCTTCTTTTACTTCAGAGAATTTACTGGAGTCATCATCTCTGATCGTAAGTGAACTCTTCTCAGTGATTCATGCTGTCCATCCCTCCAAGAGATGCCTTATCCCAGTTTTGCAGGGTTTGCTGCATGGGCACCACAGTCTCCTCAAGTGCATCAATCAGAGCATCACAGCGCTTTTGACCTGCTGCTGGTCCTTTCCTGCTCTAATCGTCCAGTGGGAGAGATCAGACACAGTTCATGGTGAGGTGTTGGAGTTCTCTATAAATAGGATTTGCCTTTCCCCTCATCGTTGTTTTTCATTCCGATGGTATAAGCTAGAAATATAACAAAATTTTAATATTCACAGCAGGAAGTAATGTAAGGAATATATATTGTAAATATCTCAAGCTGTCTGGTTTTGTTGGGAGGGAGTATAATGTGGTTTTTCATGGAGTAGTGATGTTAAAACATAGCAAAAACCTCCTTTTCTTCAGAAAAAATATATGCATCAAGGCAAGTAATTTCAGTCAAGATGAAGTTGTATAACTCTAGTGAAGAAAAATCACTATTAAGTGCCTTCAATGTAGGCTATAGAAAAGCACCTGTGAAATGAAACCAAATTTACAATGGATAAAAATGGTCAGTATGGGAGAGTGCAGAATTCATAGCAATTTTTTTCCATTGTTTTGGCTTCTATGAGATCAAAGCTAATACATCATTGCTTTATTGTATGCTCAGTGAAATAGAAAATAAATTAAATTGCAAGATATTGGGCTTTGTCCCTCTGAAAAGGCACACTGAGTTCAGATAATAATTGTAACAATATCTACTGAAGACAGATTTTACAGGTAGCTCATTATTGCCACACCATGATTAATTACGGTTGTCTTGTGTAAATCAAGACTCACTAAAATACAATCTAACTAATCTATTTTCTGTGAATCATACATGTTTGTCAATTTTCAGGCAATTATAAAAAAATGTCCAGAATATGAAAAGACATGTCACATTGTACTAGAGCCACTAAAGGTGTAGTTTCATGATAAACCTGTCTCAGGCAAGGTTCCCACTCTGTCACACTGCTCTGCCTTCATGATGAGCCAGCTGTGCTCCAGAAGATGCATTACAGTGTTAAGCCAAATGGAAGCCCAAGCTAATATATTTACTCCTGTGGAAGGCTTAGCCTACCCTCAGAGCAGGCAGAGCTAACTCTTACTTGCTGTCAGACAAGTTTGCTTATAGCTGGGCAGCTGGGCAGTTTGTGTGTCAGTGGAGTGAAAAACTATCCATACCTATGATTGTCCATGAAATCCATGTTAATAAGCATTTCACCATTTTCTGTGAATGACTAAAATTTCCCGGCAGATTTTTGTCTTTATTTTAAATAAATATTGTATGTGCTTAAATTAGAAGCTATATAATTGACTTTTAACAAATTGTTTTTAAATTTCAATGTCAGGAATAAAAGATGTCTTCTTCAAGGGGTTCATTTTCTTATCATCTTCATCAGCTTTTAGTTGCCTAAAAGATCATGCAGCTCCATGCCAATGATTTTCAGACAGTTTGTAATTTCCCTAAGAGTTGGATCAAAGAAAGGACTCTGATGTTTCTGAGTAATAAACTGAGAGCACTGGGATATGTGAAATCCTACTCCTCTCTTGCAGTAAAGTCCAGAAATTTGGTAGGTCCATCTGGCAAATTCCACAGTTTTCATTCTTTACATCCCATTCTCAAACAAAGGGAATGACTGTTTTGACCCTTAGTTTTTAAGAACGCAGCTGCGACAAAAAGCTGCTGCTTGTTTAGAGCAGCAATCATGGAAAACAGTTACTTTTATTTAATGTGTTCTTTAACTTAAATATACCTTATCCTAAAACTAAATGGAAAACCTCTCTGGCCTGGAAAGCAGCCTAGCTGCTAGGGTCTAGAACAAGTTGAAAGGATGATAGCTTCTTCCTTGAAACTGTACGGATGTACAAGATTCATACAGACAAGAGACTGTGAGATAGTAAAATGTGGAATAAATGGAAAGGTGGCATCACACCCCAGACAGGGGAAGAAGTCTTCGGTTTTTGTTCCTAGTTCCAGGATTATACTTTAGGTTTTCATTCATTTCGTATTAGTGGGGGGAAAAAGGATCGATAGGATAGGATAGGATAGGATAGGATAGGATAGGATAGGATAGGATAGGATAG
>JANRMJ010000066.1:88139750-88207645 GCA_025584955.1 Alethe diademata | reverse complement strand
TGGTCTCACCACAGCCTGCAGAGGAATCTCAGCTCTGGCACCTGGAGCACCTCCTCTCCTCCTCCTGCTGCTGGCCGGAAAAATCTGTGCCCCACTTTGTTTCAGTTTTCTTCTTAAATGTGTTGTCACAGAGGCGTTACCAGCCTCTCTAATTGGCCAGTTTTGGCCAGCAGCATGTCCATCTTCCAAGCCACCAGGGATTGTCTGTGCCAGACTTGCTGGAAGATTCTAGCAGCTTCTCACAAAAGCCATCCCCATGTTCCTCCACCCCCACCAAAAAACCAGGCCATGCAAAAACCTTCATACCCCTGTTTAGGTACTCTAGCTGTAAAACGGTATGCCCCTGTGCAAAGCATGGTAGAAATCCAGAGGAAAAAAAATGTGTTTTCTGTCCCAGAGAGTTTGTAATCTAAGTGTAAGGGAAGAGAGAATGTACACTGGCAGGTGGAATTGACAAAATGCAAGCATCTTCTTGCATTGACAAAATGCAACTATCAGTTAAACCAGTGAGCATTACAGCGTGGGAAGTAGTTCTGTTATTGAACTGCATAAGAAACATGGACATATTTACATAAAATCTTAGATAACAGATTTTATTATTCAATTAAATTCTGGGCAAATACCCCTCTGGACTGGTTTCAACAGAGCTGGGGGGCTGAGCATATAATCATAAGGGCTTTATAGACTTTACAATGTCACACAAAACTGAGAGGAATTAATGAGAGAAATAAATAGAAAATACTCTAAAATCTCAGAAAAGACTTTAAAATCTCTGGAGTTTTCAGCAAATCTGTATCTCAGTCAATTAAATATTTCCTTTTTTGTCATGATAAATTAGCACACAACAAATCCAAGAGAGGACAGAATCAATAAGTAATTGATAAAGTAATAATTAAAAGCAAAGCTTTAAAACCTTCCTCATTTTAAATATTTCACTCTTGTCAGTTGTTGAATCCACTGGGTTTAAGGATGTGCTTCTCACACTCCACATACTTTGGCAATAATGCACTTGACTCAGATGGGCTGAGGGGGTCGATGAACATACTGTTTCATGATACTATGGTGCAGATGCAAACAGTAAAAATTACAAGATCTCTTAATGTTGGCTTTTAAAAAATCTGGTTTGATTTATCATCAAGTAAACAATACACAAAAATCAGGAATTAAAACACCTTCCAAATCTGAAAAGACTTGCAGAAGCAGGATTTATTAGGAGCTAAAATAACAGAAAATGTCTCACTTCAAAAGTGAAGGAAAAAGATTTACAAAGATTTCGTTCAAGAAAACAGGTGGGAATAAATGATCTATTTATGCCTAAGACTAAGTAATCATTAAAGCTTCCAAGTGTCCATACACAAACGTATGCAGAATATCATCTATGTATGAAGAACAAAAAAGGTGCCATTTCAAATTTTGACATGTATTCAGTTTTTAAATATCAAAAATGTTGAATAGGAATGACAGTTCTCAGGAAATGTTCCTTCTTCTGCTTCTAAAACACTATGTGAACTCAGGCAAGTCCTTCACCTTAAATGATACCATTTCCCTATTTCTAACATAACATTATTCACAGATTATTTGGTATGAGAATTTAGTTCATGTTTGTACAGCTTTCTGGCATCTATTGAAAAATGAGGTACTAAAAAGGCACATATCAGTAATCCAAGTAAAAGAAATTACCTCTGGCACAAAAAAATTACCAGAAGTACATTTTATTTTCAACATTCACTCAAGTGCTTTTCTGAGTAGATACTGTAGCATTGCATTTATAGTATTATTGTGTATTTTAGGATACTGCTATTTGAAAATTGTGGAAAATATGAAGTATGTAGGGAAACACATTTACATATTTGCTCAGTTTCTTTTCCAGGAGACCACTGAAAAGGCTTTATGGCAAGTAGATAGTCTATGATTCATTGTACAGAGAAGAAATGAACTTTAGCAAAGACATGTTCTGGTTAAGGTTTTCCTTTTCTATTCATTATTCATAAAAATAATTTATTATTTCAGTTGATATGTTTATTGTGAAGACTTTAAAAAAGTCCAAATAATCCAAATCACTCCACAGTCTTCCTTTGAAAAATATCAGACACATTGCCATGCATTTCATGATCACTGTACTAGAGTATCACAACCTGTCTGGGTAAATACATGATATTTACAGAATAAAAAGTTAATAAGAACAGAATAATTTTTGTTGTTGTTGTTTTATGAAAGTTCTCCCATCTGCTGCACAGAGACATGGATTTGATTTTGTTATATCAAAAGCTGTACAGTTCTTTGAAAAATCACACTATATTTGAGACTAAGAAAAATGAGCTCTTTAAAAAAAAGTAAGAATAAAAGAAAAATGATACATCATATAGTACATAATCTCTGCTTCTCACCAAGATCCTAAAGGTGAACTAACTGCTTGCGTAAATTAGCATGAAATATGATTTGTAGTAATCAGCCAGAAACAAAAAGAACATAAAATGAAAAATTGTAGTGATTTCTTGTTATTTATTTGCCCACAATGCAACAAAAACAACTCAGATATGCTTAGAGCTAGGTAAAGCAGTAAAATTGTTATCATTCCCACTCATTTTCTGCAACTTAATCATTCCCAGCTTAATTTTCTGCAGAATATGCTAAAACCTATTTTACAGGATTTTTTGGCATGAACATTTGACCTCATTTGGTTTTAATTAAGTTTTGGGGTATATTTCAAACCTTTCTGGGTTCAATCCGTTTTATTCACAGATATTCCGTTTTCTTTGCTCTTCTGTGTTTCATAGGGACTCTCCAGGGGCTTAGCAGGTTTACTCTTCCAAATTGTACTATTAAGCCCAGCAAAGCAAAAACTCAGTACTCCAGACCTGTCTGTCCAATATCTCAACTGTCCTGATCTGTTCTTCAAAATCTGCCTTCAGTTAAACACTACTTCAAGAGGGAAAGCAATAACACCCGTTCATTGTATAGTCTGATCTTGAAACGCACTCAGTCTACCAAAACAGCAGAGAAAAGAATAAGCCAGGTTGGTTCTCTGAAACCCATGAAAACCACCAAAATATATCCCTAATTTCTAAGCAGTTATTGATGCTTTTCAGCACCACAAGGAACCACCAGCCTGGCCATTTTTTCCAGACAATATTTTAGGATCTGGTTGAACTGTCTGTTTACAGGTTCAGTCAAGGGCAAGAAAACAGACATCTGAGACATCTGAGTCATCAATAATGAACTAATATTTAAGGGGAAAATATTGTATGAAGTAGAAGCAATCCATACAACATAACAAATTTAATACAGTCCGTCCAATTCACAGACCTACAGCATTCACTATTTGTCTCCCAAATCCTGGCCAGGGCATTTTCAATTGAGTTGACACATCAGAAAAAACACTGTAAATTTTTAAAGTAACCACAGAATCTTCAGTGTTTGAAAAGAAAGTAAACAAACAACTAATAAAATACATCAATATTTCTGTCCAAAATACATATATTAAGACTTGCTATATGTTTTTTAGTCATAATTTTGTATGTGTACAGTAATGCCTCCATGCTGAAAAAGAAATGTCACAACACATGGGTATTTCTTTAGTAGTAATAAATGTCAGAAGAATTTTGAATTAGCAAGATTTCAAAAAGAGTAAAATAAATATACATACCGATGTATAGAATATTAGATTTAAATAAATAGTGGTTATAATATTTGTCTGAAGAAAAAAATATTTCAGTTTTGATTGTATCAAATAATAAACTTAATTCAGTTGGTTAGGAGTTTGAGAGAGCATATTAATGCTCTTTAAATTATTTGCCTTGGTATTCACATCAAGTTGAGTAAGCTATCATATGTGATATACAAAGATCTTTTCCATAATTATTCTGCAAGTGTCAAATTTTTTGCCTTTAATGTCTTTCACACACATATTTTAATCAACTTAGCTCCTGTGTCTGACTGTTCTTTACAAAGTGTTTGAAACACCAGAAAAAGAGAATATGACAGAAGTTTTGAATTTAATACCCAAAGTTCTCATGCTATAATCTGGTACATCAATTTATTTCAGATATGTCTGATTTTTGAAACAATGGCTTATGACAGTGTCATTTTCCATTTTATGACCAGCTTCTGTTGCAGGCAACTGAAATAGATATTATTTTTTCCTTACCTCCTGAAAAATTCAGTTAGCTTACAAGCTTGAATTGCCTTTAAGTTTCTCTGTTTCTTGTTCTTATATTAAAACATTACTTTTTTTCCCTTGAGTGTTTCCTCTGCCTGCTATAAGACAATGTTTCTGCTCTGTAAAACCTAACACTAATATTATTCTGTACCTGTTCATTTTCTATACCATTAACCTTTTCTCACTTTTCAATATATTTTTATGCATTAGACTTTGCATATTTTTAAGAATTACAATTTTGTTTCTATGATATTCCCAGTAATTAAATGTTAAATTAATTTTTAGTCTATCATTAAGCTAGCAGAAACACAGTATTGTTTACTGCATTTAACAACATCTGCAATTTGGCTGTGTTTTTGTCTGTATACCAAAATATGCATTCTGCAATGTGTTACATATAAAAAAAAACATAAGATAAATTTATCAGACAAAAGTAATGCAGTACACAGAGGTTTCCAATTGAAAAAATTCTTGTTGGCCTTTTTTGTACCTGGCAAGTCAGCCAGATTCAGGTTTCCTATGAAGAAGAGAAACTGGTGATGGAAGTATGGGTTTCTTCCTTTGTGCTTATTTCCTAGGAAAGTTATATAACTCCACTTTCCTGGAACACTGCAGAGATGGAATGAATGAAGGGGTTCTGTCTTTGTATCATGCCTCTTCCACAGTTTCAGCATTCACTTCTCTCAGGATCAATTCATTTGAAGGAAAGCCTCTTTCTGTCCCTCACCCCCTCTGCCATGATTGTACTGACAGAGAGAGCACATTTAAACTCAAAATTCAATTTTCACAACCAGAAGAAAGATGCCTCTGTCTGGAGAGACAGATTTCTGGTATGAGCCAGTTGCCCTTCCCAAAAGAACTCCTCCATGCCCTCTGTGACAGCAGAGACTCAGGGTCTGCAGGCCAAGAGAGTTTAAACTCTACTAGTGACCTGTGCTGTGAGATAACATAACTGTACACACAAAGCTTGTCACTCTGGATCAGATTTGGCTCTGCACAAAACAAGAATTAGTGAAACTGGTGACTCCTTGTAAAGGGGCCTCTTGGTCATGCCAGCTCTGTGACTTGTGGCAGCCCCTTTACCCAAAGACAACTGACACAAACTACATCAAAAAATTCTCAGATAAGAAAATTGTTTTTCAGCTGCTGACCTCTTGCTTATAGTAGCCTACTTTAACACTTTGGCTATCATTCACATGGTTTAATGTGCTCTAACTCATACACAGTAACTTCCCACCTGTAGCTATATACCTTAATTTTCTGGACTACCCTAATACAGATTTTATTACATCAGCATAAGCTGTAAATCAAGTAACCATTAATAAACATGGTTCTAGGTTGTCATATGATTTTGAAAAAATTCAGGGAAATGTTTCTCACATAGAAAGTATATGAGTAAATAAATGTGACAGAAAAAAAATAGTTGAAAAGAAACTTTATAAATTAACTTCAAATCAGTAACTAAATTTGGACATTAACTAAAATGGTAACAGGAACTACAGTGAAAAATTTTATGCAAAAGGATATTTCTGCATAACTAGATCAAAAACTCTAAGAAAATGCTGACATGATGCAGGAAACCTTCAGGGAGAAATTGTCTCTGGACCACCTTTATACTGGCAAATCAAATGAGCCTACAATCACTTTCTGACATAAACACCAAAACACATTTAATGGATCTTGTCTTCCCTATTAAACTTTCTTACACGCAAAATGAGGGCAGACACCTCCAGACTCCCTGCTTGGAACATATGCTGGCTTTTATGAGCCCATGATCCATGCTTAAGAATTGTTTGGTATAGTGTTAAAGCAGCCTAGTCCCAAAATCTAAAAACTTCCCTATTAAAACAAATTATTTATACTGAATAAGAATGTGCCTTTTACAGTTATAAACATCAGTTGTATTAGAATATATGCCTAATGTTTGATGTGAGGGAGTGGGAGAGAGAAATGCAGCAGGTCATGATACTACTCTGAATACCAGACAGTATCTAAAATTTGCTCAATCTATGGCAGTAAAAAAATCTCCAAAACCAGAAAATGTACAATACATTCTTTAAACGTGTTTATAAGAACCACAGTGTGGCTGTGGTTGGAAGAGACCTCTGGAGGTCCTCTCATCCAACTTACCTGCTCAAGCAGGTTCACCTAGAGCAGGAAGTTTGCACCCAAGCAGGTTTTCAGTACCTCCAGAGAAGGAGACTCCAAAATCTCTCTTGACACCCTGTTCCAGTGCTCTGTCACTCTCACAGTAAACAAGTTTTTCCTCATATTCAGATGGAACTTCCAAACTTTTTTCTGTTGTCCCTTTTCCAGTCACTATGCAGAGACTCTGGCCCATCCTCTTGGAAGCCACCAATAAGATCCTGTATACGTTGGTAAGACACCCTCTCAGTTGTCTCTTCTTCAGGCTAAACAGGCTCAACTCCCTCAGCCTTTCCTCAAAAGAGAGGTGGTCCAGCCCCGCAGTCATCCTTATAACCTTCCCCTGGATCCTCTCCAGCAGTTGTCTGCCTTGAACCAGATTTATCTCTGTGCAGGAAAGACTTGATCCCATTTTCTCTATAATATTTCTTACTAATTCTTTACAGAGTTGCAATCATTTAAATGAATCTATGCTTCAACAAGAACTAATTTTTTTTTTTTTAATGATCATACTTAAATAGTTCACTCAAGTAATAAAGACTCATCCACATAGTATCTCTCATTCTAGGAATGTGTCTACTTTTAGAGACAGTAGAAAACCAGAGCAGATATTTGGCCAACATCAGTAGTGATGTATTGCGTCATTAATTAGATTAACTTACTAGATCTTGGAGCTTTTTCTAATTCCTAGCTCTATAGCAAAAGGCTTAATAACCCTGCGACTTTTGTTCCTTTTGATTTTCATCAGTAATGTAAAAATAAATTTTTGGTGAGCTGTTCACTGTAGAACTTATGATAAGGTATTAATCTTGGATATAAAGGACAGGGTGTGTCATTTTTGGTCATGTGGTTTATTTCTAACTAAAAATATAGTTTGTCTCATGGATCAGAAGGATACCTGTACTAAGGATACCTGTGTGGGATAGAACTGATTTCTGTTCTTGCCTGTCTTCCTTTCTGAAGGTTATTAACATAAGAAAGAAACCTTTGAAGATTGCATAGCTTCAGAACTCCTCTGTACAAATACTTCATGATTTAATGTCTTTATTAAGAACAAATTTTCCCCTCTGGTTAAGGTTGTAGGAAACACATTTTATGAAAGAAATGTCCTTACACATGTGAAAATGTATCAGGAATATAAAAACTAAATAATAGTACAGGGATGGTACGGTAAGGAGTGTCACTGACTTACACTGCTTTTCTCAGATATCTACCACTTGCCATTGTCAGACTGAGAAAAGCATAAATACTTAATCTGTGTTTTTACTGCCATTCCCATTCTTGTCTTAGCTAACAGTAATTAATAAGATATTTCTTTATTGATTTTTACTCAGAGCTATTGAGATAGACAGTAGTAGAGTAGTGATTTAGAGATGAAGCATAAAAATATTTTGTTAAATGACCAATATGAATTGTTACAGTTACAAGCCTCAATATTTTTATTTTAAAAAGAAATTATCACTTGTGATAAATGTTACTCATTAATCACTTTTGATTAACAACTGGACAACTAGTGACGTATACCTGAATTTTCTTTTGGGGTAAACAGTTCTTTTAACTTATAACAAGACCATCAATGGACAACCTAAATATGTTTACCTAAATCACTCTAATAAATATAGAAACACAGGGTTTGGACCTTACATGGTTACTCAATCTATTCCACTGCTTCTGTGTGATGCAAAGTTTTAATATGAAAGAAGTTAAAAAGAAAAAATAATTGCACAGCATTAGTTTTTGCAAAATTTTCCTCACAGAATGGCAGGGGTGATGTGTTAGTAATATGTTCTTCCCAATAAATCTGGGGCTGAGGACTTGAATTTTGTATCTCAAATGTAGCTCAGTAAAGACTGGAAATATGTGAAAGAATCGGTTTCTTGGGATTACCAAAGGCCAGTTGCATCTAGTTAATTGTCCTTGATGCAATTTCATTTTACTTTTCTAAAAAGTAGTTGTTTCTCTGACAAGGAGCATTATTTTCATCATGCACCCAGCTTCCTTTAGCTGGGACTTCTGCACCTGGATTCACCTTCTATCTTCTCATCCCAATGATTCATACAAACGTAAGGGTGGGTGTCAAGAGGATGAGCCAGACTCTCTTCAGCAGTGCTCGGCCACTGATCAAGGGGCAATGAGAACAAACTGAAATACAGGAAGTTCCATCTGAGTATAAGGAAAAACTTGCTTACTTTGAGAGTGACAGAGCACTGAAAGTCTTCCTGGGGTGTCTCCTCCTCTGGAGATATTCAAACCTGCCTGGATATACCTGTGCATTTTGCCCAAGGGGAACCTGCTTGGTCAGGGGAGTTGGACTAGAGAATGTCCAGAGGCCCCTTCCAACCCAAACCATTCACTGACTCTGTGATTCCATAACTCTGTACTTAGGATATTCTACACTAATATGGTGCTAGAATTCATCAGCACCTGGCTTCAGTCTGGTTTTGTTATGTGTACCAAAGGAACAGTCGGTATTTTTCTACAGATTTTCAACATATTTGTACAGTTTTCATAATGAGCACTAAGGTCCTATAATGTATTAAATGCTTTCAGCAAACCTGAAGCTGCAGAAAGACCAAATTTTTTTTTTTGCAATTTTCTTGGCTGTAGACCACACCAAAACCGTAAAGTTATATTTGTTTTTCATAAATGCCCCAAGTCATGACAATCCAATGTGTTAAATTTGTGGACAGAAAGACACAACTTAGAAGACAATTAATTTTAATTAATTAATTAATTAATTAATTTTACTTTCAGACTTCCTACCTAAACAGAACAGAAAATGAATTTGTATGTGCTTTAGGGTACTGGAGCATGAATTGCACAATAGCAAAAAATTTTTAGTATGATTGCTTATGACTGGAATGTAATACAGGAAATGAAACTTTGCATAAATAATCATGTTCTATAATTGCAAGCTTGATGACACCTCAGAAAGATTTACGGAGTAGGCAAGGCGTTAGGTGCATCCTAATCCTCTAGGTCCAATGGTATTATCTTCTCTGTTCTAGTTCCTTCTAAGAGTGCTAATTTCATCTCAATGCCTCATGGATTTAAGGCTTATATTCTACTGCAGAGTGGTCTGTGAAAGGTTATTGAAGTGAGAAACACAACAAAGCATAATGAAATCTAGTTAAACCCACATCTGCTACCTAATTTTTATTTTAAACCTGATTTCAGACTCCAGCACGATACCTACAGTGCTCAGTTTCTGTTACCAGAAGTCTTTGAGCCTCACTATCAGCACCTGGCAGATAGCTGGAAATATGCAAAGGCAGAGATTTTAAAGTGTACAGCAATTTCTCCTGAAACAGTTAAAATTACATATAGTACAAGGTGGAGACTTTACCCTGTACTTTTTTCTATACTATAATTCCAAGATGTTAGTACCAGTCCTCTGTTTTTTCTAAGACAACAGCTTTAACAGAGGGCAGAATGTTGTTCCCTCTTTGGATAGCTCTGTGTTATGGAGAAATTAAGAAGCACTTTTTCAATATGGAAGAATTGAATTCCAGGTTAATGTCTGAATTAGCATAATGACACTCCCAAAGCTGTAACTTCTAACCTCTTCTTGACCTGCTTTTACTGAAGATGTGCCTTTTTTCTTCAAGAAAAATGTAGCTAAATATATTCTGCTCTATACAGCAGCACATAGATTGCAGGAAGATAATTCCCAGTATACAGAAGGACATGATTTTTCAAAGCACAGAGCAGAATCAGACTTGCTAGATACCTTCCTATAATCAATTTCTTCAGTTGCACAAAGTTTTGCAAGCTATAACCCCCAATTATGTAGACCTTTAAATAAACCTTTATTTTAAAGGCATAATTACCTGTTATAAGACTACTTGCCCAGAAAACGTAAAGGCTTTTCAGTAAACCAAGATGACAAAGGCCTCTTTTGAACTCCTTAGGAGCATGAAAAGATAGCCCTAATGACCATTTTTGAGGACTGTGTAGAGTGCAAGAAAATATCAGTTCAGAGTCAGTACCTTGATGGAGAAGAAGTACTTTGAAGACAATATGTTGTAGTAAATGGGATTTCGTTTTCAGACAGTTGTCTGTAAAAGACATTGCAACTGGAATGTACATTTTAAAATATTAAATAAAAAGAACTGAGTTCAACACAGTATATTCTCATAATAACTTTTACTGTCCTTGGAAAGGATTTATATTAAGACAATCAGGGTCTTTACTGGCTCACATAGGCACAAGTTAGTCAGCAAATAGCCCAGTACTGTCATAGCCTCTTTTTTATCACTTCTGCAGTTGGTGTCTTTTTGCAAACCTAAATTCCAGCTTCCCTGTAGACACCAATTAAATCTTGGGCATTTCTCTCATTTCTGAAAATTAAGAGTAGTCCTTTAAAGAAGGCTGTGGCAAAAATCAAATTAATCAAATGTATACTTTGCGGTTTTTTTAAGTACTGATTTAGCTATGCCAATGTGGCTTTACATTAATGCAGCAGTGAGATCTGAATTTTGAGTTTAAACTTGAGGTTAAGTTTCTCAACCTAACCCAATAAAAAGAAAAAATAGTACAAATTTAACTCACGAAGTCTCTTGAGAACAGTGGAATTTTAAATACGTATTTTGATGTGAAATCAATCCATTCGCTGAGGCAAAAATTAAAAATTATTTTTCAGCATCTTTCTTTTTCTTCCTGTTTTTCGGACTTCCTTTTGTCCATTTACTCTCATCCTATAAACCCCAAGCTTTAGGCACCAGTACATATCCCAATATATTCTTGGATTCATGGCTCTTTGTTATAATTAATCTCAGAGTTAATCCCCTAATCAGTTCACTATTCGGTTCTCTCCACACAAGAATTAGCCCACAACAGTCCCTCAAATCATCAGCTAATTTCTCACTCCAGTACAGCTAAGTGTCACCAGCTGCACTCTTCTGTGGACTGTTGGACAGTTAAAACTTAAGTCAGAAAAATGAGACTCTGTGAAGCTATAATTAGGAAAACATGACTTGAGAAATGAGGGAAAGTCTGCTTCTGTTCTTTCTGTCCTTCCCTGTCATCTGTCTACTGGGTTTCTGTGTTTTGGAGAAGATGAGACTCTCTACATGGAAGCATTTCCCAAAGAAAGCTTTCTAGCTCTATCAAGAAGTTGAGGAAGAATTTAAGGAACATTCATTGTCTCCTATTGAACTATCTCATTCTTATGGTCTACTGAACCTATTCTTCCTTCAGACAAACCAATGCCAGTGAGTTTCCTCCTCAGCACAATTAACTTTCCTACTGAATCAGGAAAAATTCCTTAAGAATTTGCAAACGTGAATATGCACATACATGAAGGTACAGTCCCAACATGGGATTGGAAAATTGGTGTAAAGAGAGTGAGAAGACAAAAGTGAGGGATCTTTGCATCTGGGCCTCCAAGGTGGGCAAAAGGGTTTCAGTGCATTCTGTACTATGAGTGAGCACTTGTACAATGCTCTTCAGCACATGGTGTGATCCCTAGGGCTGTCCTGAGCACGACAGGAGTTGGACTCAATGGTCCTTGTGGATCCCTTCCAACTTGGAATAATCCATGATTCTCAGAGTTAAAGGGCAGACAACAGCACTGTGCAGAAGAGCACATTACTTAGCACAGGACAGTGGTCTAGAAAGTACCATTCAGTGACAAATAAGCCATCTGACCTTGTTGTTGCAGTCAGGTAGAAGATGTTATAAAATAAAGGTCTTATAAAATATGGATTAGGCCCTGTTAATTCAGCTAAGCTAACAATAGCTTGCAAGTTCCCAGGCAAAGCAATCTTGGGAATGAGAGTTCATTAACACAACAAACTATTCCTGGGTGAAAAACAAGTGGCATCTGTAATAACAGGAGATCTGTCTCATGAGAATGAGTAGAAAAAGTATGTAAACCAACTAAAAATATAGAAGTTTGATAGATACGGAAAATACCATGTACCTACCAATGAACTGTGAGTGTATTGTAAACCAATAAGGTCTGACAGAGTGCCTTCTGATAATCCTATAAAATATGACCTATACAATAAAGACTTGGTTTTCCTGCATGAAGAAAATGGAGTCTCAGCTTATTTATTACAACACCTTGTAGTAGTACAAAATTTTAAGAGATTTAAGACCTTACAAATAAAATTTTCAGGAAGATTTCACAGATAATCGTGCCTTCTGTTTCAATGGTGTTATAGTCTTGTTCTGTTTAATTATCAAATGTCACTCTAGCAGTTAAATATTTCCTTAATTGTGTAATTATTTAATAAGAAAATAAATTTTATTTATTATTTCAAGAGGGGGAAATAAATTATTCTTCATTCAGTTGTTATTTACTCTGCAATCATTTATCGATTTTGAAAATATTAGGCTTCAGAGTCAGCTTTGTTTGGGTTAATTGAATACTCTTAATTAAGATAGCCAAGCACAATCCTTACAACTTTAAACACAGCCCCAAAGGCAGCACTTGGTTAAAAAAAGTTCAAAGAAAATTAATATTTGAAGTACAGCATATACTCTATTGGTTTGCCAGATGAATTAGTACAGAGGTTAATAATCATACTTTAGAAAACATTGACATAAGTTTAATTCCCTTTTCTGGAAGAGGTTGCTAGTCAAATTAATTGGTGCCAGTCCCCAAGAAGAGCAAAAATAGGAACTTAATTATTTATAATAGCATTTCACAGAGATAAGTCTAAATACATGCAAAGACTCAGAAAGTGTATGTTTTGCTACTGTAGCATGACAAAATTATGTTACGCTTCTTCAGAAGTCATGTCAGTACTATCTGTTTACAAACAAAAATGCTGTTTCCTACAGAAAAAATTCAAGATGTGCCAAACAAGTAAAACTTCAAACATCTCTAAAAGACATTGAATCGCATCATCTTTTCCTTTCTGTTTGTTATCCACAAACACAAGTCAAAGATGAAGTTTTGTTTGCAAAAATGTTCAGGGAAACACATGAATCCTGTTGATTCATGAGAAAAGTTCTCAGAAGGCACATTATAACATAGTGGGATTTTGAGTCTGGGAGGAAAAAATACAATATTTGGAAGTCTAGCAATATGGAGGGGGTAAAGGGTGAGGCGTTGAAAATGCTGCTGTCTAGTAATGTTTATTCTTTATGATGATCCCTCATATGTTTATATCAGGCTCATTGTTAGGATCCCACTTCTGACAGCAAAATAATGTTATGATACATTGAAATAGTGCTAGTGTCTGATTATTAAGAGATGCCTCTGCCTGAATTAAGGTGCAAATGAGGCCATATGCCAAAGTCAATAGTACAGATTCAATTTAGCAGCAAATGACAGAGAGAGAGACAGAAATAAGAAGGGGGGAGGGGGGGAGCAGAAGGGGAGAAAGAGAGTGAGATTAGGCAAAAAATATCACCACCACATGGGTTCCTTCTTCTGGTTCTTGGTGGTGGGCCCCCACATATTCTTCTGGAGGTACCACTTTTACCCAGTCCGACTGCTGGGTACCCACAAGGAGTACATGCTGTTCCCACAATTGGGATAGCATGTGTGTAAGCAGCTGCTTCCTTTTCCCACAGTTTGCTGTGGTGGAAATTTTCATCTGGATAAGCTACCCAGATCTGCCTCACCAGGCCTCATCACCTCTTTCTCTTGTGTCCGTCCTTCTCCCACAGTCTGCACAGAGGAATCTTATCTGGTATGCTAATTGTAAACCTCCCATCTCTATTTAGACCTGAAATTAATGCCCTCCTGTTTGCCATTGTGCCCATTATGGTATCTTATCTTATGAGAACTTCCCTTTTTGAGAGTGTTTTGAGACAATTTAACTGCCTTCTTTGAGTCCTCACACTCAGAATTTTATAGTGTGTCTCAAATTCACAGGTTTTCACTTAGGGACAGTGAAACAGGCCCTATCCACAAAACACTTCTATTTCAAAACTAGAGTTTTTGTTTCTTTTGTACAGAGAGAGACTTCTCATTTCCTTCTCTGATGCCACAGTAATATGAGTGTATATCCCTTGAAATTCTGAGGATTGTCTATATTTGAATAGTCCTCTAAACATTGATTATTGGGTTCCAAACTATTCTCATCTTTAGGTTCTGCTTCACATGATCTTTAATAAAAAGTCTTCAGTTCTGTAAACTCTGAAGACAGAAAAGACCCTTATGCCACTCAACATAACTTGCAGATTGAGGATAACAGAATTTTACTAATTGCATCCAGTTATTTCCCTTTGAAACCTAAATGTTTGATTGAGGCATGAGTATAGTGTGAATCAAAGAAAATCCATTCCTTCTGTGAAAATATGAAGACACTTAGAATCCAGGATTTTCCATTATGTTTTTTTGTACTGATCATCCTTACAATTTAAAATGTCTAACATTCTTAATTTTAATTCTCTACCCTGAGTCTCCCTTTATCTTTGTATGTTAAATTAAAGATACACTTGATATCTTCTGCATATGAAGATATTTAAAGAATAACCAGACCACATCTCAGTTTTTCAGTCACAACAAATAAAGAATAAATTTATATAATGTCTGAATTATACAAGAATTTAGTTTGAAAGGAAACACTGCAGCTCATTTAGTCCAAGCACCTGCTCTATAAAGGGGTATCTTCATGAATGCTGGTCAGAATGGTCCAACCAAGCTTTGAAAACCATGAAGGACAAAGATTTCACAACGTATACTGGCAGCCTATTTCAATGATTGCTCATACTTTGCAGTGAAAATATTTTGCCATAACTATTGTGGAATTTCTTCTTCTGAAAGTGTGAAAGTTCTTTAACTTCCTCCTATTAATTCATTGTCTCTGATGTAATGCTTCAGATCACTTTTTACACTTTTTCTGATTTCTCAAGAACTTGTTAAAAAATTCTGGTCACTAAGCAATATTACTTGCATCAGCAGTGCAGTAGGTTTTGCTAAATCACTGAACTGCCTGCATCCTTCCTGTCTGCATCTTCCTTTTTGCCTTTATGTCACCTTAGCTGCATTTGTTGTGTTTTATGGTCATTACAATTGTCATATAGTAGTTGAGTCATTGTTGTCCACCGTACATAACCCATAACCCACAGAAGTCTGCAGTCACTGGTCTTAGATTCATAGTTTGACTGTTTAAAACACATTCAATTTGAAGGCTCCCAGGCACTGAAAAAATCTAGCTTGGTTCAGTATGGCCACATAAATTCATCCCTATCTGTCACTTTACCAAGTTTTATTCTATCAACACTATTTTAAAATACATTTTATTTTAAACAATAAAGTAGATTTTATTTTCATCAATTTTATATTTACTTCCAGCTAATTCACTAAGCATTCAATCAGTATTTTCTGTAGTACTCCTGAGAAACCTCAAGTACAGTTATTTGAGAATTGTCAGAGAATCAGCTTTAATGTGTGTTCTGTTATAATTGTGAAGTATTAATTTAGTACTGTAATGTCATCAGGTATCAAGTCAAACACCTTCCAAAAGCACTTAACATCTGTGCAACTGGAATTATAACCATTACTATGAGTACAAAATACAGTATCCTCTCTCTTCAAAGATCTGTTTTCAGTAAAAACATTAATTGAAGCTAATTATATTCTCATATCTTAATTCTTTATTGACTTTTATTTTAATTATGTTGTCACAGAATCATAGTATGTTAAGGGGTTGAAATGGACTTGAAAGAGTATCTGGTCCCAACCCTGCTGCCATGTGCAGGGTCTCATTCCAGTAGGCCAAGTTGCTAAAGGCTTTATTCAACATGGCTTTGAACACTGGCAGGTTTGGGGCACCCACAACCTCCCGGGACAACTTGTTTCCATATCTCATTAGCCTCAAAGTAAAAAATTTATTCCAATTTAAATTAATAATTGCATAATTTTTATAATTAGACCATTTTTCAAGTAAAAAGATGCTGGGACAAAACCCAACATTATTATCAAATTGCTGCCAGAATTGTGGCATTTAGTGAGTTTGCAAGATAGTTCATTGGAATATTGAGTACATACAATTAATCATTCTTTAATTGGCAAATATATCATTAACAGAAATTCAGTTTCCAAGGTTCTTACTACCTGGAAATAATGCCATTTACTGAAGAGCAAAAATGTCTTCCTCTGGTCTACAAAAACGATAATTTGTTATTTATGATAGAATATATAATAGTATTGTGTGGCAGTGTAGTAGAAAATGGATATTTCAGTACAAATTTGATTTCCTTTACTTAAAATATATTCATAAGAAAATTATTTATAATAAAGAACACAGCTAACTCTTAGAATATAATGGTGAATATATATATATATTTCCAATTTAATTGAGAGCAAATCTGGGATACTGGTTACAGTGTTGGTTTGTTTGAGTTTATATATATATATACATATCTGAGCAACATCTGGCTTTTGATGTTGATATACAGACATTCATGGATCTACATATTCAGTAGAAACCATGAGCACATGATCTTGCACCTAAAGGCTGAACAAAATCAGTATTCAGTCAACCAATAATGAAGGAGTATTTCCAGATGGATCATGCCAGGTGTTAGCAATTAATTATTGACTTTTGGGAAAATATTTAAAGGTACACTCAAATATAGTCTTCCTGCATGAGACTGCTACATTATATTGATGGTTGATGATTGTATGAATTTTCCCTTTCTATCTTACACAAAATGTTCAAAACAGATCCTTATGAAGATATCAAAGATACAACTCTGGTATGTTATTATGTGGCTTTTTGAAATCAGGGTTTGGAAGAGATTGTTTCAGAATGCATTTTGGAAAGGAATAATGATCACACAAAAATGTGTTTGGAAATGTGTTTTTCCTCTGCTGTCTTGTTTAAATGTGTACTTAAATACCAGCCATGAGGCACTAATAAAAAACCAAAAATTATATTAAGCATGGACTCTTGTTAATGGTCTGATTTTTTTTTTTTAAGGAAGGACAAGAAGAAATGCAATTTACCCAGTCTGTGATTTACACAGTATGATGCAATAGCTCAGCTGACAACACAGAAGATTGATGCCCTCTGTTTCAGAGAAGGGACAGCAGTAGAAAAGTCACTATAGAGGTATGGTAATGCAATGTCTATCAAGCCTCTCCTTGATATCATAGCTCATTCTTTCCCATCTCAATTTCACTGTGTCAGCTGGATGGTGAACAGTGGTGACAGTGGTTTCTGTGGTATCATCAATATTTATCTATAAAATCTATCCTATGGGAGCTGGGGAGAGACCATCTCAGGGTTCAAATCCAATTTAGAATTGATATAATGATGTGAATAATGAATTTAAACAATACATTTTATTTCTCTTTCTTCTAAAAGCAATTAATTTTGTTTTTACATGACCAGCAGTGGTATTTGAGCCTATTTCTTCTTGAATATACCTTTAAAATAATGTTAAAATAGAGCTAGGCACAGAATTCCCCATCTGTAAAAAGCTGTCTTCACAGATTTTCCTCTCATTGTGTCTTACTCTTAATGAAGAAAAGGCAATTTGGGATTTATTTTACCTAACTTTGACATGCAGAATTTTAGGTTAACTGTAAACTAGTGAAATTTCTGTCCTTTTTCAATCAATAGATATATATCAGTGCCTCCAGAAAGTTAATTAATTTTGCCTATTCCATAAGCTTCTTTTACAGTAAAATTATTCTCCTGCTGCATTTATTTCTTTACATTGACTATGGAAGGAGGCCAGGATAGCTTACTTAGTCTTAGAAATCTAAATATATTCTGTGTACATAATTATCTTTTCCCCAAATATTGCTTGAAAATATTGCTTCAAAAAGAGCTCACAAAATCTTTTTCATAATGTCGTATTACCCATGAAAGAAGGACTGTTCTACAACCTGAACATTTTGAACAGGTTCATATCTTTCCAGACAAAACATTACAGTGTGGAGAAAAGTTATGAAGCTGAGTTTCAAATCACACCCAAGTTTATTCATGTTGTAAAGAGCTTAAGGCAAGAGGAAAGATTCCATTCAAATTCAGCTGTCTACACATTGGTATCTGCATAGGTGTCTCCCACAAGTGAGATCTGAGGATCACCGAGTTTGGTCAGTGAGATTTTACTTGACCTAGGGTCTCCTGTTCTTACCTTGCTTAAAGGGGATGAATCTCACATTTTTCCCATGCCACACCTATCTGGGTACCCTGTGGTGTCTCAAACTGCCATAGGTGTCCATGCAGTTTAATTAAACCACTAGCTGATGTAGTCAGTGGAACCTAAACTGTAACTCAGCTCTCTCTAAACAAAACTACTGTGTCATTTCATTGCTCTAGTGCAAGCATCCACCAGCATGACCAGTATTATCAGACACATCTGCAGGGGCTATAACAGCAGTTTTCTGGAAGGGCTGTCACCTTCTGGTGCACAAATCAGATGTGAGGCTGGTTATGGTCAGCTGAACTGCTTACAAGTCTCTTCTCAATCTATTGTGTTGACTCCCATTGGCTGTAAGGAGATGTTGAGCTACCCAGCATGGCAGTACATAACCAGAGAAAAACCTAAGTCTAAGTGTTTTAATCTTGAGACAAATTCTGCTGATGAAACTTTTCTGTCTTTCTAAATTCCAACTTCAGACCTGGTGTTACACACTTCTGAAGTGACATCAAAATTCAGAACTGCATGAACCGGAATTTTTGTTCTCCTCTATCTGCTTGCCCCAGCTGAGAAAAATGCTGACAGGGTTTCATGTTGGCATATGAGAGCAAAATGCCTGCAAAGCCACTGGGCATCTGGGAATGCTTCAGGCAGGAATTCCAGGAACAAAGTCAACACCAACGCCTTCTCAATTTTAGAATAGAAATTTTGGCTGTGATGAAGTGGGCAATGGGCAGCATATTGCTCTGCTCCAAATATGATTTTAGCCGACTGGGTCTCTACCAAGCTGAAGCAGCTTGACCAATCCTTTTGTAATTCTGAAAATTAATTTATTTTATATATTAAATTATATGTAGCTTTTTCTAAAGCTGCCTGAATATTTGCATCCTAGTGGACTATTTGAGTATCTTTAAAATCTCAGTGAACATATTTAGACAAAAGGAAGTTATCTCTTCCTTCACAAACCAATCACTGCGTTCTTTCTTGGATCATTTAGGGCCTAAAGATTTAGAGGGAAAATGTGTAAGATCTAAGCCATTCAGACTCAGCTAACTTCCATATGGTAGCAACTTGAAAATTAAGGACCTGGCATAAATAGGTTGGTCAAGATAGGGGAAAAAAAAAAAAAAAAAAAAAAAACAAACAAAAAAAAAGTGAAAAAAAAGTGGGGAGGGGAATTTAGATTGATTATTGTCAATACAGAGATTGAGGAACCTGTGAAAGATAAAAATTTCACAAACATACATCAAGAAAGATCTGAGTTTAACTGCTGAGTTTGAGATGCATCTTTCCCTGGAGCTTGGGTGACTTAAGTTCGAAATGCCCATTAAGCATCTGTGTCCATTCAAGCTTTTATGGATGAAGTTAATAGAATTCCCTTTCTGCAGGAGGAGGGCAAAACAAGCTTCTGAATTGCTGCTTTACAGCTAGTCTGTGTCACTGACACCTCTCATTGACTTATTGAAGTTCAGTCTGCATTTCAGTCTACATTGCAAAATATGAATCTTTACTATGAATTTTTAAATTTAGTTGCCATAATTATTTTGATTTCTGGATTGTCATGGTCTATGTTCTTGTCCAATTCAATTGTTTTATGTACAAACAATGGTCATCTATAAGAATGCATGACATGACAACTCGCACTCTAAAGGGGGCTGGCAACTGATCCTGAGAGCATTGCCACAGCCATGCTGTCACATATGCCAGGTCATTAGCATTGATCACACATCTGGTATCTTTTCATCTCTGTGTACTCCTGGCTTACTTCATAACTTGGTATTTACACCTTTTATGTTCCAGAGATCAATAAATACACTTCTGGACTGCATAGGAATGAGAACAGATTTGCTGCTGTGCACGGTTGTATAGAGGCCAGCAGCATTTTAAAATTAGGTATGTGAATTACCAGCAATATTAAGAGTTAATGAAACAGACTTCAAAAAACCAAAAATGTTCACATAAATGCATTCTTATCTGACAATATAATTGGCTACAACCCAAGTGAAATTTTGCAAGTTATAACAAAACACTAATACAAATAACATGATTATATGCAGCCAAGGATCCAAATTTTGTCTTGCACCTTTTTTCCCAAGTGAAAATAAAGTTTTGGTTGTTGTTTTGTCTTCTTGCAGAAAAGAGAAGGCTTTTCTCTTGTTTTCCCTTTCTACTCATCAAAGAGACAAATAGACATCTGTCTCTTCTCTGACTTCCATTGGATCCTGTCCTGATAGGAAAAGTTGTTCTTTCCTCAGATTTCACAGCTGGTCAAGGATACAGACAGTTTTTCTCGTGAGGCTGCCTGACACTGAGAGTTGTGCCAAAGCAGCTGTTCAAACAGCTCTTTTTTTGAAGAGTGGGCTTCAAGCGATTCTAACATCTAAGGTTGTGTCTCCTTCCATCATACAATGAACAGGCCATTAGAGGCCTCTCTACACAGAGAAAGCTTGTTTCTGATATGACTGACAGACTAAATAGAAGGCTTGAAAGCATATCTTACCTCTGCCCACCGTCCTTACCAGGTTGTCCCTTCTCAGCTGCACTGTTTTCCAGTGAAGTAGCTCTTGCAGCCTCCTGCACAGCACAGACATCAATCTGACTCCTCACACTTATGGATTATTGCTTTCTTTCCTTTTTCTCAGAGTATTGGCCCTTACACCTCTGCTTCCTTCCAAAGCCATCCTCTTGAGATGCTGCCTCTCCTCCTGTTGCTCCCCTGCAGCTTCTCTTCTGCTGGATATGCTCAGGTGTTCCTGGCGTGAGACAAGCCATCCATCCTTTTCTCTAAGGTTTTCCATAAAACTAGGTATACATCTGTCACACCAAGGTGACACACACTCATTTCCTGCCTACCTTCACAAATATATTTTTTTTTCCAGAGAATCTGTTCAGTATTTTTATTCTGAGATATTTTTTGTATGTTTTGGTTAGGGGTTTTTTTTTGGTTGTTTTTTGTGGGGGAGAGCTCAACTTAGTTAAATTGGCCGGTATATTACACTGCTGACAAAACCCAAATATGCCTAGAAATTATGTCCCACCAGCCACCTCTTTTCTTGTCTTACTGAGAGTGCATCTCCAGCAGACTTGTTGGACTAGAACACTCACACAATACATGTCTTCTTCTGATGTATTCCTTGTAAATTTCCCACAAATTCTGAAAGCTTTCAAGCTTGTTCTTAAGATATTTCAAAACTAAGGAGCTTTCTCAAAACACAACTTCCTCACTGAACCAGGGTACTGGGGAAGATTATTGCAGGATCATAGTCTGAACTATTTCCTACTCTGGTTCAATCTCATTTCAAGTAACAAATAGAAATCAAAAAATATCTGAAGGAGCCAATTACAAATTGGTCCATGTGGGATGAGTTTCTGTCACATTTCTAATTGTTCAGTGTTTATACATATTGAGGATAAGGCCAGTGACGTGTGAATGCAGAAAAGATTTTCTTCATGAGGGATGAGCAAACAATTCCTCGCTGTCCCTTTCATGGCTACACTAAAGTCCAATGAAAAGGCACCACATATAGAAATACAGATATAGAGAACATAGAAGAAATACTAAATCAATATGCACAAGGCTAATGATTAAGAAGGTAATTTTAACATAGGCATTCATTTGTTTTTGAGGGTTTTGCTCTGCAGTCATCAAGGTTGATTGATACTGATTTTCATATCAAATCCACAAGAAACATTTTCTTGCCTCTTCTAATTTGGTAATCATTTTGTTGTAGGCTTAAAGGATATTTTCGAAGTTGTAAAAATCCTCCTTGAATTATCCATGTTGTAATAGAAAAAAAAATGGTCTTAGCAAGTCATATTGAAACATATGTGTTGTGAGGTATTAACATTTTGGTATTTGTTCATCCAAAATAGCTTCAAGATTGAGAAAATAAGCAATTTTTAAAACAACATAAAATAAAACTAATTTTATCTATCTCAGATGTGTACACATAGGAGATCCCTCATGTTTTGCTTTGTATTATTTTTCCCAGAATGTAAAGCTCCAACTACAAACAGATCTTGATAAAATGTCTACATTTTCATATATTGCATATGTATTGGTGTAGATTTATTATTTAAAAGCAATTTCATTCCTTTCTACCTGACAAAAATCAAAGCTATTTCATGTCATTTTTTGGAAATGACATATGTAGAATTTTTAGAAACCAATAATATATGCTTATATTTTGTCCTGAATTGAGATCTTGCATGAATGAAAAAAATTGCAGGAATGAAAAAAATTATCTGATTTTTGCCTTCAATCATAGGGTGAATTAATATATACATTCAAAGCAATACTAACAAAATTACTAGATAACAAGAAAAGTTAAACTCTCAGTCAGAGTTGAAAATATGACACACATAAAACCAGTGTGACATTAAGAGAGTTTGATTTGGACAGACAAAGTGCTCCCAGACAAAAGGCACATGAATTTATAGCAACATTACTTGGAAACTCTTTTGTCATCTAGTGATTGAAATTAATGGAGACATTAATCTCATAGATAAAGGTAATTAACTAATATGAGAAGCTTATGCAGTTATATTTGCAGATGAGTTTTGCCAAAATATCATAAACCAAATTATTTCATAAAGAACCTGATCAAATGCCCACTAAAGCCCATAGGAATCTTTCCTATGATTTAGTGAGCTTTCTTCCAGTCTTGTAACAAAACATCAAAGCATGCATAGAGAATAAATGCTGTTACCAGAATATTTTTAATTTGAATTTTTATTAGGCAGAAGTTTTACATGGCGGGCTGAGTAGGACAATAACTGCTCATCTGTTGACTGGCACAGCAGCTTTTGGATAAATATTCCAGGTATGCCAGGACAGTCATTTGTACTGTTACCACTGACTCACCTGCACCCACGTGTGTGGCACTACTGTCCTTGGCTCTGAGGAATGTGTGGAAACAATGACTTCAATAACTGCCTGCTTAATTTTCTGTACTAAATGCATTGTTCGCCCTTACTGGTGTTTGGAGAACCAGCTTTTGCCACAAGCAATCCGTACTTAAGTAACTCCTGCTTGTACTGCATAGATATTTGCATTGGATTGCGATTAGTGGAGCTTGTATAAAAAGATGATTGAAAGTTAATATAACAGTATAGGGTACTGACACTAAATAAGATATCCTGCACAGGAAAAAGAAAATCCACTGACACTAAAAAATAAGCTAGGTAGCACTAAAATCTTGATATTTTGCTTTGTGTGATTTATTAAATTGTCATTAGGGACAAAAAGTCATTCAATAAGTCACTGTATCTGATGTGTGCAGCTGAGCCTGGGAAACAAAAGTAAATTAATTAATCCATTGCTTGTTAGTTTCTTTCACTACTTATTAACACATTGGTTTTTTCCTTTGGTAATAACAAAACGCCTTCTTCTTTATAGGTGAGCAAAAATAATGCTAAAACTGTAATTATTTACATCTCTATCAACTAATCCTTGTTTTTTACTCAGTATAAACAACATATTTCAATTTTGCTTTAGTTTGACCTTAACAGAATTTTTCTTTTGACTCTGCGAGTTCTCTTTCACCAAAGTTTCTTGAACAACTTAATTTGTTTCAGTACAATTCTTGCACATTTTTTGACATTTTGCAGCTAATAAATCTGACTACCTAGTAATGCAAATGAGCAGTCATCACTGAAAAACCTTCTCTCCCCATGTTGAACTCTCCTGGATACATTTGCTCTGTACTTTAGCTCAGGTATCACCATTTTGCCTGTGCTGTCAGGCATTTGGAAACAGTGCGGATCTGTACAGTGCTTCTCTCTATTTTGCCACTTTCATGCTTGTTCTTCTGATTTTCTCATTACAGGCCAACCTCTGTTAGCCTCCACCAATGAAAGCAATATTGTTTACTGTTCACAGTCTTGTCTCTCTGCTTATCTAAAATTTATTCACACTCACAGAGGTATCAAAAACAAGGCATTTTACCTCCAACAAATTTCTGGCACTTCCATAAAAGCTAGACTGTTTTCCTAAACAGTTTTCCAGGGCAAAAGAGGCCTATCTTAATCCCAGAGTTATTCTAAATATCCAAGCAGGTACTGTAAAAATCTGAATGGGAACCTCCCAACTTTAATTTTAAAATTATTTCAAACACCATCAACACAATTTTGAGAACCAATATTAGCTGGCAAGAATAAGAACTTTATTTTATGGTCAAAATCAATTAAAATCTTCCTGAATTCAGTGTTTCCCATGGAATTTGCAGTTTTGTGAATTATACTCCCTCTTTCAGGAGGGAAGAAAAAAACCAGCAGCATAAGCTACAAAATTAGGCTAAGTGTGGTATAAACCTCAAATAGCAATTTCACAAAAGGAGTCTCGATAGAAATATAATATTCATAGGAAAAGTTCATTGGTTTGAGGAGAAGGTTAAATGATCCCTATACATATATCTCTCTCATCCTCTCTCTCCTTATTCTTGTCATTAAGAGACAATACTGAAATGCTGAAAACATTTCCAGCAATGGAAACTACAGTTTATAAATATTTCACACAACCAGATGATTATGCTTGATTAATTAGCTTTCAAGGAGCAAGTTAAAAACCATGAAAACATCAACAAACCTCTCTGAATAAATTCTCAAAGAGTATCTGTGAGCAGAAATCTTTTTTATAGCTACATTGGTGCAAATTGCCAAAGCCACCTACCACTAATACATGGGCTGAAAAACCAAGGAAAATTTTTGATGCTTATATTAAATAATAAGAGATCTGTATCCACATCAAGAGAAAAATTAAGATACCTATACCAGAGTGAAAATATGAAAAATCAGCATTTTTGGTGTTGAATCTTAATTTTAATTCTGCCTTTTTTTTTTTTTAATACCATCTGCTACATCATGAGACACATCTCCTGTCTTAAACTGATATCTGAAATCTCTTAAGACCACTCAGTTTGGATGATAACTATTGGTTAGAAATTAGTGTTTTCCCACACTTGTCAGGATCATTTAATATCCAATGCTCAGTTGTTGTGAAAGTCCAATAATGAATAAAGTTATGTTGGACTCCAAGCCAAAGGTGTAAGTGATCATTTTCTCTTGCTTAAAATAGGAATTTAGAATTGTCCATAGAAGTTGTGGGTGCGCCATCCCTGGCAGTGTTCAAGGCCAGGGATCCAAGTTTGGATGGAGCTCTCTCAGGAACCTGGCCTAGTGAAAATTACCCCTGCCCATGACAGAGGGGTTGGAACCAAATGATCATTAAGGTTCCTTCCAACACAAAGCATTCTATGAATCTTTGGAAATAAAAACAATATTGAGTTTATAGTATTGGTTCTGCTGTTAGGACATTAGTTTTAATTAAGCTTAATTCACTTAATTCAATTAATGCACTTCAATTGCTAATTTTTGATTCTTTATAACAATGGCTAAGAATTCCACAAATTTGAAAATAAAATACAATTTCAAGAACTTATTTTTGCATTCCCATCAATCCAGGAGGAGCAACATAGAAGGCAGGATCTTCAACTGCACTAGATAAAAGATTCAGCTTCCTAACTGAAAGAAAAGAGTAAAAGAAGGAAAAACCCATTTTATCCTAATGCAGAGTAGGAACTACACCTTTATCTAATTAATGCATGAAATAAGTTTTAAATTTGCTAGCCCTGGAGTTAATTTAGTTGATAGGAAGAGAAAGGAAGATGTAACACTTTGCAGTATATGCACACATGTAAAATCCTTATTTTATTTTTAAGAAGAAAAATTCTGCTGTGGGATCCAAGTACTTGCTAGCTTACATAACAGTTCAAATATGGGGACAAAATTCTTAAGAGATAGTGCTCTGCATCTCTGATGAACCTGGGTACTTGGGAAATGCAGTTACTTCTCTTTCAATAGTATTTTATTCTTCCCCAGCTAATTCCTGGGAATGAGTATCTATCTTTACAACTGGAGGAAATTATTTTCACAGAAAGAATGCAAAAAAATTGCCAAAGTACACAGTTAGTTTCTGTCCTACTTCTTCCCAAAACAAGCAGCATTCAACAATAATAAGCTAGATTTTGCTAAATGTAATTGCTTATTTGTATTTGAGTATATCTTTTCAGATAAAAATACCATCATGTCTTCCAATAAAAATAATCATTGCTCAAGTTGCAATTCACTCATCTGAGATGTTCCAGCAAGTCACAACATGATCTTCTACTCTCCAAGGCTGTAATCTGTAGTTATCCCTGCACAACTACTGCATGCTGCACATCCTGTGTAAATTATGTATTTTGATTTTCTATCACTATCAGAATTCTGCTTCCTTACTTGAGGCCTGCTTTTCATCCTTTGTTATCTAAATGACTTCTGTCTCAGGATGGCTTTACTGCCACAGGAATATGTTTAGAACAAGAGCAAAAAACAGAAGGAAAGGGTACCTAAGCAGCAGCAAAAAAAGGGGTTGGAGTGCCAGAACTGATAAAATGCAGTCAGAGAAACGCAAGAAAGAACTGACGGGAAAGGTGTTCCAAGTAGCAAAATTTCTAGTCACATTTCTGGTTCATTATTCTTTCATTACTAAAAGCTTTATTATTCTCTGGGATCACAGTGTAGGCAGGAGGAAAAAACGTCAAACAAAGCCTAAAATATAGCAGAAGAGTCAGCAGCATAGTGGTTGAAAATAACTTTCTATCTCTTCTCATCAACCACCAATACAAAACCCTTCCAGTGGACATAAGAAAATTTTGTAAGAGATTCACAAAATCCCATACCTTCTCTCAATTCATGTAAAAGAAACACACCAAGGTTTCAAAGGAAGATGCAAGGAATTTTTCAAATTTACTTATGAAGGGGTTTAATTGTTAGCATTCTGCCTTTAAGTATCAAAGTATATCTCTATTACAATGTATTTTATATACTGTGTAGATATACTCAGTAATGTTAAAAACTAGATTTACTTTTATCAGTTTGAATAAAATCACTTCTGTCAATTTTGCTCATGTATTATGAGAAGTAAACCAGGGCATCCTACAATCCCAGTCTTCTTGATCTCTGCTCGGATGGAAGCCTTTCCATCTTTCCATCTTTCTCTATCTTAGTTCACACTTGAACTCTTCACATGACAATTTGATCTAAACTAGGTTACCATGCCAACCTTTTTAATACTAACCTCTTCAAGAAACCACAGAAAAAATGCCAAATAATACAGGGCGGCTGTTCTAAAATAAGAGCAACGTTTTAAAATGCTACCACCTGGTGGTGACCGAGGAGCAAAACCTTGACAAATACGAAAAAACCATGATCACATGCTGCCTCAGACTAAATACAAATTAAAGCCTTACAGGGGTTGCAGACTGGTAAGTGGGAATGAATGGGATTGCACTGTTACACCTACAATGCCTTGTAATTATGCTCAAGAGAGGAAACATAGATTCCTAATGTTGTAAGATCTAGTGGTAAACATTTTGCAGTTTTGTGCTCTTCGGTTCACATTCGCATCTCTGGATAGGAAATCAAACTTGAAGTCTCCTAAACAAGATGACTACAAAGGGCTTGGTGCTTGATATTGAATAAGTAGGGTATATGTCCCAGTAATGGGGAAATTAAAAAAAAAAAAAAGGTGCTGTGTTTTCTGCAAATGTAATCATACTGACTTCAGAAGAGGTTTTGGCACAGGAGCATTTCATTCAGAGCTTTCTTTGCTGACAGTATTATATAACGTGATATGTATTAATCAGTAGCTAAGATAATGTAAAGGAGAAAAATGCGTGCTTCTACGAATGTCCAGTGAGAGCTTTTAAAATCTTTACAATTGCCATTTTAATGTAATGAAATCCCTATTCTCTGGGCAAAGAAACCAAGAACATTGAGTGCTTCCATAAACTCAGCTAGAAAAAAAATATAAACTTCTATCACAGACACCATGGACCTGGGCCTGATCTCACACTGAGTCAGTATAAGGTTGACTCTGCTGAATTCTTTCTGATATATATTGGACTGAGATCAAAACAAAGTCTTCCTCCAAGTCTAATTAATTGTATTTTAATTTTGATTTGCACCTGAATTAGCAGTGAACATTGAGTTGATGCATATGCATTAATATTTCCCTGCTAACTCGGATGATAGAAGCGTATGTGCACTTCCCACAGTCCTCTGTGTCAGGGTACCTGGTGAATATGGTTTTAGTTGGCACAGACAGATCATAAGGGAGGATACCCACAGGTATGAGAAAAACGACTGATAATTTGCATAAGCAGCTGGCAGTATGCTCAGAGGGCCAAAAGCTCTCACCACAACCACAGAGCACCATCACATTGCTCTGCCTGTGCTTCTGAAGGGTTTCTGTGCATACATATCTTTCACTACAGAAATTGCAGTTTCTTTTTCTGCCTTTCAATTTATTGTTAAGCTTAAAGATGAATGTGCCAGCTGTTTACCTTCCCTCAGAAATAGGAAGCACTTCCCTATATGCAAAAGCTTCTTTCTTTTAAAGGACATAGAGTTTGGTTTTTATACACTGGTACATTCAGTTTCCTAATCCAGAATCACTATGTTGTTTGACAGATGCATAATAGCCAGAAATGCATGGCAAAATTGCAAAAGAGAATAACATTTATGCAGTATAATATTTCATGTAAAGGGCTATACAGTTGCAAATTTTCCAAATTATTTCCTCTACTTATGATAGCTTATAACTGTGATATCTATTTGCACTTACATTTTATGATGATCATTGTAGAAATTGACTACTGTGAAGTAGAATAGCTTGTTCAAATAATAAGGAAATCCTTATTTAAAAATAAGAAGACCCTTGCCTTTTTTTCCAGAATAAGAACAAGATTTTAGACACTCTTTTATGTCTCTTTAATTTGTTCTGGTCTATGTCACTTCAAATGACACTAGAATGGTAGTACATACTCAAAAGCAATAAATCTCTTCAATTATTTAAGCCATGGTCAGGCTGCAGGTTTGGTTTGGGCTGACATGGAAGGTGATTTGCAAGTAGATGCTACTGAAATCATGTTAGTAAACAAAAATATTTTTCCGATTTTTTGGGGTGGGGGGCTTTGCTCATATTTCTGAGGAATGACCAAGAAATGTGAATTAGATTTTTTTGACAATGTCAGTTCTGTCTGGACCCCTAGTTGTTATTGATGTTTGTTTATACCAGCAACACAGTAGGGCATTTCACTTTTCTGCAGAAAATCACACAATACTAAATATACTTAATACTGTCAGCTTGCACCTTCTGTAAACCTAAGTATTGACCCAGCTTTCTCTCAGGTGACAGTCTGGTAGTGCCTTAAGAGCCTTGCTGAGTAACTAAGATAGTGATGGATTGGAAAAGCAAAACTATTTCAGTCACCCCCTTCACACACACACTTCAACCCTTAAAGTTAGATTGGGTATTTTCAGTTTGAAGTCTGGCTGGTAAAAGGTCTCATTGCCCAGCATTTTGTCAATGCCCATAAAGCAGAAGGAAGTGTGCATTTGGGGAGAGGAATGAAATTACTTAGGGGAGCTGCTGGTTCAGTCAGAAATCAGGAACTACTAGATAAGTGTAGTATGATTAAAATCAAGATAACATAGCTGGCACTAACAAACAAGATCCTCAGGAGGGACAATCTAAAGCAGTGTAAAGAGCAAGGGAGACAACAAAAGATGAAGGAGAAATGAATGCCACAAATTCAGCAAAAAAAAAGAGAAAAAAAAAGCAGGATGTTACATTTATATTAGAATTCCATGAGCAAGTGAAATTACTTCACAAACAGTGATGTACACATAGTTCTAGATAAATCTGTGACAGCCATGTGACGCAAAAAAAAAAAAAGAATTTGCAAACAACACAGTTTTCTCAAACAGGGAAGGGCTTAAGCAGAAATCAGGTCAGAGCACCAAACAAGAATGGTTAGGAGAATCAAGGGCATGCTAAAGCAGATGAAAGACCAGAAAGAATATTTGGGCTGCAAAATGAAAATCTGGAACTAAAAAAAGGCAGATGCCAAATACAACTTCAATCCTTAATAAAAGCAAATCCAGAAATCAGCCAAGAGTATATCTAGACCATTATAAAAATAGAGTATAATAGAAAATGTAGTAAAAAGCTCTTTAGAAGAGTGCTTCTAGAGAATGAAGGAGGCTATTCCAATAATAGAGATGTCTGTGTGAAATATTTTCAAATGTTTCAGAGGCAGCAGGATATTTGCACCTTCATTGCATACATAATGAGACATCAGAATGCAGAAAAGCTACATAGGAAATTTTATTTAAAAATTGAAAAGAGGAACTAAAGTGTTAGCTGCATATTTAGAACAGTATAGAACTTGGCTTCAAAAGCAAGCTGAAAAGATTTGGTAACGAAAATAATAAATAAAGCTACTTATTGAGGACTCAGACTTAAGTACCAGATTTCATACATTATGTTTCAAGGAACTAAATGTCAAATGCTGTATCTCAATCAGTCCTTAGCCTCCAACACATATTGTTTTATAGAATGGTCATGTAACTATTATTTTAAACAGTGTTTTTCAGCAAATATATTTATCTTAATTTGGCAGCCTATTGCTTTGAATCTGATCTAGTGAAAGTATAGTCAGGTCATGAGTGAGACAACAATTTAGAAAATTCTAAATTGAATTGAATTTATTCTTCAAAGAAATTAACCCCAGTGATTTGTGTAAAAGAAAACAAAGAACGTCCTGGAGGTGAAAATTCTGTGGCCGGACCCACAAAGAATGAGGTCCTATTATACTGCAGTCTATGACTCTCAGCAGTTGTGACAAACAATCAGGCAGCTAGCCTGAAATTCTAAGCAATGTGGCCAGACTGATCCTCGGTATAACTCCATTTATTTGGAGGAATTTGTGTCTCAGACAACTGTTGCCTTGAGTCTAATTCAAACCTGATGTAAGCAGCTTCAACTCCCTTGATATCAGTGCAATATGACCAGCTTAGCATGGGACACCTGGATTTGCCACGAGTCCCTTGCATTGAATTGATTTTGCAAAACTGCAGTATGTCAGCCCTTTTGATATCTCCAGTCTCAAGAGAACTGCCCCCTTCTAGTACTGCATTGATCCATTGCTTAGCTGACCTTTACAAATGGACCAGAATAGAATGGAATTTAGTTATATAATGCCTTTCATTCAGGAGATGTCTCCAGACACCAATATACCATTAATATAGGAAGATTTGAAGGCAAATATAAAATCAGTTGTAAATTAAGCAGTCGTACCTATAGTACCTTTAATACAAGACTATTACAAATGAAAAAACATCATTGTTTGATTGTATTTGAGTGTTTTTCTCTTTCTAATTTAAACTAATTTGGGGGTTAAGAATACACTAAACTGTAGCATAAACATACATGTAACTCATTTCACTAGTTCTTTTGGTTTTGAAATTATTCTGTTTCTTACAGATTAAAAGTATGTACTTTAATTGCTCTTCAGAATCGGTTTAAATTGAATCTATACAGTTATTTTTGAGATGTGTGAGGCTGTGCCTTGCAGATTTTGAATATTCGTCTCCACAAACCTGTCCATTGACCATAATAAACCACTACTTTCAGGTTCATTAATTCCTTTCTATTTCCTGATATTTCTTTATTATCAGGGAGGTAAAGAATCATCATCATGCACTTCATCTGAAAGATTGAAAATGCTTTAAACAATACAGAAGCAATAGAGCAGTATGCTGAAACATTAAAAATGTTTGCAAGCCTTCAAAGGCATTATGTCCACCACATGCCTTCATCTTCACCCTGAATTGTTTGGTGCTTAATAGGACTCCTAGCAGATGAATTGCCTGGTCTGCTTGTGAGTCCAGGGAGCTATAGAATGGCAACAAAATGTACATGAAGCACTTGTTTTGCTAGAAATGCAAAGGACAAACAGGACAAACACAAGAAATGGTAGTCTCTAAGCCTGAAAATCCATGAAACCATAGAATAAGGAAGTACGAGGAATTTGGGGAGGTTCAGAAAGGCAGCCAAGTCCTCCTTTGCCTTGTACCAGCTGTGGTTGCTGATGTCAGATGCTGCCTTTCTGATGCATGTTTTGCATTTGCTTGCTACCAGTATAATATAACCACAAATGATTAATGCATCATCAAACATACCTCTGTGAAAAAACATTGTAAGTCCTTAGGGATACCTCTCTTGTTCCTAAACACAGCTTTTTAAATCCATTCCATCAGGCTGTGGATTTCCCACTGCTCTCTGCCAGCTAATGAGTGGTTATGAAATGCCAAGATCGGGTACATACAGACCACTTTGAGTGTAGGAAACCTTTCAAATATAGACTTTTTTTTTAAGTGGATACAGTAGATTGTAGCAGATGGCTTCCTCTGTCTTGTGAATCCTTCTTCATTTGTGGCTCATTGAACTAGCAGTGTCATTACTGTCTAGCACATTAATTTGGAATCCATGTGCTAAACTTCATTGCAAAATTTTAGGATGAAGATATTTGATTTGTGTGCACAATAGCAGCTATTTCTTATTCAATATGGCAAAACAGTTACAGTTTCTTCTAGATATTTTTCAATCTGTATTTTCAGCTCTCATCTACCATTTGATTGGAAAAGCAGATTTCATGAATCTGTTTTTAGTTCCTGGGAAGTTAATGCAGGAACATATTTTTTTCCTAGTGGCTTCGAAACAAGCTTAAAAAGAAAATCCCCTTACAATTTAATCTAACATTAAATATATTTCACAGTTACAGCTGCACTCTTCAATTTTTTTCAACCTTTTTCTCAGCACAGGATGTATTGAAGAACTTCACATTTCACATACTGCACTGTTCATCTCTACAACATAAGGCAATTTGCACTGGAAGCATATGTTTAAAAAAACTTAGAAACTGATCTTCAGCATTATGTAGTGGATTTCCTCAGGCCTTTTAGTGATTAAAATTTTAATCACCTGATGATTAAAGGTTTCATTACTAGGCAATTAGCACTTTAAGTGAAAGGCATTTAATTCCCTTTTGGAAGTGGAGCCATCAGTATTTGGGGATTGCAGTCAGATGGAACACAAGGCAGCAATGAAGTGCAAACTGAGCAGACAAGGTCAGAGGGAAGGGAGAGCTTCAGGGTGCAAGTGCATGAACAGCATAAGGATCCCTTTCAGCAGGAGAATGAGATTTAGGCATTACAAAGGAGATATCAGGGTGCAGCAAGGACCAGCAGTTGCTTGGGTGGCAGGAGCAGGGCAGCTGCAGGGGCAGCAGGGCAGGCCCAGCTCTGGGCATAAGGCACATCTTTGGGGATGGAGAACGTTGTTCTCGAATGACAATGTGGATCTCGAGGCAGAATAAGTCTTGCCTAAATATTGGGCAAGAATATTTTCTTAAACTTCTGTGCATTTTGAGATAGAAACCATTGCTAAAATCAGAACTGTTTATTGTAGTACATTTTAACATGAGACATAATTGATGTTGTTTTCCATAAAAATACATGTTTAGCTGGAAAGTGTCACTCTATTACTCCAGGAAAACTGAATTGCAAGATTAATTTTTTGTTAGTTTTTTCAGAATTGTAGATTTTGCATATTGGCATTGAGTTTTGAGATATCAAGCTGAAAGCTGATTAGTTGTTTTCTTAGCTCTTGCTAGTTTTAGCTGCCTCTAAGTCCCTTTTTTCCCTTTTCCCCCCTTTTTTAAAAATTTACTAACAGAAACAGTTCAGTCCCAGAAAGGACCTAATATTCATTTATTTGTGAATTTATTATTTCATTATAAAATATATGTGGTAGATATTAGAGCTGGAGGATGTTAGGATTGTTTGATCTACAATCATAATAATAATAACAACAACAAAATAATAACAACAATAATAATAACAACAATAATAAAAACAATAACAATAATGACCAGATTTTTTTTTAATTACCTTTTCCTGACTCAGTTCCTTAGCTCACTTAGGTATTAGAAGAACATGCATTCATATAATAGAATCTAAAGTATGGGGTTTAATATATTCCTTCTGACCTCTTGTGCTGTTTCAAGGTAACATAAGGGTATGAAACTATCAAGACTCAGAAGGATAAGAAGTTCACTCTTTTTTTTAATTTTCTTTTTTTTTTCTTTCTTTTTCTTCACCAGTCAAGTACCATTGTAGTGATCAATTACCACCAGAAAATTCACGGTGTTTGTAGCAGATTCAGGAAATACATGAGGGGAAAAAAATCCAAATGTTTCCCCACGTATTACCTAATCCTTTTTGTTTGGTACAAGAGAGATGTAGCATTGAACTAAGCCCTGTCTGTAACTCTGTTGCCAGACAGCAATCAAAAAACGAAATATCAGAAGGAACCAGGTACTACAGAAGATATGTAGGAATTAGATAGTGAGTGTGAGCTGCAACAGCCTTTTTGCAAGTATGAAGTTCAAAAAAATACAATACACTGTTACAATATTTAAAGAATGAATGCCTGATTACGATCGGTGTTTTGAGAATAGCAAATAGCACACTAAATTGTTCTACCACCTGAAGATAATGTCAAGTAACAAGCAAAATCCTCCTTGCAAAGCAGCTACTGAAAAGATATTGTAACCTGGATATTTTTTATTATTATTTATTTACTTATTGTGAATTACATAAATCATGAAGACTGCATATGTCCTTATATAATTTTTATTTAAAACATGGCAATTACAATGCCCTCTACTATCCTGAATAATTGCCTTGAGACAGGCTGAATTCCAACATGGAACTGAGGTCTGAATGTTTACTTTGTCTATTTTTCATAATGATGAAACACTATAAATTTATGTCAGAATATTCTACAGATGTCACAAACACAGCTGCAGCTTTTCAAAAATAGGTCTATATGACCTATAGAACGAGTGGGGTGTGATTTATCTCATATTAATTTCAGCCATCTGCAGAAATTCACCTGACTCGTTTTACCTTCTTACCTATCTGCCTACATCAGAAGAAAAGGGCTTATGTCCTTGAGGTGCTTATTTTTGTCTGCAAACTGCAAAGTGGACTGAAACAGGCAGGTGCATTGTGGATATTTGTGTCTGATGACAGGAATTTTATTCTCGGGAATATGAATGTTTTCTCAGGTGTCCATGGTCAGCTTTCATTTTATAAACCCTTAATCTGGATCACCAGCAGCTTGTCACATTACTGCTAGGATAAGGTGAATCATGCCCTGATAACCTTCTGGGTCTTTTTTTGTGTGGGGGTGGGTTTTTTTTTAACCCAAGCACATGATTATGTAGATTAAAAATCCTTAGACAATTGTTATTGCAAACAAATTAGGTGGTGTGAATACAGCTCCCAGTCTTTTCTCTTCTTTAGCAGCCAGCCATCATCCTTCTGAGCTGCTAACAGCTTACCTCAGAATGAAATGAATTCTACAACACGAGCTGCAGCTACCAATGAGCCATTAGGCAGCAACTTAGGTGAGAGGAATTAACATAGCAATTTCTGTACTAGCAAAAATTACCTCTGTACCTTAAGGGTTTATTTTTTCTCCCCTTCTTGATTTAAGTACAAAGCTACTATGCAGCAGGAAACAGATAACTCTTTTTTTAAACACCACACTGGTTTCTGTACTGTATATAAAATCAAATTCTGATGGATTTTGTGTAATGATAATGACAGAAAACCCAGGCTCATTAATTATTGGAGTTGAATGATGAGAGAAAATCTTGAGATACTTAGCAAGAGTGATCAAGGTAATATTTTTCTGGCTTTTTGAGGAAGCTATTTGGAGAGAGGCAGGACAATTTGTGAAGAAAAAAACGAAGTCAATGACATACAAAAAGGCCTAAACAGTTCATTAGATTTACAGAGATAGTACATGGTCAACTGGTTATAACCCTATGGTAAACTAAATTAACAGGGGATGAGACTTTTATAAGGCTGTCTTTGTTAAAAATACTTGTTTCAAAACTGCAAAAAGGAAGCTGTCGAAAGTACTTTGAAAACAGAATTATTACATTAATTAAAGTGTAATTAATCAACCTTCCACTTCATTATTAAATTAATAAGCATATAACATGGAAAATAAATGAGAGATTTAGAGTCTGTAGATACATTTACTAAATCTGTGAAAGTGTAGTGAGCAACCAAAAAGGAAATGTTAAATTATCTAAATAATCTTATATTTACCATGAGATGCAAAAGAACTCAGTTCTGCTTGATGCATTTTCCTATCACCTGCATAAAAAAATCTGGTTTAGGAGATTTCATTTCTAGTAGCAATCAGTCTCAGTTCAGGAGATTAACAGATCACACCAGAATTGTGAGGGACATTCTGCATACCTGAACATGATCTCCCAATTAATTAGGAATAAGTCAATGATCTCAGTTACAGCAATATGAAGACACTCGCTTTAAAGTTTCAAATTCAGGAAATATATTTAGAGTTGATCTGCAAGAACCAGTAAGTGCCAGGAATCAATATTAGAGCCTCCTTTGGTCCTTCCTTATCTTCAAGTAGTCCATGCTTAATTCTGAGCTGTCTGAAGATAAGAAGACAGACAGAACAATGGAGAGAAGTTAGGGCTGTGGAAGTGCTACAAAACAGCAATTTCACAAGCTACTCTTCTCAGTTCTACTGATGGATTAATGGATGAATATGAAACAAGTCACACTATCTTAGGGCATCTCGTTTTTATTTCTTGTACCCTCTGAAGTTTTTAAAGCCTTGAGAAATTTTTAAATATGTAGATACTGGCTGAACAACTTTGTTCCAATATCAGTCTCCCAGCTGACATAGCATCTGCTTTGTACCTTATGCTGCTGTCCCCCATTTAATGCATCCGAAGGCTGCACTACTCTTCCAGTCAGCAAAGTCTTCCACAATGTAGCTCACCACTATATTTTCATTTGATAGTATTCAAATTAACCTTTGAATGGGCTGCTTCACCATGTAATCTAGATCTCATTCTGTAACTTGTCCTGCTTAATCATCATCCTTCATACTTTTGATCTTTCAATTCCTCACAGATCCTACTATACTTTGATTTTTTTCATATCTATTTCATTTAGATGAATATTGATTGATATTAACATTATTTCTGGCCAACCCAGAATCCAACCAGAAACCCACTTATTCAGCAAAGATTCCACTTTTCTTGTTATCTCTTGAGATCTGCTACTCAGTTCTAATCCAAATGACCTGAGAACTGTTGATACCACATTATGCTACCTTTTTAGTCATCTTGTGAAGGGACAATAAACTGAAAATGTCAATACAAAAAAAAGTGTATTGCGTGTACATTTGTACCTTTTTCTTGTTCAAATCCCTGACAAGAAAAAAACTGTAAATCTGGCTTTTGTCAGAATATTTGACCTAGTTACTCTTGATGCTTGGTTAAAAATCTGCATTATATGTAAATTAGAAAGACTAAGGCTTTCACAGACATAGCTATTTGTGAAAACTCACCAGTTTGTGGGCACTTATCTCAAGGTACAGTGCTTTGCCAAGTACTATTTAATAATTTTATCAAGAATGCAGAGAATAATATAAAAACTTGTCTGTATGAATTTATAACTAACATTAAGATGGTCAGGACAGTAAATAACAGGAGAGGTTACCATTTCAGAGTGATCAGTATTGCTCAGTTAAATTGTTGCTCTTCAACCACACATGCTTTCAAACAGCTGAAGGTTAAGTTAATTGATCCAAAGACGAGGAATGAATGTTCTAGGTAAGTAATGAAAACACTGTTTTGGAAAACAGTCATTCAGAAGGTACACTGAAGATATAATATATGAATATCTTGACATGCTAGTGCAACTTGTAGATAAAAACAATGGGCTCTACAAAGAAAGAATATTCCATTGAAGACAGCTAGAGAGATTATTGCTATACATCAAAAGAAACCAGCCAAGGGATGTTGTTATCTCCCTCTACCTCACTCTTGTGAGACCCCATTTGGATTGCTGCACCCACCTCCAGAGTCCCCAACATAACAAGGACATGAGGCAGTTGGAGTTAGCCCAGAGGAGGCCAGGAAGATGATCAGACGGATGAAACACCTCTTTTTTGAAAACAGGCTGAAAGCTTTGGGAGAGGGGGACTGCAAGAAAAATGAGGAGGGACTTTTTGCAAGAAGATGTATTGATAGGAAAAGGGGAACGGCTTAAAAGTGTGTAGATTTAGACTAGGTATTAGGAATAAATTCTTTACTATAAGGGTGGTTAGGCATGGGAACAGGTTGCCCAGAGAAGTTATGGATGTGTTTGAGGCCAGGTTGGGTGAGCCTTGGAGCAACCTGGTCTAGTTGAATATGTCCCTGCTCATGACAGGAGGGGTGGAAATAAATTATCTAAAAGGTCCCTTCCAATCAAATATAATTCTATTATTCTACTGGAACAGTGTCTTTTGACCACATTTAAAGAGTAAATTACAAAAAGAAAGGTGGTAGGAACTGAATTTGTCCATCTAATCAAAGCAGAGGTTAAAAGGTGATTTGATTGCCATATAGAGGTACTTATTTCTATTTTAAAATTAAATCTGATCAAGGGAAATAAAGGTAAACTTTCAGTCTTACAAACAAAAGTATAACAAGATATACACATTCAACCTTGAAATAGAGACAGTAAATGTAATTAACAATTTATCAGGAAAGGCAATAAATGCACTCTGGCTCTGAGTCTGTAAAATGAGATTAGATATCCTTCTGGAAAACATGCTTTGACTCAGCATCTGAGAAAATTATATCCATTGTAGACCAAGTGATCACAATAGTCTGCACGTAAGGTCTATGAATCTATTTGTCAAATGAGAAGGAATTGGTAAAGAAAATCAAGGAGAAAGTGGCAAGAATTTCCTCCTATCATGGCATTTTGAAATAGCAATATTTTGCTCCCTTGTACTGTGTAAGTGTGTCTGAAGTGATCTGGGAGATCTCCTCCAGCTGGCTGAATGGTACCCAGGTTTGCTCTGACAAGGAAAATAACCAGCTCCCTGCATTGGGCAGCACAGGAATGTTATCAGTACCAACATCCTAGACCAGAGGATATGTTGAAAGAAAATGAGGTTTGGGTTTCTGAACATTGTTGGTGTAAAGATGACTTCACAGGTGGGTACTAATGTCTGAAAGTGACCCTGGAACTCCCTGAAGGAGAGTCCTGTAAATTATGTGATCTGACCTAAGTAGCTCAATGAGCTTTTCCTGGGTATTATTTGGCTGGCAATGTCAGTACCATTTCAATATAAATCAGCACAGAAAGCCTTTGAAATTAATACATACACATATACTAGCCATACCCATAGATAAATACATGGAGACAGGTTGAAAACCAGGCAATAAAAAAATTTAACAGAGATAAAAGCAATTTTATTCAAAATGAAACTAAACTATTAAGTCAAATTAAATTAAATAGTAGGGCATAGTGTGTCGTACAAGATAAAGACTATTTTATAAACTATTTGAAAAATGAAGGTTAAAAAGTCCATTAAACTAAATTACAGCTGAGAAGCAGTTAAAGCATATTACTTTGACCTGCTTGGGATTCTTTTTCCCATTACATTGTCATTTTAATCAGCATCAATCTTTTAAGAAATAAACATATTTATCAAAGGTAGCTTGCAAGTGTTTAGTGGTTTTTACTAGACATTTGGTAAAAGGCTGAACAACACTGAGAACTTCAGCAGCAGAACAGCTTGTCAAAATAAAACCTTAAGCAGATGGTTCTAAATCACTGGAACTCTACGGCATACGCTGAATGCTTGAGCAGTTCTATGAATAACAGAAAGCTGTCCACAAATGCAGAGAAAAATAGCAGGTGTGAGGCTGATGTTACCTGATCTCTATCACATGGAATCCTATCACTGTCAAAAGTGCACTCTCTTGACTGCTTGAGAAAGTGACTACAAAAGCCTCTGTTGATGCAGTTATTCATAAGAAACATGTCATTTTTAAAATACTGCACCTCAGCCTGTTGCCGAGAAAAAAGGAAATTTATACTGGCCCAGAGAGAAGGCAGCTATGGCAACAGTTCCAAGGACGTTTCAAAATCTATTCATTTCCAATTTACATGTCAACATCAAATGCATATTTACTTTCTCTTATTCTACCAAATGCATTTCATTTTCTCAAAAAAAAAAAGCAAGCCTTTGTCACTACGATTTTTGCTTATGAATATCTGCATTCCATGTACCTGTAAGGTCTTACTCCAGTGTAAAATTCTGAGATAGAAATTGCCTTCTTGTTCAACTCTTATTTATCTTCTCTTGGTCATCTCTGAGAAAGTGAACTGAATTTTGTTCCTATTGCTAATACTGATTTTTTGTTTGCCAGCAAACTATTTAGTATAAAAATGACAGTAGAACTCCTTCTTTCTGGAGCAAGTGCTACAGCCTTTGGCTTCCAGAGCTCTGGTTTCTGTGGAAGTCTGTTTCTCTGAGAAATAAGGCCCACACAACAATAAAAAGATTTGTTTCTGTAAATACAATAATATGGTAAACAGAAGTAGAAAATACAGCCTTTGGCTGCTGATCTTGTGTTTTCTATAAATATCCCTATAAATAGGGATCTGTCGTATTGAAGACCTTCAAGCATGAATATTTTTCCCAAAATGTGAATTAATTATATCTGCAACCTCTAGTATTTGCTATTGGTGGAAAAGATAGGCATCCTTCCACTGCTTTATTACTTCTGTTTAGGGTAGTAGAAATACCGGTGTTCCCAGGAGCTGTTTTGGTTTGAATTATAACCTTAAAACTGCTTACAGTGATTTTTAAAAAAATATACATAGCAGAATGCAGAACGTCATCTGCATTAGAGTGTATGATACTATATGTATTACCTGTCATGATACTATATAATTACTGTAATGATGCTATAGGATATTGTATTGATACTATGTATATGTTATCTGTCAAGTGCAAAAATAGGGCAACAACTACATTTTCAGTATATTTTAAGAATAAATACAAAATTGAATATTATGTGTTATTTTTAGCTTATATAATCTTACTTCTGTTTATAGAGTGAGCCTATGCAAACTTGGAAAAAATAAAATTGTCTATTCTTATCTGAGAGTTTTGCTGCAATACCCTTCCAAGTAATTCTGGTATCTGTCTCTGATCCTAGAAACTGGCAGATTGACTAATGCCTTTGGAGTCCAGAGTCCGAAGGTGTCTTTCATTTGAATTTCAGAAGTTCAAGCCAAACATTAAGAACAAAGTGAATTTGTACCATACCAGGTGATTTAACATTATCAACTTGGATGTCATCACAGAGCTGCAAATTAGATCCTTCTGAGAAGTAGTGTTTGGGTCTCAGTTATTTTTATGATTTAATAAACTATGCTGGGATGCTGAAAGATCCTTTATTTGTATTGTCGGGTGCTTCCAAAGATTTTGGGTCTTTAAATAAAACATGAAGATGATATTTTTTTCCATAAGAATTTTAATATAATTTGGCAAAAGTCTACTGAAACTAGCAGAATTCTCATCTTATTTTCTATGATAATATCTTTCTGACTATATCAATAGAAAATGCTTTTTGGTATGTTTTTTGTGGTTTCATCTGGGTTTTTTTCATAAAAGGGAGCTTCTATATTTCATGGTTCTTGAAAATTTGGGAAAAGTATTCTGAATTTAACTGAAATGTAATGTTATTATTTTGAATGCAATAGCCTTGGAGCACAAGGATAGATATAGCTTAAGCTTCTGTTGGAAACTCAAAGTCTCAAACAGTATCATTAGCTCTCCAGAAGTTTTCATCCATGATCTGCATAGTGCTATGGTATCAAGAACAAGGCACGGGGAAGAGTGTCAGATATTTGGATACTAGTAGACTAGTGTGTGCCATCTTTCTCTCCTCTCATTTTGTAGAAGAAAATCCAAGGAAAGGGACAATTACATTTTCCTCTTGAGATTAAGGTAATGAAATATAAATCCCATTGTAAAGTTATCTGAATGGCTGTGTGGCCAAACCCACATTGTAATCAATGGATATTTGATCTCCTTTTGTTCATTGACCAGCAAATTTGGCTTCAGCTTATAGCCTAGGACATCCAAAAATGTTCATGATGACCATATGTGGGCAGTGCAATTGAACTACTAGTGACTGTCTATCTGACTCATTCTCCAGGCTGCACAACATTTAATTTATCTACAACAATACCCAACTCTTCCGTTATGAGCCAGTTTAACTCCCTCGTCAGCGAAGTTCTGATCCTCCCTTGCAATGGCTTTTCTCATACTCACACAAGGTAGTTCCTCTTCTTCTTTAAATGACCACAGGTTCACCAGCACAGTCCAGCAGGTTTGACAGAATCTTGATTGTGTAATTCATTTTCCTCATTGGGTTAATGAAAGAAATTTATTTGATCCTTTTAAATCCAACAAGATGTGATCTTATTTCACATTGTATATACATATTCTTACACTGTTTTCCTTCCCAAACTCTCCAAATGACTTTGTTAAGATCACTGGAATAATGTTAGAATCCCACTCCTGAAATAATGTTTGAGTCTAGTTATTAAAAAATACCTCTGCCCAAAATTAAAGTGTAAATTAGATCATATGTCAAAGTTGAATGTACAGATTTTATCTAACAGCAAATGAATGAGCAGGGGGCAGAAAGAGGGGGGAAGAAATAGGAAGGGGGTGAGGGCGGTGAAAGAGAGAGAGAGAAGCAGACAGATCAAAATCATCATCATGTGAGTTCCTTCAGTGTCTCCCCTGGCTCTTTTCCTTATGATCCTCTCAGTGGTGGGATCCCCAGAGTGTTCTTTTGGAGGTACCACTTGTATACAGTGCAAGTCCCAGGCATGCAGAGGTGTAGGTGCTGTGGCCCAGCTTGGGATGGCATTGTGTAAGCAGTTGCTTCCTTCCCACAGTTTGCCATGATGGGAATTTTTGTCCAAATAAGTTACCCAGATCGGCCTCACCAGGCAACTTCCTGTTGTTGTGTCCGTGCATTTCCCACAGTTTGCACAGTGCAATCTTGTCAGGTGTGCTAATTCAAAACCTTTCCCCTCCGTGTGGGTCTGAATTTAACACACTCCTGTTTGCCAGCTAGGACTATTTTGGTGGCTTATCCTGTGAGAACTTCCCCCTTTGACAGTGCTTTGAAAAAAAATAACTGCCCTCTTTAAGTTCTGACAGACTTCCAACACAATCAAAGGGACTAACATCTCAGTTGTGCCTTTTCTCCTCCTCTTCTGCTCCCTATATGCAGTATGCAGATTTTGTTTCCATGAACATTGTTTCCTTTGGTTTTTTTATCAGGTTTTTTGGGGGTTTTTTGTAGGGTAGGTTTTTTGTTTGTTTGGTTGTTTTTTTCAAAATGAAAATGCTGTTAGGAATTTATATTGAAAATTACTGTCAAAAGAGCATATCTAGTGATCACAACAGCAGATAATGAGGTGTGATGCTGTTATTAATCTCTGGAAAATGTTCATTCTGTAGTCCCACAGAAAGCATCTCCCCAGCAGACATGAGTTTTTCTAACAGTAGATAACTCACTGTGCCAGTGGAATGAAACTCTTGGCCACATTTTCCAGACCATGGCTTAATTATTGTTTTAGATCTTTTGGGCCCAGTAAAAAAAAAATTTCCCGGACTTGGAACTTGACTCAGTCTTCTCAAAAACAGGAAGGGCAGAGAGGAGAGGACAAGTGGGTGTGCAAGAACTGTGTCAAGGGAATTGAATTGTGACTCCGCGGTCAAAAATTTCAAGTCTAGATATGACTGCAGGTGTTGTAGTGTAACTTCTTTCATAATAGAGGCCATATATCGTTCTTGTTGATCTCTAGAGAGTTCAGAAAATGTTGCTTAACTAAAACATATTTCTAAAGCCTCTTGCAAGGAGGTTGAGGAGCTACCCTGTTTTTCAGTGAATTGTATTCTATTTGCTTCACTAAGATCCATTTTTTTTTGGTGGGTGTCTCTGCATTTCTTCTAATAGCAGTTGAATTTACTGGCTGCTGGAAGCTGAATTTAACTGGAAGGAGAAACTATCAAAGATATTAATATTAAAATTGGCCTCTGGGTAGAGAAACTGTCAATGCTTCTGCTGAAGGAAAGGCTGCAACATAAACTCGTCTTTTTAGCTGGCCAAGACGTGGCAGCACCAGGGCGGAGTAGAGAGGCAGGATCACCTCTCTTGATGGGCTGGCAATGCACTTTCTAATACACTCCAGGATACCACTGGCATTCTTGGCTACAAGGGCACACTCCTGGCTCATGAATCTCACTGCTTTCTCCTGTGCAGCCCTGACTGTTAAAAGAAGGCAAATACAAAAGTTGGGTGGACTGAGTGTCCCTCAGGGGACTTGTTCCATCTGTTACCATTATAAGGAACACAAGAGATTACAGCATCTGAATTTCCCTCCCTTTCTGCTTCACTGTCTTATCTTTTCAACGAAGTAAGATCTAAACTGGGCACATAACTAGAGGCATTAAATTTCATACTGAGGAATCCACTCAGGAGAGTTTCAACAAGACTTGCATTTTTTTAGATATCAAATGTATCATCAATAAGAGAACAGAAAACACGGTTTCTTTCCCAGTAAATTTAGTTTAAGTGTTCCTAATTATTTTCTTTTAAAATCAAGATAATGAGGTACTTTTGTGCTGGTGTTTGAGAAGTGCTACACAAAAGCATTTCTTTTGCTTCTGTACCTTTCATGACTTAATTACAAGAATAGTTCATTATTCAATATCTGTTCAATGTTTTGAAAAATGTGGCTGAATTTACTTGAAGAAAACATTCATATACAATTCTATATGAATTAGTTTAAAGTAGTGTAAATTTATGGTAAATTTTCCACTTAGTGATAAATTTTATTATCTAGAATGCTGGTGCTACAAAATAACTTTTCCTGGATATCATGAGGATTATGCCAGATAGTCAAAAAAGACTGAGTTGACATATGCTGAGTAGAAATTTCCATTTATTTTTTGGAGTTGCATATTCAGATCTCAATGGAACCAGCTATTTCCATGGCAGCAGAGTTGTGCCCTGGGGTTAAATCTGGTCTTCTCTACTTAAGTTTCAGCCAATGCCACCTGGTGAAGTCTTGGAGCTGTAAGGCTAAATTCTGTCAGTCAGATATATATTTGATTTACCTATTAAGGAATAAGAAGTAGATACTACTTGGAGAAGTCAACTTTTTTTAAAAGTCCCTAAATTGTCTTTCAGACTGGGTTTTTGTCATGTGGTAATATCTTCCTTTTGGGGGAAGAGGGAATTAATCTGGTAGACTGATTCCAGTACTGTTTGAAGCTTCCTAGGTTGTTTGATTGCAAAATGGCTTAGCAGCGTGTTTGGTAACACTGTGCACTGAACTTGATAATGGGCAAAGATAAGATGCTCAACATTTCATAAAACACTAAAAACTCCATAGGAAGTAACACTCAAATTATACAATTCCTGTTTCTGAAAAACGTGATTGAGGTCCATAGCACTGGCCAACCAGTGCCATATAGAAGTAGAGGTACACACCACCAGCAGCAAAGCTCATGAGTGAGTAAAAGCCACTGTGACATCTGTATGTCAGTGACATTCAGACCTGTGCCATCATTCATTCTTCCCTGAGCCTTTGAGAAGCTGTTAGTCCAGCAGACACAGGACTATTAGTAATAGCTTTGTTAGGCACTGACTAAAGGACAAAAAAGAAGTCTCCATATCTGAAAGATTTGCAATACTTCGCAAAAAAGTAATTTCTTCAGTTGCTGTTGCAAGGCAATATCTAGAGTATCTTTACTCCTGTGGCAGTGGTTAGCATTCAGCATTAGCCCACTATTCAGCAATAATGACTAACACCAGATAAGGGAAGGAGAATTAATAGTGACAAATATACACAATAGTTGCTAAACATAAATTTTACCATCTATGTGTAGCATGACGTTTTTATTTTTTTTTAATGTTACTGGTTTTCCATCCCTATAAATAAATCTATGCATATCCAGAGGCTTGTTTATTCCTTTTAGAAGTAAGAGATGATGATTCCACATTAATCACATTAAAAACCAATAGTTCTTAATCTATAAAACTACAGCAGTGGAACTAAGCTGAGGCACTTCAGCTAAAAGAGGAAAGTCTTATTCTTTCATTTCAAGAGTCATGTTTCTGATAAGAAATCATCAGCTTTCTAATATATGCTTTTCGGTTGGTTCTCTGGAGTCCCCTTCTGTGAATCCTTACTTTCTTCTAGACTTGCTTGGTTTGGAACACTGAGAGTATGGAAAACCATGGTAGAAAGAATCCTGTGCCCTCAGGAAGGGAGTTTCCTGGCCTGACAGGAAAATCAGTAAATTAAGCAAATACAACCCTTCCTATGCACTATTTTTTTCCACCTGTTTCTCTTACTCCCGAGAGTTTCAGCATGTACCACAATGTGAATATATGGACCTACATCCATGAAAAGAAAAACAGGTTCTTCTAGCTTTGGGGGAAAAGTGAATAATGCTTGCAGACAATCACACAAAGAAACTGAAGACATTATCAGGTTGCGGTGCAGCACCTGCTCTCAAATTCTTCACATTGCCTTCTCTTTAAAAAAAATAGACTCCTACCAGCTTACAGAGCCATGTTTGCCTTAGATTTTTGGATTGATAACTCATACCATGCAATGCTAGAACAAAAGTAAACAGGTGGGGTTGTGAGGGTATCTGCACTGGGAGAGGTATGCTCTAGAGAGCAGTGGAAATGAAACTTGATTCCTTTCAAGAAAGAAAACCATAGTCCCCCATATTTTGGATGAGAGTCTGTCATTAAAACATTGAACTGGTGAGGGTCCTGGTCTGTCATCTTCTGACAGAAGTGGCAGGAACTGTTTGAAATGTTTGTTCAACAGGTACTTGTTTGGACCCACTCATAGACTTTAAATCCTTAAGAAGAGAGAGGGAAAGATATCTAGAGTTTCTGACAGCCGTTACGCATGAGGATCTAAGTGCTTCAAAAGAGAAACTTCTGGCCTTTCCCAGAACAGAACTGAAAACATTCAATTAAAATGAGCCCTTGAGCGTGGCCATTACAGGCCCAGATAGAATCTTAAAGGATTTTTCCAGTCTGGCCTTCTCAGGCTTAGCTAGGATTTTTCCCAAGCTAGAGGCTTTTCTCTAATGTAAACATAAGAGAAAGAATTATAACAAAAGATAAACATCTGCTGGATCTGTGAGAAAGCCTGGGACAAGAGGTATCTCCTTCTCTGACCAATGAACTGTTTGGTTTTTCACTAACTGCCTTATTTAAAGCAATGGCTTCCTTTAATAAATTGTTCTTTCTGTTCTTTCTTGCACCATGCTAGAGAGTCCCAAGTTACTGTGTCCTTTTCCACTCCCTAACCCATGTACAGTAACACTTGAGCAAGTTGCCCAGGGAGCTGCATCAGCATCCCTGGAGATATTTGAAAGACCTGAAGATGTAACATTTACAGACTTGGTTTAGTGTTGGACTTGGCAGTGCCGGGTTAACAGTTGGACTCAATGATCTTTACAGTCTTTTCCAGCTGAAATGATTCCATAAGTATTTTGTTTGGTTGGATTTTTTTGTGGGGTTTTGGTCAGGTTTTTTGTTGTTTAGTTGGAATTTTTGTGGATCTGGTCTTTCTTGCTAGGACATTGGGCTGATATAACCATATCATATCCAAAATTAAATGGGTAGCATCATCTTTCAGATGTTAATGAACTGTGAAGGATGAAAGGATCTTTGATGTTTCCTGTTATCTTTGTCTTTCTCCAAAAAGCTCTCCTATGCTTATCAATGTGGCACCTGAGCATTAACTTCAAGTATTTTGAACCATACCCTTACATCTGATATTTATGTTTTGAAGTTGTTCTGCACATTGGTTTGCATGTTATTCATGGACGAAGGCATGGGTGTTTGAGATGACAAATGAACACACTGATTTCTTATGATCCAAAATTGATTGAATGAAGCCTGTAGCACTATGAGCTTGATTTTGCCAGCTAGCACATTCAAAGGCACAGTGCTGAAAATGGTTTCTTGACTATGACAGCTGTGAAATAAATGCTTCAGAGCTGGGCAAATTATTTCTTTGTGTAATGTTTTTCTTTAAGGAAAGTCAGTTCTGAGTAACAGATCTCTGTTTCAAGATCAAGCTGTATCTTTGAAATGAGTATTTGGATAGATTAGGCAAGTGGGTATTTGACAGTATCATTAAGGTCCTTATTCTTACTTCTGAGATGGTGTACGGTAGGTTAAATATTTACTAAATTCAGCACTCAATAAAATGCTGACTTTGAATACTAGAATTGCACATTGCCCCCCGAGAATGCCATGGCCTTTGCTGAAATTGGGTGGAAGAGCTGACAGGCACCTTTGTGGACATTCAGTTTTCATTTCCTGCAGAGCACAAATGAAGCAATAACAGCAGAAGTGAATCACTGCTTACAAAGAGATACTCACTTTTGTGGATTGCTCAGTCAGTGTGGGTGTTTAGATCAGATGAAGTCAAGCAAACAAGAACACAGGAGCCACAGGAACAGTTGGGAGCAAATCTAAACATGTACTTTAGAAAGCTGCAGGTGGGCTTTGTAAGCAGGTGTAAAAATTATTACTGTGAAGCCAAAATGTCTGTTATGAGTAAACAGGTTTTTGATCTTATTCTGCGTGTATGAAGGGGAAATAACCATTCATAGGTAATAGAGTATATTTAACCAGATGGAAAATCTATTACTAAGATTTAAAAAAAGAGAAAGATCTAAACATACAATACAGATCATGGGTCTGTAACTTAACCAAGGCTCAGGATACAAAATTATTTAGATAGGGAAATAAACCCAGCAAGCTTTCAAATAAGAACGAGACAGACTTGTTTTTAACTGTTAAAAGTTCTCTATATTAAAGGATTTGCTATCTCTTATTCATTTGACCTATTCTATTTCTGACTTTCTGGTAATTTTTGTTTTTAGTTTTGGTTTGGTGGGGTTTGTTTGTTTGCTTGTTTGTTTGTTTGGGGGGGTTTTGGTTGTTTTTGGTTTTATTTGTTTGTTTTTGTTACCCCTTTTTTAGTAAAAGGTGTCAGTTACATATAATTAACAGTTGCTGAAATAATCGAGACCTCTGCAGCAACTGCTGTGACTGACCTCAGGTGCTCTTTTCTCCTTTTCCTTGGGAGATGTAATATGTAATATGTGCACAAATATGAAGTTTCTGGAACTAATAAAGGGAAAAGTATCCCAGGTCAGTAACTTAAGAAAAATATTTCTCTAATTTCTTTCTGCATATGTAATGCACTTCCAGGTAATTTAAGTTTCTCTGTTGAAAATGAAATTGTTCTGGAATGACTCCTAATTGGAGCTCACTGGCCCATGAAAACAATTTGGTGGTCTCAGGTGACGTGTGGTGACACCAGGCACAAACAAAAGCCACTGCACAGCTGGCACTGCTGTCCTGTTTTGGCACACTCCTGCAGCAGCAGCACTGCTTTTTAGCAGCACTGAGTCAGTTGTGGGCAGTGCTCTCTCCCTAAGGCTTATGCAGGTCAGGTTTCTGGCTTATTACCAGGCCAAGTTTCACCATCGCTGGGGGAAATTTTAACCTTTTCTTCAACAGAAGGCCCTTCCAGAAAACAGAATGTATTTTTAAAGATCATGCAGCATAATTCCCAAGAGGCAGCCTCTTTAGAAAATGGGAATCTCTTTCGAGGACTTTCAGTAGCTAAATGTTTCCTTGAGAAAAAGAGGGATCTGAAGGAACAACAACCTAAGAAGACTGGACTTTGCTAGTGTACAACGCAGAATTTATATTGAAATGGGAAATAAATACTATTCCTTTGGAAAACAAAAAAAACTCTCATTTAGAAAGATTGTTTTTCTGCACTGAGAGGATTCATATTCTGAGACCCCAAGCTATTTTTTCTCTGTGTGAAAGACAAACAATTTTGAGCCTCACCAACAAATATTATTGAAACATCAAGCTCTCATATGCCTAGAATTTTTAAAATTACTTTTGTGGTCTCTCTTCTCTTCTGGAGTAAATGTATGTAACAAATTTGAAGTTTCCCTTGGATATAAAAAAAATTGCCACTTCTTTTCTACACTCCAGAACTCCACACATCCCAGCATCTTTATTTCCATGACCCAGTACATCAGAAGTCTTAGCATTAGGCAGTGCAAATTTTATCTGCTCTCTAGAGTACTAAAACAAAGGGCATTGTTATTATTGTAATATCAAACAATAGGCAACTCACCCATACAGAATATGTCAGGAGAGGAGCAAACAGGGAAAATTCAAGATTCATCCTTTTTAAGGATTCCCAAGACTAAGGAATGCAAATGCAAATGCACTTAGAGACAGAACACCCTAACATTATCCCAATATGCAAACAAAATTAATCATTAAAAGGGGAAACTAAATACAGTATAATTACAAGACCCCAGACACTCATATGTGTGCACTGATATGCCTTTACTAGACGTCCCCAATGGATGAGTAAGACAAATTATTCACTGTAACATTGGCCTTTGATGAAAGTATTTTGTTTCTCTAATGACTGCACTTGCCTTACCATCTGAAAGAACTCCTTTTTCCTCAGCACCACTTCTTCCCATGTTCCACATTCTTGTGATTTTGGAAGTTGTGCAACACCTTGTCTTTTAAAAGTAAATAAAACCCCCATTAAAACAACAACAGCAAAACATCAAACAACAAAAGACATTCAGAAACTTCCAATCAGCAGATTATTTACGTTAGTTCTGTAAATATAAGCCTCAAAACCTTTTCTGAGTATTTACAGACAAAGATGGCAATCTCATAGAGCAGAAGAATGACTGAGCTATCAGTCTGTTGTATACCCTATGTAGGATACATGATCAAATATTAATTTGACCATAACATTAGATTCACATTTTCCCTGCACATCTTCTGAATCTATGTCTATCTAAGCAACTTAAACTGAAGGTAACTGAGTTTTGGCATGGTCTACCCAATATAAGTTGTTTTGTATTCTCAAATGAAATATTGTTAGATAACAGTGGCTGTAATAATACTGTATCTGTCCCTGGAAAGCATATGACTCAATAGTGTAGATGCTCTTTCCATTGTTTTGTGTTTTTACATCAAGCTTGACTATTTTTCTTACATATCTGTAATTCTTGAAATAGAAGGTCTCAAGACTTACATTATTACATACTTATTACAGCAATTGAAAGTCAGCTATGGATGTTGTCTGTCTAGACTTTAGTAAAGTCTTTGGCACCATTTCGTAGAGCATTCTCCAGGGGACACTGTCTGCTCACGGCTTGGATGGGTGCACTGCTCACTGGGTAAAAGCTGGCTGGTTGGTTGGGCAGAGAGAGCAGTGGTGAATGGAGTTACATCCAGCTAAAAAGTGTCTTCCCCAGGCCTCAGTATTTGGGCCAATCATATTTAATAGCTGTCAATATAGACAGATAATAACTAAAAGTCAGACTATATTAGACAACATTTAATGTTAAGTACAACAGATTCTTCTAATACACTCGTGTGAGGCTTGAATAATTTATCGACTAATTAATTATATTGTTTTCCACTTTATTTTTAAAAATAATTTTTTGCATTTGTATCTATTTGTAAGTTCTTTCTAGATAATGTCTAATCTACATAGCTTTGGTTGATAAGGCTGTGATGACATTAAACTTGACAAAGTTGTAGGAAAAGTATGACTGCACTATGCTCGGATTATCCTGCAGTCAAACCCTGTACCATGGAAAAGGTAGACAGTAATTTAAACATTTACTTAAACATTACAATACTTTCTTCTCTTGCACCTCTTCTGTCATGTACCTCTTTCCCCTCCCCTTTGAAGAGCACTCAGCCTGATAATCCTGCACAGCTGCCATTTTCTTGGGTTGCCCTTCTGCCAGCCTGGCAGCAGGCTGGTGACAGAGAACTGCACAGGTCACACAGGTCCAGTGCTCCTGTGGGAGTGCTCCATGTGCTGTGCATGCACAAAGGGACTGCTCTTCTGGGAAGGGACAGATTTCCTGCCCTGTATAATAGATCCAGTCATACGACCAGGCTAGGAAGGTGCCAAGCCTTTCTTTCACTAAAACAAGCTCTGTCTTAGCAAAAATTGGCTGTCCTAGTCATTTGCTTCCTCCAGGACTCTTGCTGCTAGACAATTGATGACTTTTTTTTTTTTTTATTAGTAGGAATATGCATGTGGCTCTGGTTCAGGATTTGGTGGAGACAATCCGTACAGATATCTAACATTTTCAAATTCTTTCATTGCATTCCAAAAATCTTAGTTCAAGAATCAAAATTTTGTTTTCAACAATGACATGCAGGCCCATTACTTGCATTCAGATCTTGGTTTCTCTGGCATTGTTATGAAGTCCTGACAATAAAAAAATATATTCAGGTATATTAAATTAACAATGACATGTCACATTTTTGGCTGGATATAATCAGAAATATTTGAAGATCATCTTCAGTAAAAATGGATTTGGTAGTGGGAGGGTATTCAGTTTCATGTTATTTGCCTCTGCTGCTTGAAAGGTCAAAAAAGAAAAATACTTGGAAACCTCCAGAATTCCTTGTTTACGGGTTCAAAATTTGCATCACTGATATTTTTAATTTTTCTTTTTATAAAAATATCTCACCAAATTTTAGTTCTTTTAAATTGTCTTTTTTTTCTTTTTTTCAAATTTCATATTTCACTTATGCATTTTCTACGTAGCCCTGCAACTGAAGAAAATAGTAATTTCTCTCAGAGACTTATGTGTGAAACTTAAGACAAGATACAGTGGAATGGCAGTGCCAGCAACTGGAGGAGGCAAAGTAGAGGTATTAATATACACAACTTATTAGCATTTCATTAAGATCAATTATAGGCATGAACTATGGCCTTAAGTCAATCCAGTGTTTTCCATTAACTTCAAGGAGCACCAAATGAAGCCCTATGTGACAGGTTCAAGTAGCTCTTAAAAGTGTATCAATTAAAATGAACATGAATAGTATTATATACTTTTTTCCGACCTCTTGCCTAATTATTGCTACAGAAAAGAATCAGAACATCTAGTAATATCATCCCTGTGTCTGACATACTTAACTGTTAAATTACTTCATATTCTTCCCTCATATAGCAGTTCATGCCACAAATTTTATTTTTACGCAAGTTTAAGGTAAGTTTTTACTCAACAGTCCAAAGAGCATTGTGTAAAACGTCTGGCAAAATCTCCTGAAAACCTGTTTTCTTGGTCATGTTCTAAAAGTGATGTAGAGTTCTTCATGTCATAAAAATGGGCATTCAAGAAGGTACAAAAAACTACCTGATATATTAAAATTAACTAAAATATAAATCAGTGAGTACCTGTGTCTGGTGCAAAATTTCAGAAACAACTCTGGAGGAGACTGGGCTGGATGCAACCTTTGGGGGAGATGCAGCATAGTACAAGCAATGATAAACTGATTGGATGCAACTGAAGCAGACTATGGCACAGTCTTTGTTATCTCTCTGTTCCTCTACTAGAGGAAATAGTCTCATAGCTGGTGCAGCTGGGACAGGCAAAGTAATGTGCAGCATCCTAGTGCAATGCCTGGGATATGAGTACCAGGATCTGGTCTATCAACTGGGAAAGTCCATGTGTGTCTTTACAAACCTTCTGGGGAATGAAAATGCTAATCTTGTTGAAAATTAAAAATGATACCTCCTTCTGGCCTCTGATGCTCCTATTTTCTGACAGACCCGTGCATGATGTGCTGCTGCCTACCTATTCCTTTGCTGGAAGAAGTCAGAGAGCCACCAGTGTTACAGTGAGAGGAGGGGAACGGCTGCTGCTGCTGCTGAATAGCCTCTAATGTTGGTCTGTGTCAAAGCAACACATCTGAGCCCTTTGAAATCAGTTTCAGTTGTTGGATGTGACCATGCTATAGGGATTTTAATGACAAGGGAAATAATGCAAAAAAAAAAAAAAAAGAAAAAAAAGAATCTGTGATTTTTAATATCTTTACAGACTTAAACAGACATTTTCTAGACAAATATCAACACATCCATATTTCTAAGCATGTGTATCTGTACTCATGTCCACGTACATCATGCACATAGAGGACAAAAATATTCCGTACAGTTTTTAGACATGGAATCACTCTATCAGGATATCCATTCACCAAATCGAGTTGTTTCTCTCAGTGGGAGCTGCCATTTTAATGAAGTTCTGCAGGCAGAAGTCTGCTTTGATAATGAAAAGATAAACAAAAGAAATAGCTTCACCATCAGGAAAGAGACAGGATCATAAAGTCTAAACATTTTCATATGATATATTGTGTAATTTTACAATATTTTTTATTAATTGAACAACTCATTTTTAGTTAAGGGACTTACCTTTTAGCAATGAGCTTTCTGACTGCTAATGCTTTCCTTCCTAGAGACAGTCCTTTCCAACTTACTTTAATTAACTTTTGCTCTCTTTATTTTTAAAAGAATATTATCCTTTTCTGGGTTAATCTCTTACCTACAATATTGCCTTAGCCTAGTGGGATTGGACATTATCCCTGCTAACGCTGTAGACTTTCTTTCTCAGCTGGTCCTTGCAAAGGGCAGCTCTTCATAACTGTCTCATTTTCTGGGTTATACATTGATCATGTACATTTATTTTATATATATATATATATATATATATATAAAAGAGCATATCTATACATGCACAGGAGTGTGGGGAAAAAAGACCTCCCTGAAGGCCAACAGCAAACAGCAGGGTGCCGTAATCCTTCTGTTAAACTGCAGAGGTAGAGGCAGGACAACCTGCTGGGCTCAGTGGTACATATTTGGACACAAAATGAGGTCACTGAAGAGATGTAGTGCAGGCTCCCTTTCCCAATGTACAGTGGTGCCTTTGAGTGGGATGGAAATGCACTTCACCTTTCCATTATTTCTTAAGGCCATGTTGTCTCTGAGTCTTCTGATCCTGTGAAATGATTTTAAAATAGCAAATGTCAGTTGCTTTGGAAATCTCTGTAAGCATTAGGTGTGAGACTGTTTTACTCTGACAGTTGAATCCATTGGATATGCTCAGTCATGAGAACCAGTCAGCTGGAGTAATGAATTCATGCATAACAAACTGCCTAACTGAGCTTACAAAGAACAATCTTTTCCTTAAGACTGTCCTAAAAAATATATTCAATCTTTGTTTTATGCTATTGTAGAGTAAGACTACATGTATGATTTATATAGTTAGGTGTCTAGCTTGTTAGAAATTTATCAGCCCTGAGAAATATATTTCAACATTCTGCCTAGAGTTTCATTTAATTTTGAGACTGATCAAAGGCTATAGACCAGAATTCTTGATCCTTTGAAAAGGGTGAAGAATTATCCCTTGACATGAAAAGCTCTGCAAGATTCAACATGTAGACCTTCCTGCATATTCTCCTGGATTTTATTTTTCTCTCCCACCCTTTTCCCCAGTAGGTCCCCTGAAGACCCTAGTGGTTTGGTGCTTTTATTTCTGGTCACAAAGGGCTACCTCAGGTAGCCACACCACAAACTACAGGAGGAGCTGAGGCTGATCCCTCTGTGATTCTCCTGCTGGAAGGGCTGCTCTCTGGCACTGTTTCACAATATACATAGCTACCACATTGGGGCCACAACTTGTGCTGCTTGGCAAGAGCGCGGTTTTGAGCGGTGTGCTCTTGGATTAATATTTGCAATATTCATTAAACGCTCTCTGCCTCGGTAGGATTTTTAAAGAGGGTTACTCGCTCATCACAGACTTTTTAAGTGACTTTGGAAACATCTGTTACATTGTTACCAAACTCTGAACCTGGCCCCAGCAGGCCAGCATGAATTCTTCGCCTGAGGGCTGATGGAAAGATGAGGGTCAGGTATCTTCTGTTACTACTGAATTCCAAAAAATGGCAATCCTCGAGTTTCTTATTTTCTTATGAATTTGAATACTATGTGAATAAGAAGAACTGAATGATAAAAACAAAGTCAGTCTTGGCAATAGTTACCTAGCAGGCCCTTGTTGTAATACACATCACATACATCCAATGTCATACAGAATAATGAAAGCCTCCCAGTGTGAACAATAGAAGTACATTTGGGTTGAATTATTTAAATGGAGTTTGGTCAAAGCAATTGGAAATGCAACATGCAAATGATTCCTCATTAACCATGTGTTCTGGTCTTAACCCCAGCTGGCAACTCAGCCATACCCAACAGCTCACCCAGTCCCTCCCAGTGGGATGGGGGAGAGAAACAGAAGAGCAAAAGTGACTAAACTAGTGGGTTGAGATAAAGACAGTTTAGCAAGTAAAACAAAATCTGTACATGCAAGCAAAGCAAAACAAGGAATTCACTCACCACTTCCCATGAGTGGGCAGGTGTTCAGCCACCTCCAGGAAAGCAGAGCTCCATCACACATGATGTTACTTAGAAAGACACACATCATCACCCTGAGTGTCCCTTCCATCCTCCTTCTTCCCCCAGCTTTTTTTGCTGAGCCTGAGGCCATATGGTGAGGTCATTTGTCCTGGTTCTATCCCCTCCTAACTTGTACACCCCCACTGTCTCCACAGATGGGGTGGTGTGAGAAGCAGAAAGACCTTGGTGCTGTGCAAGCCCTGCTCAGCAACAGCTAAAATATCAGTGTATTGTCAATACTATTCTCATTTTAAATCAAAAAGACAGCACTGTACCAGCTACTGGGAACAATACTATATCCCAGCCAAAACCAGCACACTATGAGGTAGACAAGATGACGTAATAAAATTCAAATATATCATAAAAACTTTGTTATTTAAATAGTGATAAAAATTTTACATTGCATATAGTGCATATAGGGGTTTTGTGACATAACAATGGCCAAAGCTATGCACACTCACCAAAAATGTGGTCTCCACCCACAAGAAACATGGGAAGAGTTACAGAAGAATAAGAGAGTTTTCCACAGCAGCTCAAGGGCCCAAATTACCCAGCTTGAGGATTTGTCCTACCCTTTGGGCTATAAGCAATTACAGGCATGTCATTGAAACAGAAAAGAAAATTTTCCTTTTCTAATATATCCTAATTTTACTACAAAAGCAACATATAGTTTTAGTTTTCAATTCATGTTGTTTTATTTTGGGTGTTACATGCCTTAGATGCACCAGCAGTTTACTACACAAGACTTCAGACTATTCAGACTGTAATTCAATCTGAACCATAATATATCTGTTCTAAGTGAAGTCAAATGTAAAATTCCTCATCCTGATCAAGGATGCAATTAGCCTGCAGTTCTCTTTGGTATGTTCTCAATCTCATATATCTCAAATCCAGCTCCATCTCATAGCAATCTGCCAAACATCAAACAAATCTCTGCATATTTCAAATTTAGTCAACAAAAAAATGATTAGCAGAGAGTATCATTATTTTTGGTTTAGAATAAAAATTTTGCTTCCAAAAAAGAACTAGATTCAATTTTCAAACACTGTTAATTAGGCATACTGCAGATACTTCACATTTTAACAGGAACTGCTAAGCTTTTCTTTTATATTAGCTTTATGATTGGCATGACCTTCAATTAACCAGATTAGACATCATACATTCCTTACAAGCAACTTAAAAATGGAAATGGCAGTTGATCCTCTCAAAGAAAGTCCATTCCTGATTATCGGAAATGAACTAAACTAAGGGTAGCTCTGAAATGATGCAGCTCACACTTGCCCTCTTTTGAAGAACTCTGTTATAATAGCCTGTCTTTATACTCTGTGAGGGTACTTGGTTCCTAACTGTGATAAATCTTCCTAAAATCACTCCTTTTAACAAGATCAAACAGCTTGGAACATCCAAAATGCTTAATTTTTTTCCCATTGATTGCATTTATCATCAAAGAATACAACGTGTATTGCATGACATTTGGAAAATAGTTTTAATTGCCCTTTTATTCATTATCATAATCACAGGACATGGAGTGAACAGGAGTATCATAGATTGTACTGTTTTCAGTAAACAACAGGAGTGTTTAAATTTTGAGGCAGATGTCCTTCTGGTATCCGTTCCACCCTACTTTATTCTATGACTCTATGGTTTTATGATTAGCAACTATATAGACATGAATTGCATACCAGAGAAGGTATCAGACAATTCCTTCTTTATGAAAAGTGGTGTGCTTGAAAATTCTGACATCTTTCCCCAAGAAGAAGCAACACAGCTTTTCAAAAATAGAGTCAGAAATATTATGGTTTAGGAAGGCGTAACTGTACAGGAAAGAGGAAAGTGAGAGGAAAAGCAATTGTTGAAAGCGCTGTAGGAAGAATGCATTATAAACCAGGAACAAAACCAGGATGACAGTAAAAATCCTAAGCTTGATGGGTTAGAAGTGAAATTATGCATATGAAAATATTGTAGTAAGAAAAATGGCAGTATTTGGAAAATTATCAAAGATGCATTCAACAAATTGAGGAAGAGCTGCACTGACCCTAGTAGTGATTGGGATAGAGACTGTAGCAATGCACCTCATTTTAGAAAGGGTTTTCTGACAGGAAAAAGACAACTCAGGCCACCTGGTGTTAAGCTAACACCAAGAGGAAAGGTACAGCAGTGTGAAAAAAAAGAAAGTTGCTATTTAAGGGAATTGATGCCTTGAGGTAAGTAGTGGCAATATTTGTATTGTTGTGTGATTCCAGTTATATCCTGCTAAGTAGTGGTGCCCTACATGAGGTGAACACCAAACCATTTATTCCAAGTATGTTTCAAAGAAGTCAATGGGCTCATACATAATTCTGAAGACCTGGAGGACAGCTGAACTGAATATTTTTCTTATATCTTTTCTCAGTGAGGCTTTTTCTCTTCATTGTGAATGCAAGTGTCCAGAAGTGTATTTTGATGGGGGAGGGAAGTGGTATGTAGTAAATAATTAATTATTTATGAATTTAAGTCAAATATGGCAAATTGCTCAAGCTAAAGGAAAATGGAAAACTTAGGAAAATCAATTTGTCTTTTTGATAAAACAATTTTTTCTTGTGGCAAAAAAATATTATAGACTATCACAATTAATTTAAGGAAAAACTTCAACTTAAAGTGAAGAAAGTGTTCATCATAGATTAAATATTTTTTAGTTTTTTTATTTTTTCTCCTTGAAAAGTGTAATCACTTTTAATGTGTTAGCTAGGACATCACCATTGCACAATCTCTCCAGTCCAAAAAAAACCTAAATAGAGAGAGAAACATTTCTTTCAGAGATTTCCTTCAGTCATTTGCATCCAGAGTTGCTGCTACATGGAGAAAACTTTGTGTCTAGGCCATTCCACAGGGCCACAATGGGGGCTGCAGGAGCAGAAGATTTGAAAAAAAAAAAGGCATCTGTCTGCTGCTGCACTCAGACAACCTGCCAAATACCCATCATATCATAGCTTCAGCCTGAACAAGAGCTCCACGTGCCAGTAGACAATGTATGTGGCTGACTCACTCTAGCTGTAAACATGCGCCAGTTGGCACTGACGGGGAAATTTTCAGCAATCTAATTTTGATGGAAAACATTGATTTGTCAAAACTAAGATACTGCAGTGGCAACGTACATACCAATTTTAGCATCCAGACACTCAGCTGCTGCAGGATAATCACTATCACTGTGGTAGGCTGCTCCCCTAAAAGACCAAGGTCCTGCTCTGAATTAGAACTATTCTTTTCTTCAGTCATTATAGAGAGAGCCTAGGAAATCATTGTATAGGAAGCCTAGGAAAACTGGTCAGCTAGGTTATATATCTAACCTTGGTGTATTCAAATACCTACCCACAGCTCAATCTTTTCAACCCAATGTCTTGTCACTCAGTGGGAAAACTGTTCATAATCTCCTCAATATAAATGAAATATCTAATCTTCTTCAATGATACAGCAGCACACCAGGTGTCATACAAGGCTGACAGCAAATGTTTGAAGCATAAAACGCCTATGAAGAACTGAGGAGTGAGACTTTTATTTGTGGTTTATGATTCATCGGTTAGACTCTGAATTGGAACTTACACAGGAATTAGAAGAAAACACATTTTTCACTACTTAAAGTTTTGAGAATCAAAATGGTTTTATGTGCTCTTTCAGGATAATCATGACAAATTAAAAATGTGAAAAAAATGTGAGAACAAGACCACAAAGAATGGATTTGGCCCACATTTGAGTTCTGGGAAATTTCAGTCCAGGTCTCTGCCCGTTTGGCAATTGCTTGCATAAATTGATCTGGAAGATAATCAGAAGCCCATAATCTTACAGGAGTTGATATCATATTCAGTAGGTCAGAGAACTCTCCTAAGCAGTGGTAAGTTTAAGATCTGGGATGAGTCAAACAGACCAAGGATATAAACAATTTAAATTGGACCCCAAGTAATCCAGTTATGACTCTACTAGTATTTCCCCTAAAAGAAAGATTTTATGCCTTTCCTTCCCATTTGACATTGTTTCCTACTGAGTTAAAAATGTCCAATTCCTATTAACAATTATTTGGAGAAAAGGCATCTTTCATCAACAGAATATATGCAATTTAAAATTCTCTAGTAGTAGTGATTTTTTTGACTACTACAGAATATTATTGAATTCCCCCTGCCCTTACATATAATCTGAATCTCAAGAGAGCGCTATCCACAAAGCTTATATCCCACCTCTGTTTCCAGATTGCTCAAGTTTGCTGTAAATATAATCTCATAGCAAAAATATGCTTTTTCCCTCAACTTCCCCTTTCCCAAGCAGAAAGGATGTCCTATACCATTTTCTTCTTGCTTGTACTTGTATATTGTTGAAGCAGATGGCAGAAATTTGCTTTAGCAGTCCATGTCTACAGTTTGGGTCCCTGTGGTTAGACAATTCCCTTAAATTTCACTTTGATCTATAGTGAAAAGCAAATTAAAAATATGAAAGTAACTCTCATTGAAATTCACAGATTTTGTGTGAAACTCCCTCTGTTGATTCTTATTCTTCTTTTGGACTGTAAACTTTAATCTGAATACATTGTATCTGAATAATACAATGTCTGAATAAATGTAAACATAGCCAGATAATAATAATTCATTCTCATAATATTCCTTTCTTTTTTGGAATTTGTTATAACACAGCCATCCTTGATCTCTATTTTACAGAGTAATTTAACTAAGCTGTTCTTCCACCAGCCTGATTTCAGTACTGCTCTATAAATTCCACTTGAATCTATTTTTCTTAAACATGTGTGTTCAGATCTTTATATAGCACTACAAATTAGTTCTCACCATGATCTATTGCTCTAACGTCTATAATTTCACTTTGTTTGCTTGCTAGAAATACACTGATATCACTTACAAATTCCTTTTTCCTCTTAAATACATGTCATTGGTCATTAGTGGTCTTTCTGTAACCTTATATTTTTCGTATTTTTTCCTTCTTCTCTCTGACAAGCAACCCAAAAATTTATCTTCTATTCCATATGTACATTATTTTCTATTTGTTTTAAAAACTTAACACATTCCTCAAAATATTCACTTTACAGTGTAATACTGGCAAATATTTTAGCTTTTAATATCATCTGGTTTTCTATGGCATGTCCATTTCTGTGCTCACAATGTTAATGAAAATAATAGGCAAAATAATTTCCAACATAATTTAGAAATATTTAACCCTTGCCTGAAAACTTCATGCACTCTTATCTATCTTTTAGTCCAGCTTCCATTCCCTAAATCTCACCTTCCTCAACATCTTCAGTTTAGTAATTTCCCCTGTGCCCATACAAAGTACTTTCTGAATTTCATACAGGGCAAGCTTATGACATTTTTTCACTTTTAAAATAAGTTGTCTCGAGAAAGAAAGATACAGTTGGATGAAATCCATCTTTGGGGAAATTTGTATGAACTGCTAATTATATATTGGTTTTCTAATTCTCCTTCTACACTTTTTTTTCTTCTATTGTTCTTGCATTCTATTTGTGTCTGAATATTGTTCCTGCACTTGCTTAGAGTACTTTTTTTTTCCCTTTTAACATTCTTATTAGTTTTGTGTCCTAGAGACTTGGTAGGTTTATTCAAATCATAAGACAGCCCCCATGATTTCATATGCAAGTTCTTTCTGCATTTGAGTTCTGAGGAATTTGGTCTTGGTCTTTGTACATCTTGTTTTCATCTTGAACTGAGCTATTTTCATTAAACTGGATGTCAATCCCACTCATATTAGTATGAACTATAAATTTACTATGGATATGTTCTGTCTCATCATCCAGGTTATTGACAAAAATACTGAGCAATTCTGGCTTCAGTTTCAGCCACCAGGATAGTCCATGTGTTACTAGCCATTCACTGAATTTCAAATCATTGGTTACAACCCTCTAAGCTGTTCAGTCTAGTCAATTTTTAATTCATCTAACAGGATTAGCCTTATTTCCTCCAGTTTCAAATGAACCAGCTGTACAAGATGGTACTAAAATCCTTGCTAAAGACAAGTCAGATTACATTCACCCATTTTCCTCATTCACATGCCAGTCATTTCATCTCAAAAAGCAATCCTGCTGATCAAACATGGTATGGCCCTCATAAATCAATTTTTTCCTGTCTCTGATTGCCTTCCTTGTTTGAAAATGCTTTCTAATAGGATATGTTATTCGTTTAAAGACTAAGATGAAGCAAACCAGCCTATTACTTCACAACTCTCTCTTCCCACCTTTTTAAAAAATGAGTAGAAGATTTCTTATGGCTGATCATGAGGCAAGTCCCCCAATGGCCATGACTCAGCATGGAGAATGAGTTTCCATTTTTGGGTAAAATCCACCTGGCCCAGATATCTGCATATATATCTGACTTTTGTCAATAGTCCTGCTCTGCTGTCCATCTCCTTTCAAAACCATGGTGGTGTGCACTAAGGTCTGGGAACAAACTTACCCATGAACCATGATACAAAACTTGCAGTGTGTACTTCACACATTTCTATATCATATTTCCACATTCTTTTTTCGTTTCCTTATATCTCTAAAGAGTTTTTATTAACTGCTTCAGTTTTCTTATAAGGCTGAAAACAGTTTGATGACACAAAGAGATTCCCCTTCAGCTTTTATTCTCCTTAGCCATGTAGATTTTATTGATGTCTACAGATAGTTCTCTGTTATAGCCTAGAGTTTGTTACAACCCCCACCACAGCTTAGCTATGGCCCAATTTTATTTAAGTGTTTCTCTAATGTCCATAAACTTTTTATTTAAGGGCGTTGCCTACAATTCCATATCTTCTGTGAATTAAAACTGACAAAATTATGTCTAAAATTATATTGACTCTGATGATTTTAGATTAAAATATTTTGGTTATTACATCCAGAAACTAGCTATCGTGTAAGGGCTCTGCCACTGTTAGTAACATTTTTTCTATCTAATCTGACTATTTTAAATGCTAACAACACAACACCCCAACATTTCTCCTTTTTTTTAGTAGTCTTGCAGAAACCTATCTATACATATGAATTATTTATTAAGGCAGTAGCCCCTAGTAATATTTGTTTCTATTGTGGCTAATGCATTTTACTAGACTATCAAATCCTAATAAGTGATCTATGTATATCTATATATACAGAGATTATATATAACACACATAAAAATGTTCATATTCTCCTTCACCTACAAAGGTCTTCATCCTGACACTTGAGCTTTATAAACTAAAATTATTACTTTGTATTGTATTTTTGTCCTGATTTATATTGTCTCACAATGAAAAGTGAATAAAAATTAAAGTAGTTTTCTAATGCAACAAAGTAATCTTGTTGCAAATTATACTTTTCCAAACCAGATTTCTTTAGTCCCTGTTCTTTGCCCTTCTGTTGCTTTTGAAGGACATAGTAGGAAGATATGTATGACTAGTGTGCAAAATTTCAAAATTTAGTCATTTTTTGGTACATTGTACTGGGTTTCTTCTTATTTGTCAGTAGCCTGCTAGTCTAGTGCTGATTTAGAGAGCTATTGATGGGCAATACACATAATTTTGCTGGAAAAGGAGATCAGAAAATACTAGTTGATTTATATTTAGAGATGTAAATATATTAATTCATCCTGTTTACAGGATGAATCACACATTTGAATAGACATCCTTGAACACAATTTTTGTCTAAATATAAGCAGTATCTCACTACTTTGTTGGACTCTAAAATATTTGCAGCTTCTAACAATTGTAAAACATAGAATGAAAAGAAAATTTATCTAATAATTATTAGATTAAGTATAGCACACCAAAATAGCTGCTGAAAGCAAACTTTTTCAGCATAGCTCTATATAGTACTACAGTAGTCTCTTAATCTATGCAGCTTTTAAAGACAGTAAAACTGAGTGGCAGACATGAGTGATCCAGATGAATAAACTAAGTGCACTGATGAGACCTGACTGAAGAAATTGCAGATGGTATAAAATCCATTAGAACACAAATTCTGTGGAAGGGACTGCATTTATTTGTATGTATTTAATAACAAGATATATTTCTTTTTAAAGTCTACATCTTTCAGAAACTTCAGGGGATGAATAAAAAGAGATAAGGATGATTTTCTGACTACACTTCTGAGAATACAAAAACTTGACTGAAACCAAAGAAGGGCTACTTGGGATGCTGGATAAGAAATTGAAGGTTCTGTGAGTGAATGTGACAAAATGCCTTCAAATCCATACCAAATCTGCACCACCTTATGACAGACAAGCTCTCATTTTCAAAATTTGAGAGGTTCCATTGGTTTTCATTTCTTTTAAGAGGCTGAACTTGTTCTTCCTATAAGGCTGAGCATTTGGATAGTAATGTTTCCATCACAGAGAAAAGTACATCCATAGAAGATGGAACTTGGAAACTGAGCCTTAGTCATGAATATGAAATAAAGATAAATTCACATGTTCAAGTGGCAGATAAATGCCAGTATCAGAATTGCAAAAGAGGCCTCCAGAGATAGATGAAATAGAAAATGAGGGAAAAGTAGCTCAGATTTGGTACAGGCAAAGTGTTGTACTTAAGCTGCTGCTACACATCGCTGCTACTTTTAGTTTGAATTTAAGTTGATCCTTTTGGTAGATTCCCTTTTTTCATGGAATTCTATCTTGATCTCTTTTGATCCCAAAATGCTATCGTATTGTCATTGGGATCTGCACTGTTGGATAAATTAGGCCTTTCAGTTCCTCATTTGGAAAAAGCTGTTCAATATAGCTTCTCCATTCATTTAAAAAGAAAATCAGAAATATAAAACAGATTTTCTGTCTCAAATTTAAAATGTCACTTTTTGACTATATTCTTTGCCTCAATAAAAGTGGGGGCAATGAAACTGCTTGAATGTTTTTGAACAGTCCAAATACACTTGTGGCAGAGCCCTCTCCATTTCTTCCCCTCTTTTGGATCTTTCTAGTCATTATTTATTCTCTCCTGCTAAATCCTTTCTACAGCTACATTCTGCTGGCAAGAGCAGTAGCCTGCAACTGTCAGGCACATTTATCCTCCTTCTATATTTATCCATAGTCTTTGGTAGATTCTGTGAAAAAGGTACCTAAATCAGACTGAAAGAGGTAAGGAGGGAAGATAGCAATTCAGATGGAAAAATAACCCCTAAAGTGGATACATGGTCAAGATCAAAGAGAAAGCTGGTAAAATTTTATAGAAGGATAAGAACATATAATCTGAACACTTGGAACAAAGACAAGCTGAATCATCTCCAGGTCCCTAAGTCAACCAGGATATCTGAACAACAGATTGATTAGGACTTCTTATAGAAACTGTATATCTCAGCTTAATTTTACCTAGCTATGCAGGTACCCAATAAAAATAGTGTTAGAGGACAGACTGTCTTTATCTCAGCTGCTGGCTGCCCACAGCTCAAGCTATGCACTCTGACAATGCTTCCTTAGCAAGGATGAATTTGAAACTCAGAAAGGATAAGGTCATGATTTGCTAGGCTGCTGCAATTCTCTTTGCCTTCCCTTCAGTAGTAGAAAGAGATGCATGGATCATATTCTTGTTTCAGACAAATAGACATGGAAATATGTATCCAATAGCATGATGAAGAGTGTGAAGATTATTTGTTATGGCTTCAAATAAATTTTGTATCTTAATATTTTATCTAAAAGAAGTCTTCGTGATGAAAGAATGCAACACATTTTGTAGAGGCACACTTCTTCTGAAATAACTTTTTCATCAAAGCAGGTGCTTTTCAATACATGTATTCTTTTACCTGTGCCCAAAAACAGTAATTGAAATCATATGAGGTGAAAGCAAGACTTCTACAAGAAGAGGAACTAGAATATTTTTCTTAAAATATAGGAACTTAGGCAAAACATGCAGTGAAATCTGTATATGTTTTAAGTTTGGAAGACATTAAAATAGCACAGGAGCTTTAGCTGAGCTCCAGTTATTTCTGAATACCAGGTCAATTCTAGGCATTTCAATCATAAAGGAAAAAAAAAATGAGTCAATTGCAGGCTAATCCTATTTGCATGATTCCTAAAAACTTAGGACATGCCTTTAAAGGGGTAGGCTTATACCTGTAAATTAAATAGAGTCAAGGAATAAACACGGGCCCTTGAAGGTGAGTTCCTTTTGCCATTCAAATACTCACTGAGGTCCACACAGCACGTGCCAGCTTGCACTCCTGCAGCAGCCATTCCCAAGGAGCCACACTGCATTATTCCACACTGAAGGATGGAAGAGTTTGAAAGCTGGGATGCAGATAAAGTTTGCCAGAGGATAGACATTGACACTGTTCAGTTTACACATACAAATATACCCCTAGTGTCCCATATACATCTCAGGTGAGATGCTCAGCTTTCCCTGGTTTTCCTAAATGTGATTTGGGAGATGAGACAAGCAGAAAATGTGTAGAAATCCCACACTGAATACTTATCCTGTACTATTTCAGGTGGAAATTGAGTAAGAAAAAAATTTATGATGCAGCTAACTGCTTTCAGAAGTGAGACAGGTGTGTGCTCTAGCAAACACAGAGAAATGGCACAGAAGTGGATATTTTCTTGAAAAATTCAGAGGCTCATAGTGTTAAAAGTGACAAGTAATGTCCACAGGGAACATGTACGCAGTACAAGGAACTAGAATGCATATTTTTTTTCTGGGGTTGGCATTCAGGTGGAGAGCTGGCTTCATTCTGTGGTGACAAACCACTGCAAGTAGCATTAAGGGGGAAACTACATTTTTTAGATTGGAGATCAAGTGTCATTTAACCAGGATTCTGTATTGTTCCAGTGATATAATGTCTAGATATCAATAACTAAATTTGAATCAGTAGGGGACAATATAATGATTTATTTATGGAAGTCTTTATGAAAGCAGTTGAATTTTAAATGCACAGTATCTTCAGAGACCACACACACTCAACACTTCAAATTGCTCATTCTTTTTGCTAGAACAGCCTTATGATTCAAACTTTTACATGTTCTAGTCTATCATTTTAAAATTAATATTTCTTTCTACAAGGCATAACTGCTGTACTTTTTAACTCTTATATGACTATATTGACCCACCCTGGGTAGACATGGTTTGCATATTTTGTTGCACAATCATACTTCTTAATCAGTTGCTGAAGAGTTCCACATGGCACCTGCTCTACTTGTTTTCTTTGGGATCAAGGTGAATATTTTTATTTAAGTTTTCCAAAAATATGGTGTATGATTCCAAAGAAATTATTTTATCATAACTGCAGAATTCTTTTCATAAGAAGAGAAGAAGAAGGGAAGGAGGGAGGGAGGGAAGGAGGGAAGGTGGGAGGGAAGGTAGGAAG
>JANRMJ010000066.1:88095477-88139650 GCA_025584955.1 Alethe diademata | reverse complement strand
CGCTGCCGGCCCGCCGCCCGCCCAGGGGAGGGCAGGGCGCCCGGGGAAGGACGGCAGGCACGCCCGGGGCCGCGGGCAGCGCGGCATGCACGGCCGCCGGCCGGGAGAGCCGGGCAGCGGCGGCGGCGGCGGCAGGAGAGGGATGCGGAGAGTGCGAGGAAGAGGAGGAGGAGAGGGAGGAGGAGGAGGAGGAGGATAAGGAGAGAAGAGGGAGGGAGGGATCGCGGCGAGAGCAGCGCAGGCAGCGCAGCGGAGCGGCTGCCAGCCACACGAGAAGCCGCCGCCGCTGGACTCAACCATCAGTTCCCACCGAGAGGGGAAGGGGCCGGCGCTGTGCAGCCGGCGCTGGCCGAGCCCGCAGCCTCCCGCGCCGCCGGACGGCCCCGCACGGCCTCCCCTGCTGCTGCTGGCCGCCGAAAGGCCCCGGGGCGGCGATGGCTTTGCCCGGGCCCGGTGTCCCCCGGCGCGGGGAAGGGTCGTGGCTGCAGGGCTGCACCTGCCCGGGAGGCTCCTGCTGCCATTCCCCGGTGTCCTGGCCCCCAGCTCTGCCTGCAGTTCGCCTGCCCCAGCCACATGCGGGGTGCTGGGTGCGGGTGCTGGGATCCCTTGTCCTAGGGGATATTACCCTCTGCTTTCGTCTCTGCTCTCAAGAGAGGAAGGCAGAGGGTCCAAAATGTGCTCTGTTCGTTCCTTCTAAGTTGTTCATCAGAACAAGCTGTTGGTCCTGAGAGGAAGGAGACGAGCCAATATCTCTCCTTGCAGAGCACTGCTTTGTCTTAATGTTGCCATTCTCGAGAGCTCCTGTTGCCAAGAGGAATTTCTGTAAGAGGAATTAACAATCCTTTCCAAAACTAAAGAAAAATCAATCAAAATATGACATGGCAGTATGCACCAGAGGCTTCCCCACCACCAGCCTGGAGCAGGCAGGGTTGGTTCCTTGTGCCCGAGGGAAAGGAAATGGTGACCCAAGGTCGTCATGTCACAGGTCCCCATGCTCCGTGATTCCAACAAGGGTTTCTGTGCCAGGCCTACCTTCAAACGGGTGGCAAAAACGTGCCCAACCCTGACTTTCAATCCAGTATCAATTGTCTCCATCACTGCACGCTGGGCCTGACTCCATAATTAATGCTTACCTATATCCGTAATTAAAACACAAAGGCTCATAGGAAGGAAAGACAGAAACACAAGCACTTTTGCAAAGGTAGTTTCAAGGCTGTAATTATTCACTTATGAGTTTTCTTTCGTGGGGAAATATGCAAAGTTGTTTTCTCATTGTAAGTTGCATGAAGGTGGTGAATGGGCACTGAACAAGGTAGGCTGACTTTGTAATAAGCTGGTATTTATGTAAAAACGTTGTGGTTCTCACTCCAAAAAAAAAATAAAAAAAAAAAATTAAAAAGCCGAGCCAGGCAGACTGCCGAGCCAGACGTGGCATTGCTGCCATCTCGTGGCAAGCGCTCCCTCCCTGCCGGGCCAGGGCTGCAGCCCCTGCACTGCCTTTCCCCGCAGCTCCCAAGCCCACTGCCTTCTGAACACTTCCACTGAAGGGATCTGGGTTTGGTTAGCATTCATCCGTATTTTAAGAACACCTCCGGGACTCATTTTTTTCCATTCGTGAAAGCAAAATGATGCTAATACTTGTTAGTAGCAGACATCGTGTAGTCAAGCTGCTGTGCCGAATTCCCCAGTCAGAGCTCCTCAGGCTCATCCACTTATCCTTGTCAGAGGACTGGGGGGAGTTTGCTAAAGATTGTGAGAAAGATGGAAATGGGCACTAAGCTTAAGCTGAGACTTACTTTCTGGCATCGAGTAATCTGAGGCTCAGACTTTTGAAATGAGCAATTGCTTGCATTGCATCTGGCCCAAAAATTTTTTGTTTTGTTGTGTTGTATTGTCTGTTAAGTTGAGATAGTTAAAAGTCATAAATAAACACCATTTATAGCTGACTGCGTCTGGTTGAAAGCAGTTATGATGGTGTCATTTCTTGCTATGCTGTTTCAGTGAGCACTCTTGAGAAGTTGCTGTTTAATCCTACTCATGGCAGATTCTGCCAAAGCTCCAGTATAATATAATATAATATAATATAATATAATATAAGCCTTCTTGGTCTTGACTCACACAGCATAGATTTACTGTATCTGAGGCCTTCTGTTCTTCTGAGGATTTTCTGGGCTTCATTGTGCTTTTGGGACCCTATTCCTTCTCTTTTGAGCTATACAGGTGTTAATTCTTCCCTTTATAGCACCTAGATAGAGTAAAATAACTAAGCACCACAATCAGCATGACTGCAAAAGATGCCTTTTCTCCTTTCTTATATCCTATGGCAGTAAACCACAATGCATGAACGTTGTTTGCCTTTAACATGTTACCATTTGTTACCTGAGATGGTGCCTTACTGAGATAAACAAGATAGCACAGACCCCCTCCGAGAAGATTTCAGCCTCTCAATAGACTCAGGTAGCTGTCACAGTGCCTTTTACAAACCTGTGTGACATAATTTTTTTTTTACCGAAGCAAAAAAATCCAGAAGATGACTCTGGGACTGAAGCATGGCATTCCAGGAGGAATCTCCAACAACCTGGCTTGAGCTCAGTGTGGAACTGCAGTACCTAAACATGGTAATTACAAAATATGATCTAACCTAATGACTGTAATCTCTCTGTTGTATATTAAGTACCTAATGTACTACCATAAAATCCACAAATTTATGAGTTTGAACAGAGGCAATATTTCTCTCTATTCCCTATAGACGGTATGGGGAGTGTATATGTCAAGACTATTTGTACTAATCAGGGTGATTTAAAGGTAGCTTGACAGGGATTTATTTTCAGTTGAGAGCTTGTCCTTTTGTTCCTCTATGCCATATAAAACAAAGGTCTGAAGGGTTAGATTTCCTCTTTTCTTTTATTTTTTTTCAGCTTGCTATGTTAATAATATTGAATCCATATTTCCACGTTGTCATTTTATGGGAGGAAGAAGCATCTTTCTGTAAGGTGCAAGAATCTTTGCACCTATCCAAGAAAAACTACTGATTCAGAACATAACTGAAAATATACTGTATGCTTATTAAAAAGGGATGCTTGTGGAAACCCATAGCTACAATCTGTACTTTCCACTGGACACAGAAAACCGTAGCTTTCTGCCAGAAGGTTATTGTGAAATTCAAAATATCAAAGCTTAAAAATTCAAAATACTATGTTAGGGGGAAAATATCTATAAGAAGATAGTCTTCATCATATCAGAGATTTAGTCTGAGGAAGTCAGAAAGTAGAACAGTGCTCTCCATGAGCAACTTCAGCCAAATGTTTTTTTTCACATAAGCTCTTTAGTTTGAGCAAAAACAGAGACCTTAGTTCCAAGTACTCCCCTTAGCACATCCTCTTTCAAGAACTCTGCTTTCAGACTTGAAATATTTAATGATTTCTTTAATCATAATAGTCTTCTAGGCTAGAACAATGAAAAAATATTTACATATACATATGTTCCTTACCACAATTTGTTATACCATAAAGCATTAAAAGGAGGCCATGCCACCCACAGTCTGTCACAGTTAAAAAGTCTTTTTCTTGGGCTGAGATTGGACTCCGCTTTCTTTTTCTGGTAATGTTGTGTCCAAAGTAGAATCTCTTGTAAGACTGACATATCGATGACATCTGTGATATCAGCTACAACCACATCATTGTTTTATATGCTACCAGCACAGGCCAATAAATGTAAGTATCAATAGGCTTCTAAGCTGGAGAAATAAGAAAACAAGGAAAAGGTGGTTACAGGCTGTCAGGCAGGACACTTGGGAGTACCGGTCAGCAAAGAGGACATTATGATATTGTTCAAGAGGGCTCCTGGGCAGCCTGCTCCTGCTCTGCTATATTGTATTCCCCTCTGGAATGCTTAGTTTAGGGGGAACAGTTGGCAAAACTGTTGGGGAAAATATAAGTTGCATGTTTTAAAGTACTGGCAAGCACTACTTACCTCCTCAGAGGGAAGCTCTAACACACCTTCTTTTCAGAGCACCTACACTGATCCCATCTGTCCTTAAGGTGACATTAATAATTGATGTTAGGAAGATGAGACTTCTGAAAGACATTTCTGCCTTTGAGGAAAGGTGGAATTTGTAGGTAGTAGCCTTCAGGGTGCCTGTAGGAGACAACATCAAGATCATTATTCCAATTAGGAACTGTTTTTCAGAGGTTTAAACATTTTATCTTTGGAGGGTTAACAGAAGAAAAGGGAACTTTGTTGTAGTTGTTCAAGGAAAAAAAGCTTATTTGTTTTCTTGTTAAGCATAAGAAGATCCTGCAAAGCATGAGGTATGACTATGCAAGGCTAATAGTGTGGATAACAGTAGCTAGGACAGTGGTCTAAACAGATAAGTAAAGTCAGTATCTTGACAGCAAGTAAAATGCGACAGTGTCAGCAGGCTTTGAGAATGAAAAGTAGTAACTTCTATCAGATGGAGAGATATGGAAGAAACAGAGAAGAGAGGTCAAAAATAGCTCAGAAAACAATCTTTTTTTGGCAGAAGTCTCCTTGGATATGGGAAGGGCAACATTACATTTGTCAGAGTTGGAAAGATCCTGCTTTCATTGAGACAGGATAGATGTTTGGTTGTGAGGAGACTTTGGTCATACCTGTCAGGAGGGCTCCATACCCAAGTGTACTGAATCTAGTTACTTCCCTTGAGCTGTCCTACCTGAGTGACCATGCTGCTGAATGCAACATCTTAATTATGAGCACACATTGACTTATTAAGAAAGTGCTTGGTTTAGCATCTAGTGAACTGCTGCTAACTTGAGCTACCATGACTATTCTGTACTATTTGTTTAATCATTTAGAAGAGTCACGCTTCAGCCTTGCTCTCTTGGTGTGGTTTCTTCCTGCTAAGTCTTACAGCTCATTTAGTCTTTCAACCTAGTAAAGATCTTCTTGTGTGTTAGGAAAAAGACTTAAGTTATATCCTTGACTCATATTTTGAGCTAACTGGCTGAGAAAGAAAGATTTAGTGTATAGGAAGGGATAGGCTGTCTGTTTGATTCATGATGCATTGGAGATGATGGCTCCATATACATGAGGATATGTCAGAGAGGCAGGCTGAGATTTCAGTTTGGACATAAGGAGATTAGTCTGGAGTAGACTAGTATATCTCTGAGTCATTAGCAAACAGATGGCAGTTGAATTTGTATTTGCTGATGAGAAACAAGGTGTAGCAGGAAGAGAAGTAAAACAAGGACAGAAAACCCACACAGTAATTTGAAGGGGGATGAGAAGTATATTCTCAAATATATTACCTTAGCAATCAGGTGAAGAGGGAATTGATGAAGATATGGTCATACACTATTCTAAGAATAGTCCTATATTAGGTCCAAGTGGAAAAAATTGAGTGTTCCTAAACTTTCATTTTGGGAGATTGAGGAATTAATAGTTTCTTAGGGCCCTGAAAAGGGCAAGATTAAATTAGAGAAAACAAGTTGTTTCAGAGTGTTACAATAACTCTAATATTCTTCTTGTGTTCTCATTCTCCTTCCATAAAGAATGAGCTGATATCTGGGAACTGAAAGTGAAATAGGAGGAAATGTAGGTAAAATCATACGGTTTCTAACATGGCAAAGACTAATCCATAAATAGAGGGGTAAGTTGTCAGAAGAGAGAAAAGAAGATAAGAAGAGTACAGGACATGAGAAAAATGGTGAGAAATTATGATACTGATCATGAAAGAAGTCAGATGGCTGGACGGAATGGAGACATTGAAGCAGCTACTGAAGTAAAATGAGGAAAACACAGAATAAACTTTTGAATCCAGGGTCAGGAGAAAAAAAATGTTAAGAGTTAATGATTAAAGAATCAAATAAAGATATGTAAAGCTAAAGCAAGGGTGATCTTAGGTAGGTATTTAAAAGTTGTCATAAGCACCTCTTCTGAGTAGGGTGCTTGAGGTTTATATTCCTTGTTAGATACTGCTCCTAATTGAGGTTTAGACCACTGTGGAGACTGAAGGCACTCGTAATTAGGAGAAGCAAGCCTCTGTTGTATTCCCTAGGTCAACCCTGAGCTCTCTCCCTGTCTGTCAGCCTTTCGGTCACTCCCACCGTTTCCCTGTCCCCTGGTAATTGGTCCCTGATGCTCTCCCCGCCCTGCTCATCCTATGTACTTTAGCCTAAACCCTCAAAGCCCCTTTGCCTTTGTTCCCTGAACTCTGGATGGTGCACACACGTGGCTGAAATAAAACATCTCTGTAAAACCATTGCAAAGGCCCTTCCTGCTCTTTTACTTGCTGTTACCTCAAGCAACAATCAGATGCAACAGACCACTATTGTGGTAGTGGAAGCTTCATAAATAGAGAACAAAATATATTGAGATTAAAAAAATCAAACATGCCAGCAAGAGCAGTTAATCAAGTGTCTTGCATCTCCTTTTTTCATCATACCTTGAGGCTGCCTCGTTGGACTTAAATTCTGCCGGGTTGCCAGATGAAAGAGATTTCAGAGATAGAATCAGACCTTCTGTCTTGACATTGAATGTTTGGTTTACCTTTTAATAGCAGGGTCTTCACAAGAAGTGTTTACAGGCATGAGAGGAAAATGGAGAGAATCCACATATAACCAAGTGTGCAATCATCAGTGCTTTAAAAATAATCACTATCAACAAATTACACGTAGACTCAAAGAGTCCTTGACTGAAGTGACTTAATCTCTAGGGATTGGCAGGTGTTCCAAGAAATGAGCTTGTATGTCTTATACTAACTGAACATTTGGGTACCCTTCACCTGCTCATAAGAAAAGGGTCCTGCAATAAGAACAGAGAGGATTTCTGTGATTTTTTTTTTTTTTTAATCAGGAAGCTGTTGCTGCAGTTTCCTGAGTTCTGATGGTGTGCTCGCTGGATGTACTAAGCTGGAAAGTAGTAACTGCAACAGTCACAATAGAACATCAAGGGTACAAATAATCTTGTGAAGTTCACATTCATGTTCATTTTCCCAATAGATGTTGCAGAAATAGCTTCTGCCACACCTCAAAGTATTTTTTCAGAGTAGATGAATTTCACCTGTGTACCTCAATCACTTAATTTGTTCCTATCCACACTTCAGGAATCTTCATGCAGGAGTTCCTCAAAGTGAGTGGCCCGTACAGGCCTGCAGAGGGAGACAGTCTGTTCAGGTGCTTGCTAGATTTCACAGCTAGTTATCTCCCTGTATTGACCGAAAAAGAATTAGATAGTATGTTTTAAGCAACCTTCATGACAATGTCAGATTGAAAATTACTTAAATGTCTCAAAACTGTTTCCTTAAGTGTTTTTTCTTTCATGTGTTAATCTTCTCCTAAGTCCCACTTCAATTTTATGATGTGGCTGCATCTGGGGTGTGCATATGCAGTTACACTGAAATGATTAATTCTCCATTTCTGTATACTAATTTTTCAGTGAGGGGCAGGGGTAAGAGGCTGATTACCCTTTTTTTTCAAAGGCAGGCAGCATTACAGTTACTGCAAAGTAAGAGTACACATGAATGCTTACTGCAATTATCCATCAAAGCTTTGCTAACCTGAGCTAAATGGCAGTCTTTCCACTGACTTCAGTGATGACAGGATTGTGTCTTATATGATAATAAATCTAGGATTTTGGCTGGGCAGGAAAGAGTTATAAAATCAAAGTATTGATTGCATTGAAGTTTCAGTCACACTGCAGCATTACTCCCTGTAGCTATGTATAAGTATGGGACAAGAATAACCTGCTGGAATTTTGCACCTGTAAAGGAAGAATTTGAGGTGCTCTTCCTGCTGTAGTCCATTATCAATAATATCTGACTTCATAGGAAAAATCTAAGAGGCCCATCCACAGAATAGACTCATTAGGAAATGATCATGTGCTCTCATTTCTCTACTCACATATTGACCAAGCTAGATGGGGACCATCTAAATCTTTGAAACTCAAACACTGCTAGCATTGACCCATCAGCACAACCTCAATTATCTTCCCAGATATTGGATGGCCTGACACTGGACAGTGATTGGCTTTGCTAATACCATCCAAAGATGGAGTTTTGAGGAAGAGTCTAACTGCTGCTTAAGTAAAGCTGGCAAAATGCCCTTCTGAAAAGAGGCATAATGATATTCATAAATAATGAGATTAAGTATCTTCCTGCTTGCTTTAACCAGTCATGATTTCTTTTCATTTGGAAAGAAGGCAGAACCATGTTCTACCCTTCATGCATGAAACTAAGAGAGGTCTAGCCTTTTTTACTGAATTAATTTTTTGTTCTTTGTCATCTAATTCGCTTCTTAAACAGGATTTTAGCCAGCTGTTCTAAAACAGTGAGTTCCAAGCAGAGATGATCTATCCTCCCAACTTAGTCCTTTACAGTTCATCTACTTTCTAAGTTGCCACTGCTTTTCCTTTCCTAACTTCTAAATTAGAGTTCCTCTCTGTCTAAAAAAGATGCACAAGAGGGGCTTTTCTTCTTGAGAACATCAGTGACCTTGTCTGTCTGTGGGACTTCTGCACACAAAGATCAGAACTCACCACAGAAATAATCTGCTTCTCAGATTCACTTTTCCCATTTCCTATATAAAGTCTCTATGTCTCTGTTTCTGGAGAGCTTAATTCCCAGACTGCAGATCTGAAAAAATCAGATGAGTTCTGATTGAATTCAAGATAGCATCACTATCATTTTTCACATGGACAGATTTCTGATTAAATTAGTTATCATCAGTTCTTTGTAGTACACACAAGTCATATTTACCTGGCATTGACTTAAATCTTTGTGTTTTCAGCCCTCTATAATGTGCTAGTAAAATGGAGTGACAGAAGATCAGAACAAGAATTTTCACCAGTATCTATTCTAAGCATGCAACAATTTCAAGTCTTCAATTTTTTTTTAAGGAAATTACTAAGTAATTGATCAATTTAGATTTCTTTTTAATATTTGTGGTGACTATTGTTAGAAAAAAAATCAAGAACTAGGAATTCTGAGTATTGTTATCTGTCCATGCTTCCTCGTGGAAACATGAGTCTTCTGAAAAAGGCAGCATAAGAGTTCTTTGAAGATTTGGGGAAGTAGATCAAAATTTATTTGATCCTCAAAAAAACCCCACAGATTCTCATGGCAATGTCCTGAAGTCAGTGTGAAATACATTAGTGTCTGGGAGGGAGCTGCCGTATCACAGGGATTCTCAAGTCCACAAGATTGAATTGGATCACTTCATTACAGGCAGTTATTTAAAAAGCCAGTTTAGAGTTTTTTGAAAATAGGTCTGTCAGTTTCAAAAGACATTAATGATGATGTGGTGTGATAATTTTTTCCCACACGACCTTGGTTCTCAATCATTTATTATTACCTTATTTTCATTTAGAATATTCAGAAGTGGATGATAAAGGTGTTAGTGTATTCCTAGTTCATAGTATGTGCAGGAGGCATTCACATTGTTCCAGGTCCCGACATTCAGAGATTTTGCTGCCCATATATCAATGGAGATAGTTAGAGATTAAGACCCATTTTGCCCAATTTTAGGCCCCTGAATGAGAGACAGCGAGAATCCAGATAGCGTCCGATCATGATCTGTGAGTATGTTCTGTGTTTGCTGTGTAAGAGCTTGCAAGAATTATGTACTAATGTTAGGTGGGTGGCCTTGGTCCTCTTGTTGAGGGGATGAGTGACTATCCCTAGTCATCCATCCAAACTGAGAGCATGTACTTTGTCATCTCAGCTGGACTGCTGTGCTTTCCACAGCAGAAAAAAGACCTTGGGAGGTGGGAGGCATGGTATGATCCCTAGCACAGGAGGAGAGCAATTCTTGGTATCTTTTTCATTTTGCATGTACACCAAAGAGTCTGTCAGTCATTGTCTTTTATTCCATTGGCTTTAAAATGCAATCTATTGCAAAATAAGAAAATGTTGTGTTCTTTGTGAAATAGGTGATTTGCTTAAGGCTTGCAGTGAAAACAAGAACATGTAATACAGAGTCAGCACTGAGTTGATTTGTTATAGTTAAAGCTTCTGGGGCAGATTTTCAAAGGCACAAGGGAGTTAGGAGCCTAACTCCCTTTGGTGCTCAGTGCGTGTTCAGCATCTAGCTGCCTATTTCTGCTTTTGAAATCTTCTCCCATAGCAGTTAGTGGTCGAATTGTAATGGAAAAACCAACAAAAACACTACAACCATCTCTGTTTTTCTGACTATTAAAAATATACTCCTTTGAAGAATAAAGTTTGTAAAACAGAAAAAGAAATATCAATGGACCTCTGCTCACTGTGGGCTCTATTTGTGCCTTAAAGCACTCACAGAGCCTGCATTAATGTTGAGAATTATTCAGACATATGAAGGGTATGTTATTAATATATTCTTGCAGTTGCTTGGAATAAGTCTCTGTGAGAATCCGGCTGTAGGAGGGGTTTCCATATGTGTTTATTCACAAGGCTTATATTTTTAAGGAAAATTCTGTTTATTAAAAGTGTAGTCCTTTTCTTAGAGGTGTTTTTGGAGGTTGAAACGTCCCTGGCTCAGTGCCACAGGCCAGCTCCTCCAGAGGCACAACAGAGTAAGTCTGGATGCAGCACCACACAGCTCACATGCTCTGATCGTCTCTCTTAACCTTCACCAAAAAAAAAGGTACAGGGCTCTTATCCCAGCCTTGAAAGGGCAACTTCCACTTCCCCACTGCTGTTACCAAACAGTAACTACAGCAGAATGCATTGTTACTAAAGATAAACTAAGTGAACTGTTACATTCAGATTTCACAGCCGGACCGAACCTCAAGGGCATGTAACCAGAACAACCACCAGTAATGGAACCTGGGACCTGACTTTAGGGTACAGCTGTCCTTCTCACTAACAAGGTACTGCTTGTGCAGTTAGTCATACAGGGCAGGATGCCACAGCACCAGTTCTGCACACCTGACTCTGAAAAGACACAGCCCCTTGCACTGCTCACTGGGGCTTGCCTCAGCTCTATATTTCCAGTTTAGAGGCAGCATCACCTGTTATGGTCAATTTTGATGATTACCTGTATTTTAAAAGTATGATAATTTTTTGATCCCTATTCAAAACTAATTGATCCAAATTTATGTGTTTTCTTTGATTTTGTTAATACATATTTTTGTAGACTACTTTTTAATGTGTGTTTATTCAGATCCATCTTGGACACATTGTGCGCAATTCATTGTCAAACAATCTGGTCACCTTTGGAGCAGACATATTTTTTTATATAAATTCGTCATCTGTGGGCTATCCTAGTAGGTATGTTTTTTCAGATATGGGCTAACATTCTTCTAAGACACTGCACCTGAGTGATGGGGATTTCCAATCATAATTCCAGGGATCTTTAATATATTCATGCCAGCCTATATTCTTTAAAATTGAAAGAATTCTTAGATTTTTAGAAATTCAAGTTGCCAAATAATTGTGAAAAAATGTATATGTGTGTATCTTAAATTATTTTATCTCTTCTTGGTATTAATAATATTAATGTCTCAAAAATCTACCCAAACATGGCAATGTTTACAGTGATTATAAAAAATATTTACTTCAATTTGTTTGATTTTCTTCAATCTGCAAAGAATCCCCTGCCTATAACATCTGTTCTAGATAGTTCTCATATATTTGGAAAATGCAGGTATTTCCACAATAGTGACCAAAAGGCTGGACCATCTGGAGAGGAACTTTTGACAAGAAAATGTAGTGATAGGACAAAACAGAAAAGCTTCAAACTGAAAGAGGGTGAGTTTAGATTATCTATCAGGAAGAATTTTTTACTGTGAAGGCAGTGAAGTTCTGGAACAAGTTTCCCAGAGAAGTTGTGGATGCCCCATCCCTGGAAGTGTTCAAGGACAGGACAGATGGAACTCTGAGCAATCTGGTCTAGCAGAAGGTGTCCCTGCCTATGGCAGGGTGGTTGGATCCAGGTGACTTTTAAGGTCCCTGCCATCCAAAACTATTCTATGATTCGATTCTGACTATAACATTTCCTGGACAGCACCAGCTGTTCTGGGCAGAGGTGTAAGCCTGAGTACATTTATTTGGACCATGAGAGGAACTGTAGTTCTTTGATGCTTATCAGTGGCATAGTGGAGACTGATGTGTACTGTAATACCACAAAGAGCTCTACAAACGTTAAGCAATGTTTTGATTGCAAAAATATTCAGATGGATTCTTCTTTCTTATATTTCACAGAATCGTTGAGGTTGGAAAAGATCTTAAAAATTGTCAAGTCCAAATGTAAACCTTACACTGCCAAACCCATGTCTCTATCTCTACAAATTGGTTTCTGAATAGTTTAACTTCAAACAAATGCGAAGCCCCAAAACAAAAACAATCCACAAACAAGCACCATGATTATGTTGTGAAGTGAATTTGATCATTATTTCTTAAAAGGTAAGATGTGTTTGCTTTTTCCACAGTCTTTCCCTGGATTCTCTTATACAAAGAAAACAGAGTTACTGTTTCTGAGCTACAGAAATACCTTCTGTATTCAGCTGAGGTTTTATTGATTATTAAATTAAGGGGATCTATATTGTTATCTGTCACAAGTGACTCAAAGTGCTGTACCTTATCAATTTTTCCTATCCTAAGCAAAATTAGCAATTAGCTTTTTTGATTATTTTTTTTTTTAATTCTGATTTTTTGGAGGAGAATTGGACATTCAATGGCGTTGACTCTGCGAGACAGGTCTGAGTCGTGGGGAATAGGACTGAAGGATACTTGGCTGTATTCATTGGGGTATTTATAGTTTTTTTGTGATTTCCACAAGTTATTGTAAAGTCTAAGTTCCATTTTGATGTCTACTTTATATGTAAAGATATGCAAATACTGTGTTTACAAAGTCCACCAGCTTTCATCTGTTTACACACTAAGACTGCTCCATTCAGATAGATTAATCTCCCTAAAATTGCAGCTATACCCGATACATCAGTTTAAAGTTTTTCTGTTTGGAATAGCATCGTGATTTAAAAGTGTAGAATAAATGACCTTTTCTCTCAATCCCTCTACTAAGATATATGAATGTGGAGATCTACACTTTTTCTGGCATAGAAAGAGGCATAGATCTCATCTGGAGAACAGGAGATGATTTGTATACTGTGAAAGCACTGCTTGCTTTATACATCTGTGAAACAATGTGCAGTCAAGGACAGAGTTTTACCCACCCTGATGATCTGAGACAGTTTCTTAGTTTATACACATCTATAAACGTAATTACTAAAAATTGCACTTGGTTTTGGGCTTGAGAATTTTTCTATGTCAGAAATCAGTATTTGAAAATGATAGGGTTGGGTGCCTAAAATATGCTTAGTATTATGTACCTAAATTGTACCTAAATTATGTACCTTATTGCTGTTCCCATGAGCTCTGTGTGCAGATAAGAAACAGTAAGCACCTTCATGACATTGTGATATTGCCTGTTCTGGTATAAATTGAGGGTGATGCAGTTCAGATCAATGGCGTTGTGACCATTTGCTCTTACGGGAATTTATTTCATAGCTCTGTCCAGTTGGATACAGCACGAAAACACCTCAGAAATGTCATTTTCCTTATGTTCTAATTGTAAGAAAAATCAGCAACCATTTTGGCTTTTTTTCCCCCCCAATCTGCTTCTATGATCAATGCAGGGACAAGAATTTTAGGGGACAGAAATTGAAAAATCAAGTAATTGATTTTTCAGAAACAATGGTAACCTATGTGACTTGCATATTCCTGTCCAAAAACACACAGACTGGAAAAAAATTTCCTATCCCTTGGCAGTAGCTTTATGAATGCATGTCTCACTGTACTGCTGTCATTTAATTCTCATTCACCAAAAATTTAGCATGATACAAAACACTTATTTCTTATACTCACAAGGAATCATCTCCTTTATGTCTAGCTCTGACTGCTCTTGAATAAGATGCTCACCAGTTACCCATTCTTGAAAGCACTCAAGCCTTGCTTCTTGGAATGGAGTGCCATTCATGATGTTTGCATAACAACACTGAAGTATTTGCAAGAATGGAACTAAGAAGAATCTGTGAGACAAATTTAAAAGATGGAAATTGCATTGGAAGAACACAGGCAATTCAAACAGCCAGATATTCCATAATAATAATTTTGCTAGGTTTGCTCCAAAAACATGAAAATAAGGAAAATACCCCACTATAAATTCACATTCCCTCTGGAGTTGTGTCACCTTTGAAGAAATTATTGAATACACTTGGGTTATGTTGGAATAGCATTGAAACCCAAGTTTCTCTGTTAGATTGAGGTCTCAGAAAACTTACCCATGTGAATTACACGTTAAAATATTCTACTAGGTTTAACTCCCTCTAGTACAGAGAGATCAGAGTTGGAGCTCTATTGCTCTGTGGGCATGCTTGGTTAGTTCATTAATGATAAGCACCCCCCACCCCCAAGCTATTGTCATTATTTTATTATAAGCCATTTAACACCTTAACTACTGAAGTTACCAAATCTGACTACTATTCTTATTTACTCTTTCTTAAATTTTCTAAAAAAAATCCCAACCCAAATTTTCCAAACTGATTACATATTTGTCAATTAAGTGTAATCTGAGTTGGTGCTTAAATTTCCATGTTAGCACCATTAACTCATGTCCTACTTAGTATCTGGGACCTTTCAGAGAGGCTTAGCAGGACCTGTCTCCTCTGAGCCCTGTATATTGCACCTTGACAGTTAGGCATGTGCACAGGGCTGTATGTGCAGCTCAAGATGTACCACCTGAAAATTGCCATTGGAAGGACTAAGCTGTGATTTTGTAACAAGAGAGTTTTGCCCCAGACAAAACCTGGTTGCAAATCACCTTCAAGGCAAGCCGAAAAGCTGCTGCTTTTCTCACAGCAGGAGTTTCACTATAACTTGTGATCATTGACCTCCATTCTTATTTACAGTGATATAAATTAGAATTTGCTAAGAATCCAGGTTTTCCAATTCAAGTAGAGCAATATTTTGTATTTTATCAAATTCCTTAGACCTTGGGGATTTTTTTCTTTCCCCCAAGTTAATATTTGGGGCTCCTCTGAACAGTGCAAAACCTTCTATCTCTTTTCCATATTTTTTAATACAGTCTTTCTGTGAATTTCAATATTAATCTGAACTGTCATGTTTTACTTTGTTTGATATAAAATGTGCATTGCTCTGAGTCACTGTTATGGAAGAGTCATTAACAGAGATATAATTCTAATAATTTGTAATAAATTACCTTTTCAAATTGAGACTGATTCATTCCTTACAAATGCAGGGCTCAAGTAATTTGTATTGCAATTAGTTTGTTTTCGTAAGTAAATTGAGGGCTTTTGTCTGATCACTAAAAAATCTTTTAAAATTCGTCTGCCTGTGAAGTATTTGGACAGTAATGAATACAGAACTGTTACTAGGTAATGTACATATTTCTTGTTTATATTCTTGGTCAAATTGCAGTTAAGGTTGCCATAGTAACTAATACCCTATACAAAAACACATGACCAGAACAAAACATTGAAAATAGCCTGAGCAATAGAAAATATAAAAGGAGTCTTTTAGGGTGTGGTAACCTTTGCATCACAGACAGAGCCTTGAGAAGGTTCCTGCTGCTGAGGCTCAGAGGATGAATGAGCTGAGACTCTGCTGTGGAATTCAGAGCACAACTAAAGATACCTGCTCTGTTAACAGCCTCGTTCCCTCCTTGAAATACCTTCTGCTTTCTTTTTTGAGACTTACACCTGATGACATTTCTCTGTTTGTCTGTCATTGCTACAAATATAATGAGTTGTAGGCATCCATAAACAGCCTCCAGCATGACACGGCCTCCAATCACATCTCTGCCTTTATCTTAAATGAGCTTGGCACCATGAAAGATATATGGCCCAGAAAAAAATAAAAGATAACAATGAGATGGGTGGAACAGCAGAACTAGGGAAAAGATTGTGAAGTTACATAAAACATTGGGAAAACAGAAAGTGGTAGAACCCAGGGCAGGTGGGAGTCAGAAATGGGAGTAGGAAAGAAGTAAAAGACACATAACACATAAGATTAAGAAAATAAGGAAAAGGTGGAAGAAAAGAAGTATACAGGGTATGTCAGAAAGGAAGAAATAGGAAGACAGAAAACTTTTGGTTTGAAAAAGACGGTGGATGTTTCTGTTACAGGGAGGGTGGCTTGCAGGACATTCACCGCACCTGGTACAAACAAAAGTGTTCATAAGTTCCCAAAATAAAAGAAGGGAAGATTCCATGATATACAGGACAGACATGGACAATTGTTAGAAACTTTCAGTGTGCTTGGTCAGCAGGCAGCCAGGGAAGAAATTCTTCAGCCATCAGAAATAAATATGCCCACAATCACTATAGTTTTCTGCTACAAAAGCTCTTTTTCAGTTCTGGGCTTTGGGAAAGATTCACTTGCTCCCTACTCATGGTCTGAAGAGAAGTTGTCTCTGGTATTTTCTCAAGGGCCAAGGATCTCAGACAGGTACATTCATAAGAATGATTCCCACACCCAGTGCTCACGAACTGTACTAGAACAGGAAAATTCCTCTCCTTATTCCTCATTCATCTCTCCTCTGCTGGCTGTCTTTTCATGCTTCCACACTTCTTTTTTAAAAAGTATTCTTTTAGCTGTCCAGGTCAGTCATGCTTCTTCCCCTCTTAGTTCCTTCTTCTGTCTGTGGAAGACAACATTAGCTTTTCTATACCATAAGGGATCCATCAGCATGCAGTTTTAGAGCCACAGAAGGTTTGGAACTATGCCACTGGGGAGGAAGTCTGCCCTAGGAGCTGCTAAGAACTGTCAAACTGCCTTTCTGCAGAACCTGGAGCTGCTCAGGGTAACAACCAGTTTGAGAAGTAAAAGTCTTGCCTATTTTCTCTCTGCAAGATATCCAGCTAGCTTCTCAGTGCACTAAATTTGGGAAAAAGGAAAAAGCAGCATTTTTGGTATAAAAATTGTGTATTTTGCACTTCAAGAGAAAAAAATATTAAAAGAAAAAAAATTAAAATTATAGGTTGTGTCAGTTTTCATGGAGAAAAGACAGAGTGATCGACCTGTTTGGTTAAATTAGATTTGATTAAGATAAACTTAACTATATTTTAAGGCATTAAAACATTTTTTTTGAGAGCTCAAAAACCTGAAAATTACTTTTGATACATTCTTGAAAATAAGCAGTACTAGAAAAAGCTGTCTAAAATAAATTTATAATTTGAATTATGATCCTCACTGTCCTGATCTAGCACTCATGAGCCAAAGCCTATTCGAGGAAGTGAGAGACCTCTATTGACTTAAATACTGTCAGTATATTCTAGAGCTAAGAGTCTTCATTATGGAATTCTCTAGGCTTTTATTTTTTTTTTTAATTTTTGAGAGATCAACTGTTGATTATCAATTATCTGTTGTTTTCCTTCTTTCCTCCTTTTCCATTCCAGTTTATCCATTTATTCTATAAAGTAATTGGGTTAAATTCACTTTTTTCTAAAAGATCGCCCAAGAAAAATGAAAATGTTGGGCTATTAATGGATTTAGCTACCATGAACAGAATACTTGGGAGCTCTGTGTGTGGCTACACTGAAGTGGAAACACCATTTAACTACTTTAAGTTTCCTTACTCTGTATATTAAAAGAAATTTATTTTTTCTAACATACATTTTGTATGAGTTCCATCAAGAGAGGATCATGCCAACACCATTTACCTTCCTCATTTTAAAATTAAAGAAAACATGAAGAACATTTGTGTACAACCTTTCAACGTACAACCTTGGCAGTCACACTTTGCAATGGTATCAGGACAGATATTTAGTTTCCCTAAAAAGCAGTCCCTTGATTTCCTTGTCTATCTCTCTTTCCTTTAAGATTGTACCTGACAGAGAGAAATCTGATACCAAATTATTGTGTCTCATCTTAGTTACTTGTTCAAAATGTTTCCTTTCCAAACCTCTCCTGTTACACCGAAAAAACACTGTGTGGTTGCTGTAATTGGCACCACTAAAGTATTGTAGCACAGAAAAAATACTTCAACAGAAAAATGAAAAATTTCTCTGAATTCAGAAATGTAGAGGGGATGTCTCTCACTGAGAAGGAAAAAAAAAACATATCTGGGACGTCAATATAGCTCCACAGGACTTTGAGAATCAGTTTCCAAATTTTGTTTAGGCCATAAATCCCATGTAATCTTTTTTGTCTGTTATAATCTCCATTGTCCCAGCATAAACTAGGGGCAGTGCCCTCTTCTTGGTGCACAGGGGAGGTGAGTTAGTGTGCCTGTGTATGGATGTGCACAGATGGACACAGGCCATCTCTGAACACTGAGCTGGCCACACACCAAGCAGCAGCTCTGCAGAAACCATGTAGCTCCATCAGCTTAGTTTTGTCCCATGGCTAAGAAACTCTGAAAAGACTCAAACTGCACTGGAGCATGGCAATAATCTCATAAGACAACATAAATTAGGGGATGGCACTGACTGGCAGAAGTGTGAGCAGAGGAGACTTGTTGTCCTGTTCCCATCACAGTTTGTACAGAGCCTGGAAAGTACTGCTGCAGTGGGAAATGTAAATACCTACAACCTTTCCTGAATGGGACCGTGGGGACTAGTATATCCCTTTGCACAGGTCTCCTTGAAACCCTGATTCTGTGAGGCATTTCAAGGCATCAGTATTACTGGTCTGGTCTTTTTATGCCTGGGTTGTATCTCTGCTTATATCTGACTATCTATCTCCCTTACATCCTCAGATGCCTGGGAAAGTTTCCCCTTCTGTCATCCTGGATTGCTGTTTGCAGTTTTACAAGATAATTGAATGATGACTCTAATGCCTTAAGTTTTGGCTTTCATATTTTCCAGATTCTGTACTGCCTTAGTGTGTGACTCTGGACTTCATATAAAGTGTTACCAAGTTCTTGTCACAGTTTAGTTAGAAAAACAATCCTTCTCCAGCCTGAGAACCAAGGACACCGTTGCAGCTTCAGCCCAAAAAGTGTAAACAACAGCGAATTGAGGAGGGATAGTACTTCATAACCTGGAGCTGTAATTGGACAATTAACCCCAATATGTAAATGGACCAAACCAAGTGTGAAAACTCGTGGCTCGGGTGCATCTTTGGGTGTAGCCTCAGCCAGGCTCTTGTACTGCCCAAGGTGTATCCTTTGAAGGCCTTTAATAAATACTTACTTTATTCCTTTAACATTGTCTAGCCTCTGTTCCAGGTAGCCTCTTTAAACATCAGCTCTGGAAATTAATCCTTCTTGTGTTCCTTTGGGTAGTTAATTCACAAGGATATAATTTTGGAATAGATCTTGTATATTTGCTGATCAAGCTACACAGCCAAACTTGTTGGAATTTTTTTGCTCCCACTAGATTGCATAAATGCTACCCCAGGGTTTAATCCCCTGACAGTCAGGTATTTTATTTTCCAAGATAAATTTATCCCTGATGGGTTTTTCCCATTTTGAGAACGGACTCCTGACAGATTTTGGATTACTTTAGTCCTCAAGGTCACCAATTGTTCATACATCATATTGCTGTTTCCATCTCTATAATTTTTTTTTTTTGTGATGTAATCTCCAGATTCCACATTCTTCCATTTGTTTGTACTAAGGTCATGTATGATGGTATTTAACAATATTGTTTACAAGACTGATCCCTAGGTCCCTGAGGTCTTACTCAGGAGCAGGGATGACAGCTTATATCCCAATATTGTACATGCAAAGCCACTGTCACTTTGCATTTACCTGCGTTCCAAGTATACTGAATTTCATCTGCTATTTTTTTGCCAGTCACTCACACGAGTCTGCCATTTCTTCACGGAATTCATGCGCCATCTTTACAATTGTGAGAAACTTGGTATCATCAGCAAACTTTGTTTGCAGATGTTGTCATCTTGGTTTTCACCCTCTTTTTCAGCTGAATAGCCCAAAGATTGAAGTGATGTCCTGCCTCTGCAACAAGGACATAGTGTTCTTTGCTTTTTATCTTTTAATCAATGATTTACCTCTTTAAAGACCTTTACTTTCTTCCGGTGTTTGCTTGGCTTCTGTAAGAGCCTTTGAAACAGACTTTTGCTAAAGCATTCTTGAAATCCAAGTATAATATATCAACCAAATCTCCTTCATCAGCTTCACTATTAACCCCTCCAAAGAGCTTCAGCTGTGGAGCAAGAACCAATACTTCTCCTTTCATCCAAACCTCATGTTTCCTCTCTATTATATTGTTCCTTAGAAGCTATTACAGGGATTTTTTTTTTTTAATCCCACCATTCACCTAAAAATCAATCTAAATTTAAAAAAGTAAATAGAAGCTTAAGAAATTCCAGAAGTAAAATGAGAACTTTATTTTATTTTTTATAGTATTTTGAGTCTTCTAAAATAAGGTTTTTGACATAAAAATATCAATATTACTCAACCAGATAAGAAAAACAAAACAGATCCTGTGATTTACAATGAAACCAAACTAATTTTTGTGCTATATCCAATTTTTCAGCAGGAACAAATATAGAAGCAAAACAGTTGTGACAGGTATTCTTGCTTTTTCAAAAAGAGCATTTGAATGTGCATAGCTTCAAATGAATAAAGTAAATTCTTTCTTCAAATAACATTCTTTCTCCATCTTACATATTACTATCATTGTGCTGACAGCAGTTGTATCCTCTCCTATTTTTACATTCTTATGCCTTGGGACTTCTGTACAGAGTCATACTGTCTTCTCTGTCTTAATTTTCTTTTATTGGAAACTGTTAACTCTTAAATGCACTACACCATTAGCACATAACTTTGTGATCAAACCTGCTGCAGAGTTTGTGACTGAGTATTTCAGTATTCTGTTGTGTCTCATCCCCTCATTTTTCAGAGATATCCAATACACCTTGTTCCTTCTAAGCTGCTTTGTATTTTAGTTTGTCCTGGTTAGTTTCTAAATATCCTGAGTTAGCAAATTGTCATTTTTAGCTTTTATTCTTTGTAATAACATCTCCAGCAACAGTGAGCAGAACCTGGTATATTTCAAAGGATGCCTCAACAAAGGCAAGGCAGCTTATTTATTCACTCCTTTTGTTCAGTGATTTGCATGATGATATCCATTGCACATTTATAAGGCTGCAATATGAGGGGAAGGAGGGGTAGGCTTGCTGTGGACATACCTCTTAGTTGGTTCACTCTTTGTTTAGCTCCGGGGCTAAATCATATCCACATCACATGTGCATTGATTTGTTCCTGTGCCCTAATCTAGAGCCAAACTATTTTCTCGATAAGGAAAATTATTTGTGGAAGACAAAATTATTTGCTTCAGGCTTTGAATTTTATGGAAAGAATATACATTCATTTGGTGTGAACTGTTTGGCCAGGAGTGATCCCTTGATGAAGGTCACAAAGATTATATTACCAAGAAATAAAGGGAAATAATCCTCTTTGTACTTGCCACATTCTGGTGTATAAAACTATATATGGCATCGAGAAGTAGGGAATATAAATTTCAACATTTAATTAATCTGTCCTATTTAAAATCATCTTCCATGTTTCACTGGAAGAAAAATAAATGAGATCCCAAGTTTAGATATTTTATAAAATCATTGAATGTATCATGAATCATACCTTCTGCTAGACCAGGTTGCTCAGAGCCCTATCCTGTCAGGCCTTGAACACTTCCAGGGATAGGACATCCACATTCCTGGGCAACCTGTTCCATTGCCTCACCAACCTGGCAGTTAAGAATTTCTTCCTAGTATCTAATTCAAATCTACCTTCTTTCAATTTAAAGCCGTTCCTGCTTGTCCTACATGCCCTTGTAAAAAGTCCCACTTTTGCCTTCTTCTAGCCCCCTTTAGGCACTGTAAGGTGCCTCAAGGTCTGCCTAGAGCCTTCTCTTCTCCAGGCTGAACAAGCCCAACCCTCTCAGTATACCTTCATAGAAGTGTTTCAGCCCTTGGATCTCCTTCCTCTCCTCCACTGGCCAGTAAAATCCTACACCTGCTCTTGTTTATTCCCCGTGCGTTTGCATACAGACATTAACATTGGATCCCCAGTGAAGCTAAGTTACTGGATGGTGTGGCTGGAATTCCTTTCTCCTGCTCTTAAAGTGCTCTCATGCTCTCCAGGCTCTGGCACTGGCAGCAATCTGGTAGGAGTGGCATGGATTGAGGTTCCTCCAGCAACTTTATTTTAAAGCACTGTCACATCAAGGTAAATGCCTTTTCAGCTGGAGAGTAGTGCACAGAGAGTTAGTAATTACAGATTCTTAGAAAAAAAAGAATGGACTACAGGAAGAAAAGCAAACAAAGTATTTTGTTTACTCAAAATGCTGATATTTCACTTCTTTTGAATCTCATAAAAAGTATCACATTTCCCAACTTGCATACTTTTTCTCCTCAGTGACCAAAAAGCCTGAACAAATTGTCTGTGTAATGCTAAGCCAAAAAACTACATTAGCTTTGCATTTAGAATATTTTATATATAGAAGGTAAAGGATTATTGAAAAATCTTTCAACACATAGACATGTTGTTTGAGGCTTATCAGCTTTACTACAGCAGATAGATTCTCTTCTACATACACAATTTGTAAAGATTTTGCAAGACTCTGTACACAGGGGAAAAAAGTAAATAATATCATCTGCAGATGTAAGTAAAATATATGGATTTTTTGTTTATTTTATTTACCCTTTGTGGGCTTAAATGAAAATTAATGTTAGTTTTCCTGTAGGCTGCAGACAACAGATATCCAGGTAAAAAGTCTTAGAGGTCCATTAATCTCTAGTTGGTTTTCTGACTCTGGTCAGTGCAAATCCCATTTTAATAAAACATTTTGTCATTTTAATAATAGTGGAAAAACAGACAAGAGTGGATTTCTGTCTAATAATCATGTTGCCCATAAGAAAACTGTGGGCTTTGGAGTGTTGTTAAAGGCAATCTATTAAAACTCTGTTTCCACCATGAGAGCGGTATGCAGTACCTTAAACCCACACAGACCCCCTGTGGCCTCAGTGAAGTTTGATACAGATACAAGATTTCACTTATGTAACTTTTTTCCCCACATCTGGGATCCTGGTGCTTCAAAGTTTGTTTATTTTGTTTTTGACATCCCAAATGCCAAAAACAACACTGTAATGCTGAGCATTACCAAAACAGAATCTACATAGGAACCTACTGAGTAGCATTTTCAGAGGAGTGGTTATGAAGACCCTGTTTTTTCACTAAATGATAAGGAACCCACTACCCACTCTTTTACAGGATAGCTGTATTCTGTGAAACACCATTGATGATATGGAACATCGCCTAAATAAATAGTCCAATATTTTATGTTTCTACTTTTCTTCCCAATCCTATTTTGCCTTATTGTTTGAGTTGTCAAAAGTCCTATCAATAGTCCTTTACCTAGCCACAGGTGGTGAAATAAATCTCTCCTGACTCTGGCACTTAAAAGATTGCCTGTCATGGTTCATCCAGACACCATAGATCTGCCTTGTAAAGAGTGGAAGGAATGACCACGCATTGAATACGAGTGGTGAAGTTAAGTGAGACAAATTTTTATTGGTAGTGTATCCTCCTCTTAGGTACCTAACCTCAAATTTGATTTTTAATTGTTTGGTTAGGTAAAAAGACTGTCTTCAATAGATAAGGTTTCCAGAGACAAGCTGTGCATTTAATTAGTATGCACATGATATTATTTTTTTTCTAAAACCAGGCTTTATTATTGAGGTAAGCATAATTATGTTTATTATTAAATGTGAATATAAGTAATTTCCATGTGTACAGATTCATTTTTTCATGAATTCATAATGAGAAATTTCCTATTTTGAGTTGTTAACTTAATTGAGTTAACTTTGGTGGATCTAATGATGATTCCCTAAACAGCTAGGAAACATTTACAAGGCTGGCTGCAAAGTTCACTGTAAAGATTAGGAACATAAACATGCAAAAAGTCTCACACTGCATAGACTTCAGAGAGAGCCATTTTCTTCTTCTTTTAACATAATAGACTTTAATTTGAAGCCCCTGCAAGATGGCTCCTGTGCAGTCCTTTATTGTTAAATTATACCATCTTCAGTTAACACTACTTTTCATCTAAAATGCCATGATGTTTTATGGACAAATGATATTTAAATATGTATCTTTGGATTAGGGACTAAATTAGACAAAATATCAGGGAGTACAATAACAAATATAGGTAAGAGGACTAGATCCATGCAACTGATGGGGATAAAGCAAATTTTCATAGTTTTGTCTAGCTCCTCTGCCCAAAGTTCAACAAATAACAGAATAACAGGCTTAGTTTCTACTGAATTAACTGAAAATATTTAAATTCAAAAAGGCTATACATTTGTACAGGCATTGCTCTCCTTGCAAATGCATGCATCCTAGTACAAAAGGAAAAAAAAACCCAAAAAACAAAACATAAAAAAACCAACCCAACTCTTGTTTTCTTTGATTGCACAGAGAGTATGCTAATTTGGGTACACAGTGTGACCCGAGTTAATGAAGACTTATCTTTCCTATTACCAAACACTGGACTAGTGCAAATGTATATACTGCATATCAGCAGTACAGGGATATCTTGTATTTTATTTTGTGCAGACATTTCTATCAGCTCAATCTTACCTAGGGCTTTTGGACAGTTAATAATCTAGGGGTACCATTACAAATCCAGTTGTCTTTTTGTATCATTGAAAATCTCATATTATTATTGTATAGTAACTGGTTTGTTGTATACAGGCTTTGTAGAAACAAAAGTAATGGTGATTTTCAAGAAAATACAATATACAAAGCACAGTTCAGAAGAGGCAACTTTTTGTTAAGATTGCAGTATTATGCTTAATTTATAGAGAAAATCTCCCTGCTTATAGAAATATCTTTCAAACCACAGCAGAATGTAAAGGTGCCTATTGTTTCTGCCTCTAGGACAGCTGATGATTCCTCCTGCTATCCTCAGACAGCTGAATCTTTCGGTATTAAAGCTCTTCTGAATCCACCAGGGTAAGGAAAAAAAACAGGTAATACTTGCATCCTATAAACCGTGACTTGATTGCATTGCATATTGAACAGAAAGAATTCTTGTAATTTTAGGTGAAATGGAACTGCTAAATAAAACCTAAACCAAAGAAGTGTTCAGTAACTGAAAAAAAAATATTTTTAGCCTAGACAAATGTGTGGTTTGTATTGCTCCATTATCACAATTCCTTGTTTGCTTGTTTTCTTGCTTTCTTGGTTTTGTTATCATATTAGCTATTTTTTTCTGGCTTTTGATGCACTTATTTCTTTTAGCACCTCAGCATGGGATAGGTACAATACACCTGTGATGTTTCACCTGGGCATCTTAGCCTATTTTGCTATATAACTGTAGTGAGTCCAAGGAAATCAATGAGAAGGTGATTATACTGAGATTACATTCCGGTCTGCTCAATTCAATTAAGGAGTAGTACACAAGTGAAGGTTCGTTGCATCAAATTTTAAATGTCTGAATTTTTTTTTGTCTAATCTTCTTCTACAGAGAATGGAGAGAAAGGTCAACATAGGGAACAGTTCACATCATCCTGAGTCACAAGACACAAATCCCTCTCTGGAGGTACCTGTTTCGAACCTCTGACTTTAAAGTGAGATGAGGTGATTAGTTTTCACTTGAATAAGGTCACATGATAAGTCTATGAATGGCTGAAAAGCTAAGAGTGTGAATGAACCTTGAGGTCACACTGGCGTGTTGATAATACTTAAAATTATGAATTGGCATAGACCCTTATCAAACTTACCTAGATTCACTAAACTTCCTTTTGAGTTTGGCTGTGAGTCAACTACGACTAGCAGATTGTGAATGAAATGAACAGCTGTGCCTTTATAACATAAATCTCTTAGACAGGGGAAATCATTCAATCAAGTTAGTGAGAAAATTAGCACCTTTACGTTTCATTTTCACTCTCTTTCTCAAAGGAGTTTCATTAGCACAGACAGAACTGATGATACTAAATTTTCAGTCTAGAGACTTGCCACAGTTGATCTGTGATATCATGGTTGTGTTTCAGACTTAGTTGCTGTTGATAACTGAATCTGGTCTACTATGAAATCCATTATTTCAGATTTTCTTTAGATTTTATAGCTTTGATTAACTTAGATGGTATATTGCTGCCTACCTTGTTAGTATGACCAATAGAGATAGAATGGAGAAATCCTTTCCTGCCTCTAGCAGTTAATCAACAAACCTCCAAATCTGCTGTCTTGCTATGTGGGTGGAGGATACAAGGAACAGTTTTCTTCTTCCAGTACACTATGCCATGCAATTTCAGCCAGAAGCAGAGGTGGATGCTTTCCTCTGAGGCAAAGCACCTTTGCAGAGGCACAGTAGAATCCCTCTGTGATATGCTGCAAACAGGAAACAGTGATGGTAGTCGTGTTGCTGTTGGTATTATTTCAACCAGTGCTTATAGAGTCAATAAAACTGTGACTCTTAGGTGTTTCAATTATCTGAGAACATTCCATTTGCAAGTCAAGTATTTATAGACTATAAAATACATATTAGGGCATGATTTTACATTAGAAACATTAAATCAAATTTTTCCTATGTCTTTTTAAGAGTAAAATGAAATTAATTTAACATGCCTATTAATAAGCTTGTCTTCTTTAGGCAAAGAATATACTTTTAAAATGCTCTTTCTAATATTCATTTTCCCACCCAAAGATGGGAATCTCATTAGATGATTAAGACTCTGTGCTTTTAGACTTGCCTTGTGTGGATAGACACATCTAAGAAACAGGAGCAGCCTAAAATACCCTATTGGAAAAACCTAGTTATCTAAAAAATGGGTTCATAGATGGACAGAGAGAGATAAAAAATACTACCCAACTTCATCACTAAAACCATGAACATTCACAACAGTTCTATAGTTCAGGATTGAGTGCCCTAAAGCAAAACTAGCTATGTGTTTGCAACTGAGTAATTTTTTCTTACGAGCAAAAGCATTCTGATATATCAGAAAATTGCAGTGTATTATGTGATACTTCCAGCAAGCTGCTTGTATCTTTTGGCTGCAGCAATGGTCCTCATGTTTGACATCCTTTATGTAATCCAGGAATACATCATTAACTGTCATTTCATGATAGGGCCATTGGCCATCTCTGTCGACAATGACAACTGGTGCCTCCTAAAATTCTTTGACAAACTATGGTGAAATTTTCATCCGTCCTTATAATCCAAAACAATGCACAGTGTTCACAGATTATGATGTATTTCTGCTTTAAAATTGAAGCATCCTGTTTGTGGGTGAAAAAAACCTGCTTCTTAGGAAGCCGCAGTAAGCACAGAGAAAAAGATCTCTTTAGAATCTGAGAATTATTTACTGCTACAAGTGGAACTGCTATTAATATAAAATTCAGTTCTCATTTATTAATTTGCAATATCCTCTAGGGGACTTTTTGTTAATAATCAGTAGCATTCCTCAAAAATCCAAAATTAAATCCTATGTTTTCCATGGTCCTTAGTTTTCTCCTACACTTTAAAACACTTTGTCCTGACAAGGACTTGATACTATTAAATGTGTAAGAAAAAAACCCAACTTCTCACACTACTGGAGTCTGTCTGGTTGTTGATATATATCAAAGCCTACAGCTCCAAGAATTTTTGGAAACCTGTGAAAAAATGTTTTCTTTTTTTTTCCTTTTTTTTTCTTTCTTGTACATCTCAAATCCTTCGAAATATTGAATGCAACTGTAATTCTTTGAGAAATGAGCATACTTGATGCAAATTCAACTTCAGACAGAGAGTGGGGGGTCTAGGAGGTTGAGGACAGCCAGGTTTAGGCATATGTATATGTTTCTCTTAGTCCCAAATTATTTTTTTGTTAAAGCTTAAAACGTTCATACTTGATAGCTACAGCAGAGATAATGACTTTAAGTATGCCAATTTGAACCAACTGAATATTTGTCCCTCTACTTCCAAACTGGTTTTCCAGCTCTCATATTGGACTGCACCACAGAGTTTACAGTGTTCTCAATAGTTCTCTTGTTTAAAATGTAAAGGCCTGCTTCATTTCATGAACAAAAGTTGCCATTAAAATAGAAAAATAATGTTAGGCACACAGTCTTAGCATGACTGTAAGGATGTACCAATTCAGTGTTAATTACTGGAATGCAGATGCTTGTTCTGTCTATCTCTGAGTTGCATGCCTGAAAGTGCCATATGATTCCCAAGCAGGTTCATTAATTTATTAGCCTGATAAGTTAACATGAAAAGCAAAGAAAACAAACTACTTTAGGTTTATTTATTGAATTAAGTCCAGAAAATGCATCTCTGTTCTTTTATTGAGTGGCTGTGGGCTGAAATGTGACATACCTTTGGGAAAAACAAATCAAGGATTATTTAAGTGGTTGTTTACTTCAGAAATGCAAAACATGCTGTTTGGGAAGCTGGATCATTAAAACAATTGCAGTGGGACACAGTGCTTCTCACACTGAGATCAAAAGCTTTGCACAGATTGTGTAATCTGTTTATACCGTATATTCCTACAAGTTTTCAGATCATTAAGGTACAGTACTGGAATTCTGTGTAAATTGCTGGTCAGATTGACCCACAGCTAGACACTTCATAATCTTTTCCAACGAGATACTATCTTAAATCAACTGTAATATTATACACTTCTAGTTGTAGTCCTGTCATTCTCGGAACTGGGTGTATGTGGTTGTGTTGGTTGGGGGTGACGGTGTTTGCTCACAAGATTTAGTTTTATTCTGAAGGGATTAATTTTGTATTCTGCCTTGAAGATGGGTGAGCATTCCACATTTTTCCTGTGTGGAAGAGCGATTCAAAGCTCCTTCTGTCAGCATAATTTCCTGCCTAGCTGATAGCTCCACCGCCCCTGAGGTGTGGATCTTTTCTCATAGTGATACATTATTATCCTCAAAGTAATCTGTACCTAAAGCTTTGAAGATTAGGATTAGAACAACAAATATGATTCGCCATTCACTCAAGAGCCAATGCAGTGTTCATAGCACTGAAATGATGTACCAAAATTGACTTATTTTGCTTAGCAAGCAGAGTGATGAGTTTTGATCAGCTGCCCATTGAAGGCTATCATTGGCATGGCCAGTGCAGAATACAATAGCTGTGGAGCCTGGAAGCCATGAATATGTACAGTGCTATTGCCAAGTCAGCATCTGAGAGGATGTTCACAGAACAGCCTGCTGGCTCATCGTGGATAGGAGAATTTATTTCTGACAGATTTCGTACTTGGGAGGATGTCAGCTAACCCTGAGGCTGTGAAGCCTCTTGACAGTCAGAAAACAGACCCCTTGTTTGAGAATGCTGTTATTGCTTTGGCTAGTTCTTCAAAATGTTACCCTTTTCCTTCTAATCTCATTTCTGTCTCATTCAGATTTAGTTTCAGCCAGCTGAATTCCAATTCAGAAGCTGATCTCCTGTAGGCACTAAGGCAGATGGGAAGCAGTGCTGTTAGGGTATGATGTGAGAGATGGTTTGAACTGAGAGTCAGTAACACACTGTTCAGTGTGGTGTTTCAAAAATATCTCCTGGTAGTTTCACTTGTATGGCTACCAGATTAAAACAGGAGAATGGAGAAGTTCACCAGCAAGGGGCCCAGATAGAAGGTACTGTTACCAGACACAAATGTTCTGAATCATTCAGATTCAGTAGATAGATTTGATCTGCTCATTGCTGCATGATGCTGCATGCAATGGCTAGTACAGCAAATGTGACTGCAAGATCAGCAGCAGAAGCATGATCTAATATTATCACAGCCTGGGATTAATGTTGTAAATATAAAAAATTCAGGCAGAAAAATTTCCTCATGCTTCTTCTCTCTTAAATGTGGTTTGAACCTCATTAACAGATCAAATAATGACATTTTTATGTGAAATTAGTTAATTGCCCTTTGTCACAGTTTCTTCTGGGAGGTAGATTGCAACAAAGGGAAAATATAACAATCACATACAGAAAAGCTGTTCTGCCATCTGTTTTTTTATCTTTACAATTCTGTATACTATGAATTTCTGTATGAGGAAAAAACTATTAAAACTTGTTAAAGTTTTCATTTCTTCCTCTATGTGCATTTCAAATAAATATGGAATGATTTGAGATGTAACATTGACAATAATATAATAAATTGAACAAATGAACAGGAAAGGATGTCTTAAAATACCAAATTTATTTATAGATAGTCCATTTTCAGTCCTTGCAGACCTACAAGTCAAGAATAAATTGAGTGGGATAGAATTTCATAAATATGTGAAGTAAAGAAATTGCTTCCTGTGAGTGCTAGTCTCTTCGTTTCTGTACCTAGAAAAATCACCGAGGAACTGTTTATATGAAGAAAACAAGGGACAAGCAATGTTATGCCTGTGTAGTGTAGGGTCTTCTACAGAAAAAATAAAAGTACAGTCTCACCTGGATGCATGTTGTTTTTACCTGATGATGATGAAAGTCAGCTATTTAGCAGAGCTGCCTATGAAATCCTACAGAGAAAATTAAAGTAAATCTTTCATTGCACATCATTCAAGCAGTGGTCTGTTCTAAAGAACAGTGGGGTAGCATCCGAAATGGGGGGGCGTAATAAGCAAATTTACTATGAGCTCAGAAAACTCCCCTGAACTTGGTCCTCAGTACCAAAGGCTTGAGTAAAGACCTTTGGAAAAAGAAAAGAATCTACTAATCTTTAAAGCAGAAATGTGCCACGATTTTCTTAAGCATCCCTGAGATATATCAATAAACTCTCCCCAGTCCTGCATTCCCCTCCTAAAGTTTGTCACTAAAAAACTTTATATCAGCTATGGTACACATCTTTGAGCTTTGCACTCCACTGCCTTCACCTACTGAATCTAAATAATTTCAGGCTTTTTTATGTGCTTCTCTTTTTTGTCCAGTGAGTCTAGGTGAAAGGACAGTAAGTCCTGCGGAAAAACTTCTTTTCATATCTAAATAATATTCTTCAAAGACTAGATGAATGTCTATCAGAAAAGCTGTATAGTTAAAAAAAATATTTTTAAAAGGATGGAAAAACTCTGCATGTCCAATACAAGAAATCATTGCTTGTCTGTGCACGGAACAGACTCACATCACACAAATCACACTAGGACTTCATACTATTAGCAAGGAAAGAATTTCTCAGGTTAATAATTGAGAGCAAAAGTTTCCTCACCAAAGCATTGGAAGGGCAAGACAGGCTTCCAGTATGAGAATGGATTCCAGAATTAACAGATGCAGCCTCACATGAGAGAAATACTTATAGACTAAAAACTGACTATAATAAATCTGAGGAGATCTGAGGACAATTATGGAAATCTGTCAAACCTTGAAGTAGTCCATGTATGTAAGCGTAAGAGATAAATAAATTCTAACCTTGGCCTCTACCTCTCCTTTTTTTTCTCTCTGACATCAAGTTTTGGCTCCTAACAGAGAAGAAAATAAAAAAGGTCGTTTCAGTGGTTCATTAATTGTAAAAATAGGTAAAAATAAATAGCAATTTGAATAGTGCTTCAGTATAGAGATGTTACTTCTTGTTGTGTTATTAAAAAAATGTCCTATTGTTCCTGTTTCATATTTATTATCAGTCTGATTTACTTTTTCTATATTTAGTAGAATCATATTAATTAGGATTTAGTATTAAGAAATAATTTAAGGGCGTGTATGGTTTCATATCAATGGATTTCATTACAATAAGCTGTGTGGGGAAGAGTATTTTGCAGAGTATCTGTAAAATATGTTTGGAATCAGTCTTGGCTTTGAGAAGAGATGTGTTACGTAATGATGGTCACTCTGAAGTCACATGAAGCAAATCTTTCAAGTATTTGCACCTGATTCCTGAACAGAACAGAATGCAAGTGGTGCTGAAAAGATGTGCAACATGCTGGGTTGTATAATGTTGGTCCTGATATAGTTCCAAAAGATTAGGCCAAGATCCCTTTAGTGTAGTTCAAGTAATTCACTGGAATAGCCTTTCTCTGCACCAGCTACTGAGGGATCTCAGAACAACCAAAATTCTAAATCAGTTATGTCCCTGGTATTAGTTCAGATGAATTCTATCTGTACAGCTTAACTCAGCATGGCAAAACAAGAGAGCTGTGTGGCTGAGGATACCCAAATAAAAGTTTAAAGATAAGTGGAGTAGTAAGAAGAAAACCAGTTCAGAAAACGGTTCAAGAAACAGTGGACACAAACAGCAGTGGCATCATATCAGCAGTGACTCCAACTGGGATTAAGCAGACAAGAATAATCAAATCTCTTCATTCTCATAGATCTGTAACCAGCTTAAAGTATACGGCAACCAGACAAGTTATTATTTTCATGCTCCATCTGAAGGCAGGGATACACACACTGTTATGAAGTACATTACATTTTCTTGGGAGCAACTATATATTTCTAACAAAAAAAAAACGTGCTTTTTGTACATTGCTCCTGGTGTGTAAAATGTCACTTTATAACTAGACCCTTTAAAAAGTACAGGACTAAAATGGAATGAAGGTGCTTATATCCAGAAATAGCCTTCCAGCTGCTGCCTGATCTTTGTTTAACTCTAAATTCTGTGTCTTCCCTTGGCTTCAAAGTCCCCCTTGCCTGGATTAGTACATCTCTGCAAGGCCAAGTGTCTTGAATGCATAATACCAACAGGAGGCAGAAACTATATTCTTCTAGGGTCTAATCTATACAGTTTCTTAACAGACTAAGCTCTTCCAGCAAGCAGACTTTAAAAAGATCACAGTAAAACTGTTTCCTATATTAGTCAACTGCTGTATTAGTCACTCAGAATTGGAAGAACCTGCATTTAATTGATTCTAAAACTTGAAAAAATTCAAACCACTTCTCCCACAAGGCTGCCTTGGGCACTGAGACTTAGTCTGTGACAGATGTGGGAAAGTGCAGATGGAATTAAAGGTGAAGGGAGGTTTTTCCTAATGGAACAGAGGTATTTTGCAGCAATGAATTTATGATTCATGTGGCAGAGAGTGCAGAAAGTGAGTGATGACTGTTCAACATCTCCTTTTCCCCTAAGCCTTTTTTTAAAATATTGGAAAATATTTCTAATAGGCAGAACATCTAGCCTCCATTCCACAGATTCAAGTCATCTTTGGTCTTGTTCTTTCTTGTTAGTTCCCAGTTTAATTTCATGATAATGAATGTATCAGGAAAATATATTTGAGGGGTTGCTATAAGTTTTCTTATCTTACACCCTTTCAACTCCAGGCTACAAGATAATTGTGATCAGTTCTGAGCTTCCCAGTGCAATAGAGACATGTAGCTTCTGGAGTGGGTCCAGCAGAGAGCAGCAGAGATGATGGAGTGACAGGAACATCTCTCTTATGGTGAAAGGCCGAGGAAGCTGGGCCTGTTCAGATTTGAGAAGAGATGACTGAGAGGGGAACTCATCAATGTCTGTCAGTATCTGAAAGGAGGGTGCCAGGAGGATGGATCAAGCTCTTCTTGGTGGTGCCAAGCAATAGGACAAGAGGAAACAGGGATGCACAGGAAGCTCTAAAGCCTGGAAGAATTCTATGGCAGAATTTCTCTACTGTGCTGAGCACTGGAGCAGATTGTCCAGAGAGATGGTGGAATCTCCCTCACTGAAAATATTAAAGAAGCATCTGGACACAATTCTGCTACAATGTGCTCTTGGGTGGCCCTGCTAGAACAGGGAAGCTGGACCAGATGACTCTCTGTGGTCACACCCCATCTCACCCACTCTGTGATTCTAAATAGGACAGAAAAAGAGGTAGCAAGAAGAAATGAAAAAATATAAAGCAGGGGAAAATCCAGCATTGCTTTAGGACAGAGTGACATTTCGGATGTTAGTAGAATTTGGACTATTAAGATGTGTTAGCTAGGAACTCGCCACAGGGAAAAAGATAACACTAAATAAAATAGTCCCATAGTCATGTAATAATTTAGACTGAAAGAGACCTCTGGAGGACATCAAATACAATATCCTACTGCTCAAAGCAAGGGTAACTTTGAAACCACACCTGGTTGTCCAGGCCTTGACCAATTGAGTTCTGCATATTTCCAAGGACGCTGGCTACAAGAGAGCTGGCTGCTCTCTGAGCAGCCCCTTCCAGGGCTTAAACACTCTCAGGATGAAGAGTCTTCCCACGTATCTAGTCTGAATTTTCTTCTCTGTAACTTGCAACCATTTCTTCTTATCCTGTCATTGCACCTTTGGCTCCGTCCTTTCTATCATGGAGTCAAGCTCCCACTGTGCTGTCTGCACCTCTATTAGTTTCAATGGAAGCCTGGACACCTTGCAGAGATCCAGACAGCTGTGCTGCAGACAGCTCAAGTGGAATTACTTTCACATTCAAGCATGGTAACACAGATGTATACATGTAGGAGATTAAATATGAGCCAAACCTACAACTCCTTTTACAGACCATGGAGCCTTGATCTAGTTGGCTGCACACTCCATGGCTATCTAGGATAATTTAGGAGCCTTTAGGTGCTGTCTTACCTCCACCTGTCTCTAGAAAGGCATAATGATCTAGTAAGTCCTGTGGCACTGCTCTCTTGTAAGACTACATTCAGAATCCTACCATATTAGGAGATGCCTGTGTTAAGGCAGCTGAATAAATCCTGAAGACATTGGAGTAAAGGAGAATGAAAGAACTATTCAAAAGAGCTGAATAAACACAAAATGAAGGAATTCTGGACAAAATTTGACTGCTACAGTTAGTTGAATTAAATCTTAGCAATTACGTCATAAATAGCCAGATGACCATTCCTGGGATCTGCCAAAAAAAAATCATTTCATTTGCACAAATATGTGCAATGTATTTTTAAAGATGAGAATCCCATAGAAATAGAAAAGTATTTTATCTTGTAATTTTTTTCCTTGCAGATATAATCATATAAGGGGTTTTTACTGTTATTTTGGTTTTTTAAGGGGGTGCAGAAATATATATATTTTTTTTCTATAAGGACCTGTGTACTGACCAATAATACAAAATTTTTTACAGTTTTATCCTCTGTACACTGAAGTAATTAACCTAAGAAGATCTTATTGCTGCCTTTGATTTAAGGTGCAGGATTACTCATCTAGGGTCATGGCCTGGGGGATTATCTTGATGTATTTACTCTTTGGCATAAACTATTGAGAACTTCCCTATCTCCATGAGGTGCCATTTTTTTTTTATTTTGTCATTGCCCTGAGCTCTTTAGTATTCACCCTATTTCAAGACCATTCGCTCATTTTAAACCCAAAGGGGGTTTACATAGCACTAGCTTCAGTGCTAAATTCCAGATACTTTCCCGGATCAGAATATTGACTCCAAATTTTTATGTGAAATGAGGTGAAATGTGTAATATCATATTCTGTGTTAGTGGGGATAACTTTTTTCTAACCACAATAGCTCTCATGCTTCAATGACTTACTTTCTTCCAAATGTGTTTTTCTTAAAACCACACTATTGCCATTGCTTCTTAAAATACATTGGCTTGTACACCCATATCCAACTTGAAAATATTATCTGCCCTATTTGTTTTTCATGAGGATATACTCATGCAAGACAATGATGCCCATTCCTTCTCCAAAGCATTCTGCTTTACTGAAATTGACACTGTCACTCCTTGCAGTCCATCTTGTACTGATACCTGCAAACTACCACTGGGCAGCACAACACACTGGAGTTTTCTTTCTGGAAGTCATTGTCATGTCTCATATTTGCAGATTGTCACTTGAGTGGTGTCATATGATACTCTGCAGCAATTGTCTTTAATTTTCCCATATTGGATACTTTTCACCTGCAGCATTAGATCCCTGATTAAATAAGCTTAACTACATGACTATTTTCTCTTAGAAAAATCTTGAAAAAACATTAATTTTACGTAGTATACCTCTCTCTAGATTTTTTTTTCTCTTTCTTAATTTTCTTTCCCAATGTGATTTGGTCTTAGACCAAGAGCTGAAAAAATTCCAAACTGATATTTGATTGTTTGACAACAATTTTTTTCAGTTACTTCAGTGTGATTTTTACATTATTTTTGTACATTTTAGCTTCATCTATACTGTCAGCTTAATTCACTTTTGGGTTTTTTGAAGACCTGTGCTTTGACAGTGAAAACGATATGAAATTTTATTAATTTTTAAATATTATAACTGAAGAATAACTTCAAAAGTGACCCTGTAAAGGTGTGTAGCTCAAATGCCTAGCTTTCTAATATCTGTGTTACACTGGAAAAAGCCCATTGTAGATGTCTTGTCCATAATAGTTATCCAGCCCTCTTTCATAGTAAAAAAAAAAAAAGTAATCAGAGTCCTTATAAAAGGATTTAGTTTACCTGTGTTGGACCTTATTTTAGGATGAGTGTAATGGCTCAAAATAAAACACAGCAAATAACCAATCTCAGTGTATTTGAAAAATACAAAGCAGCTCTTTTAGTGTTTCTCACCAGTACTCTGAGAATAGAAGGAATGGTAGAGAGTTTCTGTAAAAAAAGGATAGAAAATGGCTTTAATTAAAAAAAAAATAGGGAAATATAGGTTCTTTATACTCCTTGTTTTTTCAGCTTTTACTGTATTTGCTTTGGGCATTGGACTTCTTGAGAATGAATTAAATTAAGCATCAGAAGTTCCAACTTTCTCAGTGGCATCTGTGACTCCAGCCTTACTGACTTCATCGGTATGGCATTCCTCTTGGTTTGAAACTGGAAAGAGAAAAGTAAAAGGAATTAAGATAGATCTGAATATCACCAAATGTGTGCATAGGATATCCAGGTCTTAATGAAAATATAGGTTTTGACACCCCGATATTAAGTGACTTGAGAAAAAAAATCCAAAATAGAAGTTATACACTGTTACACGATTCTTATAAATATAAAGCTTTGGTGTTCTAAATTGGCAAAATATTCTTTCGGAGAGATCAGTGCTCATTTGGAAATTATCCACCTGTTTTATTCATCTAAGGAACCAATGTTCAACAAAAGTCAAAAGCTGACTGAAACACAGGAAATATTAGCTAATCTGAGAATATTTATTAATTAGCTAATATTACAGTCAGTGCTCACAGTTTTGTAATATTTCGATCTCTTAAAAAGAAGTCCAATAGCATCTCGGAAAAAAAGATGTTTGTCTGTTTGCATTCTTGTTTAATCATCATGTTCACTTGCTGAGCAACAAAATTAACCATCAGAATGAGAAAATCTAACAATGTGCCTGAGCTGAAGATCTGCCAACAATTTTCTAGCAAATCTCAAGCAGAATTCCAATAGCCAAAGTCTGTTTCATGAGGAAAGTCACACTTCAAAATTACCTTTTTGTGAGAAACCTTGACCACAAGTGTGTTATACAATCAATATTGTGTGAAATTAGCACAGTGTAGTACTGCGGTTCTTTGAGCTCTCTTTCAAGCAAAACTATGTAGTTTAGTAATTCTTTTAAACAAAAAAAAAAAATCCTAATTCAATAGACATTTAGTTAGAAATTATGGAGTAATCTGGTTTGGCTAACTACATAAAAAGGACTATGTTTCTATTACCTTGCTGTTTATTTTCATTTACCAAATCAAGATATCAATTTAAGTAATACTGAATAGCTGAAAAACATCTCAGGCTGTGGCTTGTAGTGGAGAATGTACAGGGAGGAAAACAGCATGAAATTACTATGCAGCTTTCTTTTTATCAAATATTTTACTGCTGGGGGAAAAAAGTGACCAAATATAGTATGCTGATCCTACTACTTAGCTGACTTGACTCTGCCGAATTCCTAATAGACTAGTGCAATATATACTTTGCTGAGAAAATGCTGGAATACACAAATAAGTATTATACTCTGTCAGAAAATTAATTATAGACTAATGAGTAATGGACCTCTTTAAGGTATAAGAGACCAAGAGGAAAAAAAGAAGATACATTTAAAAACATTTCTTATAAAAATTAGTGTACAATACCTGTCAGGTTTATCTCTGTTTTACATAACAGAGTAATTAGTACATGGAGTCATCATATAAACCAACTGAAAACAACATATAAACCTAATCCCTGCATGGGTCATTTACTTTAGCATTGGACTTGATGATCCCTGTGGGTCCCTTCCAAGTCAGACTATTCTGTGAATCTGTGAAAGCTTCTTCTAAAAGACAGGCTATTTTCCTTGGCTGTATTGCCATAATTTGTATTAGTGACAGAGATATATTAAATAATTCATTAATTAAACAGCATTATTTAAAACCCAGTAGATTTGAAAGAGGTTCAGATATTTATAAAAACATAAAAAAGTGATCAATATGGATATGATCAAAGGCTGTAGAATTGATAATTGATAAGTTTGTTCATGTCTATAAAACCTATATGAAGCTGTTTCCAGGGCTGCTTGCTTCACTGCCAGACATGGGTTCCCAGAAGCATCTCTGGAAATCATCATAAGGAAATGTGATAGTCATCAACACAGCCACAGTCCCTGGGCACTTTAGAAAATGTTTGCACTTGGGACTTACCCAGCCTGGTAAATATCAGGTGGCTCAACTGAGGTCAGTGAAATAGTGTATAAACTGATATATATATATACTGCAAATACCTGCAACTGTTGTCTTAAACTTAGCTGGTACTTTGGTCACCTGTATTAATAATTACTTTCAGAGACTTTTACTTCACTGTGTTTAGTCATTGCTTGTCATGCCTTAGTTTATTATAACACACATCTTAACCTTAGTCTAAGCTTTCAGGATTTCAGCAGACATTAACGATGCATTATAAGAACACAGGAAACAGAAATAAAGCCACAAAAAGAACCTATGTTTGAGCAGCTAAATCCAGAGTTAGGACAAGACCACCTTTGTTCATCCTGTTCATCCCTACATGGATTTTTGACCGGTGTTGAATGTCCTATCTTTTTATGTTTTACTCAGGAGTGATTGAAAATGAGCCATATGGAAATATTGTACTATTTTATGTGTTAATAGACAAAATGTGTGTTAGATATGTGTTAATAGCAAATGTTTGTCCCCACATCACTTAAAAGAATATAAGTGCATGTTCAAGTAAAGTCTGATGTTTAGGTCAATGTTATGGTGTGTTTTCAGAGACTCTAATCAGGAAGAAAAACAGCAAAGCTGTTTAGACACAAAAATTAGGCATTGTCATAGAATGCTTTTATTCCAAAAAAAGTAAACAGAGCCACAGCACTTATTTTTATGCTGCTAATCTGGGAATATTGTTTATTTAGCTTTAGTTGGTACAAATCTGTTCTGCTGAAATGCTAAATCGAGATTTACAGAAGTGGTTGGGAAATTAGATGTCATTATCTTCAGGTCTTGCTCCTTCTGCTCTGCAAGTGCAACCATCTGCAAACAACAGCTCTCTAACAAAGACTCTGATGATGCACACAAATAAAATAGATTAAAAAGTTTGTATGAGTGGATTCTAATCTTTACTCCCAGGGTAGATCATGAACTGCATGATCTAAATTTAGTGCAAAGGAATCTTCAGACAGTGATGACACAGTGAGTCACTCAACCAAACCATCATGCTGTTGTTAGATAATATAGGTCTATTTATTCAGCAGAACAATTATGTTTGCTCTGAGTATATGACAAGCACAAACTTCTCTTTTTACTGCCCTGTTGTGGAAAAATATCTTAAGAATATCAGATACACAAAAGGATATAGGTGCCACAAGTTCTTGCATTACAACATGCTGAGCTCAGGTAAGAAAAAAGCAACCTGCCAGAGGATTTCAAGTACACAATTGTCACTACTCCAAAGAAAGCTGTACCACAAGGAAGAAAGGCTTCTCGACTGGGATATTGTTAGCTCTTATCGACCAGTCAAAGGATTGTTGGACCAAAGATGAGGCATACCCTGGCTACCGTGCTTCCTGCTCCAAGAACAATTCATTCTTTTTGCCCAATTTCTATTTACTTCATTAAAAAAATCCCTTCAGGCCATCCCTCAAAGAGAGGTTTAGCTGCTAGAGCTTTTCCTTGCTGTATGTAGGTGGGGTTAATAAAATTCTTAAATAAAATAATGAAATTTCTGCATCAGAGATTAAATTTTAGCTGAAATATTTCCTTATTATTCAGTCATAAAAAGGATGAGGTGATTTGAAAATGCTGAATTTCTCCATATGAAGAGTAATTTCAAAAGAGACGTATCTCTGCAATTCAAGGGTCTACAGGTTGAAAAGAGAGCTGGACTGGGATTTTCATGTGAATAGGCTTTAACACTGAGGAACATGTCTTCCTGGTTTACAGTATTAAAAGTTTTGTCTCAGGTCAGGATTTAACTCTTGAGCAATATGAGCAAGTCTACACAAATAGCCAATGGTAAAGTTGATTCTCAGTTCTGGCTTCCCTTCTGGCATTCATCTAGTACACACTGATATTCAGTAGCAAACTGGCTTCATTCACCAAATCTCACTGTCTAGGTAACAAAATGTATAAGTGCACCACCGGTACTTTTCTTTTAGCCATACTCTATAATGAGTGCTAGACCCTGAAAATGAAATAATTGGTGATGAGATGCACCTTACAAGAAAATGGAGATTTCCTTCAGAATTAGCAAGCCAGTGAGTAGGTGTGGGAAACAAAAGCAGAAGTGAAGCTGGCAGAAGTGCATTGCTCTATGTTTTATTATAATGGAAAGGATCACCACACGTAGCTGCTTTGGGCTGTAGCTGTAGCCCTGTCTGTTAAAGCTTTGGCACCTCAGTGACTACCCTGAGGCACCATGGCAAGTCTGTAGTGCAGCAGCCTTCTCTTCAGCATGCAAGGAAGCCTTCTGCCTTGTGCACCTGTGCTCTGAGCAAGCCAAAAGAGGGGCAGACTCAGCAGAAAAAAAAAGAAAAAAAAAAAGAAAAGAACAAAAGGAACCTTTTCTGCAGGTTTTTCTTGTACTCCTGGCATTTACAGAGTAGTATGTTCTAGTATTTATTCTAATATTAAAAAAGTTCTCCCCCAGAAAAGTATTGTCATTGCTTGACAGAGGTGTGCATTGCTGGTAGATAAGTACATGTCTATAGAATTGGTTTGAAATACATCTTTGAAATATTTTAATAGCCTATTGATTTTTTCACATTAACCTATTCTGAAAAGAAAGAATGAAAAGTGTGGGGGCTGACTAGAGTCTGCTTTCTGTGCAGAATTTAGAAGTAATTTGAGTTTCTTGCATTTCTTCTACCCTTTATATATGTCCTCCAAAGTTACCTTCATAGAAAGGTATTTGCATGTATACCTTATTTCAGCTTTTACTGCATAGAAACTATGAAACATAGAAAATATGTTTTCTTCTTTCACCCAACTGATTTATATTTACATTCTCCCTTGTTTTTTTGAAATATACGATTGTGGATCTGTTTTTCACTATGACAGAGGAAAGCTGATTCCTCAAAGTCACATTCTGTGTTGGAGTAAAAAATCTGACAATTGTCACATTTCCTCAATTCACCAGGTCTTTGGCATGGTGGCAGAGTGGTTCTGAGCACTGCTTTGCAAACATACATTATTTCTTGGTGCCTCATCAGCTGTATCACACATTGAATACAAATTAATGATAAATGCCAATCAATGCTAGCTTATGGTTCCCCATGCTGCCATTGCTGTTATTCTGTGCTCTTATTGGATTTTCATGTCTAATTGTATGTTCCCCCACATTTAGCCACATTCCCTTTGCATGAATGAGTAATGAAGGCATTTCTATATTTGAATTTGGAAGCTTTGCTAGGCTCTGACTCCTGTGTAAAAGTTCCATAGTTCTATGCGAAAAATTGAAGAGTGGCTGTGTAATTCTTCTTTCTCTCTCTCTCCCTCTCTTTTTTTTAATATGATTACTGTTCTATTTGTGCAATACATAACCACCTTATCCTATGCACAAAAAGTTATTTATTTATGCAAAGATAATGCACTGACTTGACTAAGTCTTGCCCCAAATCTGTTACCATGAATTATATTTAAATTCTCATCAGTTCTTCCCACATCTTCAAGGTAACAGAACAGAATCTATGAATACATAAAATAAATATCTTGAAACAGGTTAGTCAGCAATTATTCAGGAAAACAAAAAACCCTCTCAGCTAACCTTATTCTTTTTAAGCTTTTCAATGTTGTATTGTTTGTTAAAGCGATAAAAAATAGCTGAGCTTAATTTATTTTGTTCTGAGAACCATATAAATCTTCTTTTATTATACAACATCTCAAGTAGCAGGCAGGTACAGGAAAAAAAGTTATTTGCTTATTCTCTTCAATATGATTCTCTTCTATATTTGAATTTAGAGTCAAATGTAATCCCAACCCTTGTAAAACTTGCTGAAACTTATGGCCTTCAGTGGACTGAATGTCAGTACAAAACACAGATGCCCTAGGTGTTCTCAAAGTGCTGTATGTGCATCATTACTGTAAGGCTAGGCTTGATCACAACACTTACTTGCAGTTTCACCAGTCATAAAAGCCCTTATTGGAAAACAGGTCAGACAACTGACGAGGCAAACACTATTTTATTTGAGTTTTTAGTCAGGATCTGGATCACATATTCATTAATCACCTGCTTTTAAGCTATTGAACTCATGAAATCAATAACTGTGGCAAGAAACTTCCACTTCTGAAGAACTCTTAGAAGGAGAAGTTGTGTAGGGCTGTATAGAGAGATCATTTCTTGTAATCAGAGTAGTCACGAGGATCAGGCTGTATCCAGTCTAGATTAAACCTGCCTGAACTCCACCTGCAGAATGGAACATCAGCTGGACAGTGTGTTATGAAGCTTCATTGTCTCCTACAAAGAACAAAAGTCTGTGCAATTCCTTAACCTGCTATTTCTGAAGGTGTGAAGGCTGTTCTTCTCAAAGCAGTGCTGAGTGTCAACAGAGTGAATTGCAATTGCATTAAGAATAGAGAGAGCTACTGTGCTTATTGAAAGCAAGACCTCAAAGCTAACCCCCCAAAAATACAATCACTCCAAAAGCAACGAGCTCAGGCATCATAAAAAGCCAATGCATATTTTCTGTTGTGAAAAATTAATTTTTTAAGCACCAGGAAAACAGCTTTCCTCAGTAACTGTACTGGAAAAATTGCAACCAAAGAGATCTTCATTTGCAACTGTTCAGGATGGAACATATTTAAATTGCCCACACAGCAAATTTGCTGTCCTAGAGCTATACAAAATTATTCAGCCCTTTTTATCTTTAATTCTTTATCTCAAAGGCTGACCTGTTCTATTTTTGAAATTTTTTTTGCAGCTAAGAAGGAAAGGTTATTAGGCTGAATCAGTAACACAGATGATCTCTGCGTGTAAAGGTTCAAGGCATATTTTACTGATACATGCTGCCCAAGCCATTTCCTGGAATTGTGGCTGCAATCAGCCCTTTCATTGCTCATTTCTCACACTAAAACTCAATGAAATTCAATTATCACCAAAACAGTCAGTAGGCTTCAATTTTGCGTGTCCTGTTACTTTTTAAATTTGGAGTGCCTCCCTATTGCTGTCACAGCTATTGCATTGTCTAAATCAATTGCCATGGCATGCTCACTAAATTGAGAAATGCTGTTGTGAATGCATAAGAGATCTCAACTATCAACAGAAGCAGATACAGACAGAGAAAATAAAAGGTAGGGGAATTTTTCATCTGCTACAGAACTTGATTCCTTAGTTTGATTTCCTTTGAGGATTCACTAAGGGACAAATACTTCAGCCTTTCTGTCTGCGTGTTTGTTTCAATACTTCTTAAGCAGGCAAAAGCACTGCTAAAGCAGTGATTCAAAGAGAGATGGTGAAAAGTGGATATTTTATGGCTTCAGGTCTGCAATTGTTTTTCAAACTCAAATATAGTACATTTTTCTTGCCACAGTTCATTCACAAGGTGATGTGCTTAAGACCAAACTGTGTCTTGCATATTCAGGTGTTTATGGGGAAGCAAAAAGTACAGATTTGCTGCATGCTCAGGGACTGTTTCCACTCTATTAAAAAGGTTGGTATAGGTGGTGGAAAAGCCCCATTCTTTTGGTACACCTTTATCTAAAAGTGGAGTAAAGCATTTCACCACAGAAAAGGCATTGTGCTGCAGTGTAACAGCCATGGAAGAGCTCTCTGTTCCTCTGGCTTTATCCGGGCAAAGGGGGCACAAACATTTTCCATAGTTTCAGACATATCTGACTTTGACTCAGTCACACAGAGTGGTCTGTGGGAAATGTACACAGACAGGAATAAGAGAATTAGTTAAAAGGACTGGAATCTTGTGTATCTTAAAGAGAAACAGACTAAATTGCTTCTGTGCAGCATGGAGGATAAACACAGTACTTTTCATCTAGAAGTTTAAATCCAATGTATATTATATTAATTGCAGGGA
>JANRMJ010000066.1:88066790-88083605 GCA_025584955.1 Alethe diademata | reverse complement strand
ATTCCTAGTGCACTAAATGCATCACTTTACATGAATATTGAAGGAGAAGATCTAGGGTTTACACGTATGAGAAAACATTCAGTTACCTATGGAATTCTGCCTCTGTAGATGTTAACATTCAGGTAGAAGCTGTTAGGGTTTAGGAATGGTATTCTCCAACTTAGTGTTCCCTCTGAAACCTCTCCAAACTGCGTGCCACTTGCTCACTCTCTCCTGTGCCTTCCCCCTGATAGGGGGCTGGGCTGAGAGCATTGGAGGCATAATAGGTAAAGGTGATGAGCTGAGATAAGAACAATTTACTGAAAACAGCAATGAAATAACATGACAAACTATAGCAGCAATAATATTAATGACAGAGTGTACAAGAAAAAGGTGAATAATTTACAAGTGACTTCTCATTGTCCTTTATAGCTGCTACTCACCTACCCACAGTTTTTTTACCTGATTCATCACACTTCTATACTTCTCATATTTTTATCTCAGCAATCATAAAATTTATTCTGTCCACCACAACATTTCTGAACAGCTCTTGAGGTTGCTGGCAGCTACTGTGCAAGAACATATAGTTATAAAATCCTCAAACTGAAAGGGTATGTGCTGGCATTCAAAATATTCCCAAGTTACACAAATCTGGTGCCCATGCTGTTGCCTTTATTTCACTACCTGCTCTTCTCATTCCTGTAGTGCAGTTTGAGCAGGTATTGTCTTACTGATCAGACATTGACTTCTGAACCTCATCAGAGCACAGCTCTCAGAACCTATAGAAAATTCATAGCAAATATATTTGCTTTCTTCTTTTGCCCTGCTCATGTTGCTAGGCTTAAGCTGCTTTCATAAACTTTTTAGACAAGCACAGAGGGGACATGCATCTGTGAACTGAAAGAGAGCTAAAAAGGACAGAGAAAAGGACTCCATGGCTGGGAATTAATTCTGCAGGCAGCTGGTCATGATTTGACCTCTCTCTCTTTCCTGAGAGACTATTATCTCTAAAAATGCAAGACAAGTTATTTTCACTAGTCCATTTCGATCTTACAAACCCCAAACCCAAAGAACCCTTATATTCACCATAAGCATAAGTTGCAGTAATGCTGAAGAGAGAAGTTCTGGTCTGTTAGTAGCCATTCTTCCAAGCAAATACTTCCAAGCAAAAAATAAATTATATCATCTCCAGAAGTGCTCTTGATTCTGCAGAGAGTCTGGGAGCATCCTCTGTTCTCCACTGGAATAGCTGGAGTTCAAAGGCTCTGCAGATGATTGATTCACTGTATTCAATACACGTTATTTGTCTGAGAAAAAAACCTGAGTTGGGTCACCTCTAAATTAGGCTCTGCAGCAGGTCTGGGGCTCAGAAAGGAAAATCCTTTGATGCTAGCTCTTTGTGGACAATTCTGTCTAAATTCTTGTTCAGACAATCCACTAATTTGATTTAGAGATTAAATTGGAACAGTGTTTCTTTTTGACTGGGTTCTTCCTGCATTTTTCAAATAATTTGCGGTCTGAGAGGGAGAACTATATTTGGGGCCTCTATTAAATGCAGAAAAACCTTCTTAGACTCCACCTTTTCTATTTTGGTGGGGATTTCAGAATGAGGCAGGAGACAGACACTTTGTGTGACTGGAATGCTGGATGGAATTAATGTCAGGGGATACTACTTGGGGTGTGCTTGCTCTTAAGATCTATTTTTAATCATAGATTGGGTGTATTATAAGAAAAAATAATCTACTGGGAAAAGATAATGGATTTTTTAATCTTCCCAGGATAAAGTATATGTCATATAGTGACAGGTAGTCTATCTTTTCACTTGGCTCCCTGTACAAGAAGACTTCTTGCTCTCAAACTCACATTGGCCTTTTCAGGTGCTCCCTGGAATGTGCCAGTCTCTCAGTATTATTGAGTGCTGGCCTCTTCTGCCATTGCTATTGGCTCTATTCAAAGCAGCAGGTGTGTGGGTTGTCTTGCAAATAGCAGGAACTGGTATCCACAAACATGCTAGTAAGCCATAAAAGTGGATTCTTTAGGGAAGAAATGGATATTCTCTTTTTGTGATACTCAAAGGTGGACAAGGTGAATGACCAGGTGAATGGCTCACATTATTAGACTAAACAACTCTAATGCAGACAGGCACTGAAAGGCACATATGTAAAGTACTGAACTCCATTTTCCTTCTTTACAACTTGTGCTGATAAATAAGTGTTAGAAACCAATGATAAAAATAGTTTAATATACATTTATTTGGAGGGAGGCAGATGGAAACTATATAGAGAATATCTGTTGAAGATCAGGTAGAGAAAAAAAATACAGTAGAAGAATGAAGGTTACTGGGCATGTATGGGGCTTTATGGAATATCACACCCACCTCGTTCCTCTGAAGTGTTCCTAAGACTTGGAATATACATGTGGAGTACATACCTCAGTCTGGGACTTTTGGAAGCAAGCTGATATATCTTCTATGCTGTAATTAATGTTAAATTTAAAATAGCTAAGTGTAGGTGCATCTATGTGAGTGTTTAAGTGTGATGAGTGTAAAAAGAATGTGTTAGGCTGTAGGGATATAGGGAATATTCCCAAAGGTTCTTAGAAAGCTGTTCAACCTACCAAACCCTAGAGTGGGGATAATGTTTACAAAGTACAGATACCTACTGTCAATTAAGACATTGTAGAGTATATAAACAAACAAATGGGGCTTCCAGATATGACACAGATGTTGTAGGCGTTACTCAGACTTGCTGATATTCTCCTGAGATCAAGTGGGACAGCCTGCACTGTCTGAAATGAGACCAGGTCTCCAGTTAGTACAGCCAGTGAAGAATAGAGTGATTCAGACAGTAGCAGCTTGATGCATTTGTTCACATGTAGGGTAGCTGGAGGTACTGTCATCTGGAATACCTTAAGGTATAATGCTTGTGTACCCAAATGCCAAAGTATTGAACTGTATCTGCCATTCCCAACTGGATATCCAGTAGCCCAGATATCCTAAGTAAGTGGTTCTATATAACTATGTGCCAGCAAATGAACTGAGCCCATAATATTGATAATTTATAAAAATAAATATGTGGATGTTTCATAGATTATTTTAAAGCATGTTTTAGCCATCATTTTAATAGGAGGTTATTCTATTTATACGGTAAAAAGAGAAATACCTCATTTCTATCTGTGTCATGCACACTGACAACTACATGCACATACCAATAATTTCTGTTATCTTTTACCCTCCAGCTCTCGTCTTCAATGACTGCAAAAAGTTCTCACGCCTTAGTGTGAATGAAGCTCATATAAAGTAAAGAATATTTTGCTAGTGCTATACTGTTTCCTCAGGTGATAGTAATACTACTTTTATCCCTGAATAATAGTGTATTCATTGTACAGTGTCTCAGAACTGGAATGTCATAAAAAATATATCACCCTCCAACTTCTACATTACACCAGTAATTCCTAGTCTGGACTAGGAATGTGTGCTTATTTTAGACTGGGATATAATTAATTTTCTTCACATTACCTAATATTGGCCTGTGTCTTGCATTCATGATGGAAACAGTGCTGATAACCCAGAGATGTTTTCATTATGGCTGAGTTTTTCTCACACAGCCAAGGCCTCTTTGCTCTTTACCAACCCCACCAGTAAGGAAGATGGGGTGCACAAGGAATTGGGAGGGGACACAGCCAGGACATCTGATCCCAAATGACCCAATTCATATCACATATTGTATGGTAGCTTGCTTAGCATATAAATATGGGGGAGAAGAAAGAAAAGGGTCACGTTTAGAGTGATGACATTTTGTCTTCCCAAGTTTATCATTGCATGTGATGGGACCCTGCTTTCCTGGCCAAACACCTGCCTGACATGGGATGTGATGAATAAATTCCTTGGTTTGCTTTGCTTGAATGTGTGGCTTTTACTTACTAAACAGTCTTCATCTCAACCTGTGTTTTCTCACTTTTACCTCTCTGATTCTGTCCCTGATTCTGCTGGTGGGGAGAGTGTGTGACCACCTAGCCACCTGAGGTTAAACCACAACAACTGGTCAAAGGTTGACACAGTGGTCAGATTCTTCCACTTTCATATAATTTTTTTAAATGTCTATTCTGGTGATTTTTTTTTTCCCAGACTGAATAATTGATGGCAGATTCCTAATTTTAAAACCATTATCATAGGTGTGATTTCCACGGAAATCTTAAATCAAATTATTATTCAGTGTTTTAAATTAATTTGATGGTTGTACCTTTTTGAAATAATTTTCTTTAATAAAGATATATTGCTTGCAAGAATAAAATTTCATACATGTGTTCATCTCCACAAAGTGAAAATCAAAAAAGAGAAAACTCATCCTTCTTAATGAATGCAGTCTATTTAGCTCTTCATAATTTCATAAGTGGTTAGCATGCAAAGAGTTTGGAAAGCTGTCACATCTGTGGAAAGGACCATGATCTTGACCTTGCAGTCATGATGAAAATTCTGACAGTGATTTGCTTCATGACCTTGTACAAGTCAGTCTGTTGAAGGCACTGGGAGCAGCAGCATTTCCCAGGATTTGTACCTGCATGAGCACACTAATTATGTTCTGGGTAAAAACTGTTTTTTAAAATGTTTATATTTTAAATGTAATGCTAAAGGTAATAAATTTTAATGTTTAAAATCTAAAAATGTGTCCCTCATGCATCCACATCTCTTCCACATGTTGCTGGTGTCCATTGAATTTATTAGGCAGTCCAGATAAAATCATGGTTGACCATGGCCCTTTTCCCTGCTATGGATATAGTATCAATATTCCAGAAAATGCTTTAAATTCTGCTTATTCTTTGTTCAAGTGTAACATGGAATTGGAATCAAATCTCTTGTTTGTAAAGCTCTAATGATCTACCTCATCAGCATAGCGTGTTTGTCACAGTTCAGGATTTCTCCATGTGCATGAGCAGCTATATACAGCATATGAGCCACTAGTAAGTTATAATAATTTGATATTAATTCAATTTTGATATTAAAATAATTCATGTTAGAATATTAAGGGGGTTTTGATTTTTTTTTTCAAAAGAATGTGCTAAAGCATATGGGTCACAAACCTTCCTATTAAAAGCAAAAACTTGTCAAGTCAAAGAAATTTGAATAGAAGATTCCAAATTATGACCTTTTTCATATTTCAAAGAAAAGAAAGAAGGTATTTCAATTTATTTTTTTTTTTCCTTTTGAGCCTCTTAATATTTACACAGCATTAATGTTAAGGGAAATTGTTTTAGATAACTAAAAGTTCTTATTCTGTTTATATTATCTTGTCTCTTTTTTATTTCATTTCATGTTAATATATTTGAGCATTGGCTCTCACAGCCATGAATAACCTCCTTGCTTTTATTGTAACAATATAGACACTCCACTTACAAATCAAAGAAAGTTTCTTTTATTTACAATTTACATAGAAGAAAGTCACATCTTAGGAACAACATCCTAGAAACTCAAATGTTTCATATCCCTAGTCCAATAAATTTGTGTCCCTTAGAAGAAAAAAGGCTTTTTTAATTTCTCTTGGGGTTTTTTCTCCTAAGAGGTATATCTGCCCAATATGGATATTTCACTGTAAAGCATATTGAATTTTTGTCACTCCTCCAAGTACCTTTATTCACACAGTGATGTCACAGCACCACAGCATGTAATTTTACTAAGATTTTTTAAATTATTATTATTTTTATTTTTACTCAGTATATTTAACTCTTCCTTCCCCTCAAAAAGTCTTAAAAAGTCCAACCCAAAAAATATGACAGAAAGTAAACAGTTAGCAAACTAAACACAGGTATTCAGATACTTGATACTTTTTTCATTATCTGCTTCACTTTTTCAATAGATGTGTATTACAACCAATAGGACTCCTATTTCACATCACAGAGAATTTGAAGGCTCAGTATTTTAAGAGTCTACTAGACTCCTCACTGCCAATTTTGATACTCATGTACATCATTTTCTGATCGAGTCTGTTAAATTCCTTTTGAACATCTCTCTGTATTATTTTGGCATTTTTGATTGGAGACTGAACTGTAGAGCATCCCTGAGGTGTGCATTATTCCTTAACCATCTTGCCTTCAGGTGAGATGTGGCAAGTGTTCTACAGCATCCCTGTCACAGTCTCATACAATAAAGATTTGGGGACTTACACACAAAAAGATATCTCATTATAGCAAGTGGTCCAAAATGAGGATATTCAGCTGGTAAGGCAAAGACCTGCAGTCAGATCTCTGGTCTTCTAAGTTTGGAATAACATCCTGAATTTAGATTTACCTCAAGAGTGCCTTTGTCACCCCAGAGACTGTGCCCTGGTGTGGGTTCTGCTGCTTCAACCACTTCTGTTTTGTATGAACACAGTGTAGGGCACAAGACCTGGAACTTGTTTCACATAGTAATTGTGAATAGGGCTGCCCATTTTGGATGAAGAGATTTTAGCACTATGTATATGATGTGATCTGGGCCATGTAATTTTTGCATGTGTCATTGTAGTGTACAGATTTAATTTATTTAATGACAAGTAGCGTTGGAGTAAAATTGCTTTCCTTAATTTCAGTGCTATGCCATAAGTGCATATTACAAATGGATAAAATAAAAACAAACATCCAACACTGGTAAATTAATTGGAGCTTACAAAAGCAATAAATAGAACTATAAAACCAGTTTTTAATGTAAAAAGTAAACTTCAAAGAAAAACCATGTGGGAAGGCATTGACTATGAAGACTTGCAGATTGTTTTTAACCACGCCACTGATCTTCTGTCAGACTTCTGGCAAGCCATTTATTCTTCCTGAAAAAATAACACGATTGGGAGTAGTAGAACAATTTCAGTTGATTATCAGAGCTGAATTTCTGTGGAAACTGCATGCTTTATAAGAATTTCTACCTTTCTTATTCTTCTCATTGTCCCCAGTTCCACTCTGCAAAACTCCTGCAGGAATGCTGTGCAGACACCAATTATTATGGTGACAAACAATGTAAAAAGCCAATAAAGAAAATGCTTTGAAAAGATGCTCCAACCAAGAGGCTAGGGATAAAAAGCCAACGTCACTAAGCATTTGCCATACTAGGCTGTCCTGTCATGTAAGCCATCATTTCTAGGGAAACACAGGCAGGGGTGAAAAGGATGTATGCAGGGAATGCAATTGATCCCTTTCTCCTCCCATTTGCTATCCATATAATGTGAAAAATGTGAATAAACTAGCATGACTAGTAAAACAAATTGACTTCAATATTAAATGTAGCAAAACAGATGGGATGTTCCAATAGAATGAAGATCTGCAGAATAAAGTGTGGGGGGTGGAATGCTTAAATTCAATGAAATTTAAAATACATTCTTTCAATTAAAACAATAAGCACATTTTTTTCAAAACTTTTATTTCAGGAAAATGTATTGGTTTCTGGTTTGATCTCAAATAAAATTTCACAAATCAGAAACCTCAGGAAAATGAAATGCAATTTTTAAATTTAAATAAGCATAATGTATCAATTTTTTTAAAATCATATTGCGCTCTAAAACAGGCCTATTCTAAAACTGAAAAGAAGAAAATCTACACAGAAGCAATTTCATCTGTGCCAAGAGTGGGTGTGCATTGCTCATATTTCTCCAATTCATGTATTTTATGATTGAATAGACAATATCTGAAAACCTTTTTTATATCTAGTCTCACAGAGCAATAATAGTCTAATTATACTGAAAGAGCATGGAGGTTGTGTGTTACTAAATGACTTGTGAATGTTCACCCAGGTTGTAGTCAGGTGCTTAGCAGGAAATTGAATCCTAGTATTGAAGTTTCCAAGATAATGCCTAATCTAATGCTGGGTTCCCTAATTCTGGAACTGTCCTTCCTTATTGCACCCAATACAGGGAATCAGCATGCCTGCCTTTTCTCTTTTGCATTTCAAGGAAGATCAACTCTCTGCCTTGCCTTGAAAAGATGTGAATACAGATCTCATCAATTCTACATTGAGTATTTTACACTAGAAAAGGCAAACACAATGGCTACAGAGCTCATTTCATTTATTCTAGGAGATATATATTTCATACTGTGGGTAAAGGATTTTCCTAATGAAGAATTAAAAATGTGTATTGTCCCACCCTACCACTGTCCCAGTCCACAGCAATATGTCTCAAGTAGCTTTTGCAGTAATGGAATTGTGCTGTCATTCAGGGAAGTTGCATTTTGTGTTCTGCTAAACGACAGAGGAACCCTTACACAACTGCACTCTAGTCTTAATCAAAGCACATTAGGAATTCCGATACTGAGGGGAAGAAAGAATTTAACAAGGGCTCGTCATTGTTGCCCTCCTTGGTAGACACACCACCTTGGAAAGAAGTCATTACACTGGGAGAGAGGAGGTAGTTTGGAAATCTGTGTACTTCAGTATCAGTGATTTCTGCTCTGAAGTCAATGAAAGTGTTGAAAGTGTTTGTGTGGGTTGGCAGACTGGATATGGGCTTGCCACATAGCAGTAACCTTCTGCTTTGCAAATAATGAAGATAGTCGGCCTGATATTACTGTTTATCACTCTGTTCAAATCTATGCTCTATAAATTGCTCACATTTTAAATTAAAGGGATTTGTTCAGGGAGGTGGGAGATATCCTTAAGAAATATTCAAAAGCTTTGCATGTGGTCCTGAGCAGCTGGTTGTAGATGGCACTGCTGGAGCAGGGAATTCAGCTAGACAGACACTTTCCAACCTCAACCATTTTGTGATTCTCTTTATTATCAGAATAATTCTTAATCCTGTCTGTATATATTAGTTTCTTTCATAAAACATTATGCATTCCTTGAGTCCCCAGCTATATGAAAATTTGAACCTCAAAAAGAGAAAACATACAATATTCCTAGGAAGGCATTCAGCTGAGGGGGACTTCTGCTTGCTACTTAAATAAAAAGAAGAAATACTGCTTTTGGTAAGCTGACCTTGGCTAGCTGCAAGGTGTCTATGAACCTTCTTTATAACTTCACCCCCTCAACAGGATGGAGTGAGAAAAATGGAAGTAAAAGCTTCTGATCAAGATAAGAATGGGGTGAGCACTTGGCAATTACCATCACAGGCAAAAAGAACCTACCTTAGGGAAATTATTTTATTAGCAATTGAACAGAGCAGGTTAATGAGAAATAAGAAAAAAACCTGCAAATCAACTTCACCTCATTCCTCCCTTCTTTCCAGGCTCAACGTCACCCCCAATTTCTCTGTCTCTTGCACACAAGTGGTATGAGGAAGATGAGTAACTGGGATTGCTGTCAGTTCATCACATGTCCTCTCTGCCACTACTTCCTCATTCTTCCTCTGACCCAGCATGGTTCCATTCCATGGGTACAGTCCTTCAGGATCAGGCTGCTCCAGCATGGGTCACCTATGGAGTCACAAGTCCTGCCAGCAAACTTGCTCCAGCATGGGCTTCTCCCCCCATGGGGCTGGATGTTCTGCCAGAAGCCTGCTCCAGTATGGGTTCCCCATGGGGTCACAGCCTCCTGCTCTAGCATGGGGTCCTCCATGGGCTGGATATCTGATCCACTGTAGACCTCCATGGGCTGCAGGAGGACAGGAGGACAGCTGCCTCACTGTGGTCTTCCCCACGGGCTGTAGGGGAAACTGCTCTGGTACCTGGAGCACTTCCTTCCTTTCCTTCTTCAATGACCTTGATGTCAGTTGTTTCTGTCACCTATTCTCACTCCTCTTTCCCAGCTGCTGTTGCACCTTTTTTTTCCCCTTCTTAAATATATTATCACAAAGGTGCTACTATTGTCACTGATGACTCGGGTTTGACCAGCAGCAGATCTGTCCTAGAGTGGCCTGGTACAGCCCTTCTCAGACATGATGGCATCTTCTCACAGAAACAAGTGTGACAACCTCTCTACTATCTAAAACTTATCATGTAAACCCAATACAACATTGAAAACTAAATTCAATTAACAGGTTATGAAAAATATGCTAAAAAAAAATGTTCTTCAAAGTATAAAGCCAAGCTAGCAACTGCACATAAGTACAGAAAAATTAGGCATGAAAGTTTAATTGAAATCAACAGACAAAGGTGTCTCACAAGCTGAGCTTTTATAAAGTAAGTAATATGAAAGTAAATACGAAGGGACAAAAAAAGAATACTGAGTATACTAACACGATACATAGAACGACACATTTAAACACCTTACCTAAAATGATCCAGGAAACCAAAAGTTTGGAGAATATGGAATACATATACATTTACTAATATTTTTTATATTTTTAAAATTGGCCTGCAGATGATTGACAGCCATCATGTGCACTTAAAAGGCAGTATATAGATACATGTGTTGTAAACAGAGTAGCAGAGAAAAAATATTTGTGTTAATAGTAATTTAATTTGAACCATAGAGATTTATAGTGCAATTGCTTCCAATGTTCATCTGGGAGTATTAACTTTTACAGTTTGAAAAACGTTCAAAATAGAAATATAATTTTTTCTGTGTAAGTTGTTTCTCTTTTTTTTTTTTTTCAGAAAACAAATTTCAAAGTCAAAAGGTTCCCATTTACTGTGTAACCACTGTAACAGCTTTTCATACCATGTTTCTATTCCTCATCTGCAGTGCTACAGTTATAAAGAAGTGAGATGGAAACACAGCTCTTAAAACTATGTTTTTGCTCTTAAGACTTCATATTGCTTCAAATGTAAATCCCCGTCCAAGACAAGTTCTGCAAACTGAAGTTAAGTACGATAGACATCCGAGATACTGAGCACAGGAAATCCAAAATAGATTTTGCATTTCAGGAACGACTCCAACTCTTTTACTCTATAATATATTTCAGGATACTTTCTGTTTTGCAGTCTTTCTGTAACAGCAAAATCCATTCTATTTCTCTGCAGGTCTAAAGTAGCTGGAGTTTTTCCTGTATACTGCCTTCTATAAATCTCAGCCGGAAAGAGCAGGTGGATTAATTCAACTTAATGGAAATAAAATGACATCTTTCATGATACAGATACATTCTGAGACTTGTCACAGTTGGTCCTGAAAGGTAATGCAAAGTTTAATACAATGGGGTGCCATATGAGGTGCATTCTGAAAAGGAAGTTCACCTTCTGCTAATGCATCTTTAGAAGTATGTGTTCAAGGAACTTTTTTATCCTCTGTTTTATGATTGAAATTTCTTTTAGCTGGACCAGAAGCTTAGGACTTTGTGCTGTGTGCTGGGCTGCATAATGTAACCTGCATAACATGTTGTCTGGAGGATAATTTTGTGACTCGTACTGCTATAATGGATCATAGTAGGCAGTTGGATTGTTGAGCCTACTTAAAAGGTAAGTGGGGAGTGTTCTTTGAAGTGCCTTATCTGGGTTTATCCCAGTTAACCTCATATACTAGATAAAATTTAGAGTAATGCAAGTAAACTGAAACCTAAAGTCACTTTATAAACTGCATTTTAGTGCTTGTGGAGCATGTTTCAAAAGCCCAGGGTAGTCCCTGGGCAATATCACTTTCCCTAAACTTTGCTTTCAGTCTGTCTGTTTTCTGAAGTCATTTCCATCAGGATATTCAGATTACACAGCATTAATCCATAAATGTCATTTAGCATTAAACCCTTCTCTAGTAAACCAGTAATTAAGAAAAATGACACTGTTTTGTCTTTCTTGGGTTTGTCTGCAAGAAAAATAACTATTAGTGTTGACTATTAGTTACCACTACCTGCTCAATAGGAAAGATTTCAATTATTTGAATAGAAGTCACATACTCAGAAGATTAATGTACTTTTTAAATCTAGGGGGAGAAAAGAGACTCTACTGGGAAAGTACAAACCCACAATTATTAAAAACTTCCTTTACTGATTTTGAAGTACATGATGCGGTAGTTGTCTGTGAAATTTACTTAGTGAGCTCTTTTGTCTTTTATGTATTTTATAATTATCATGGATTGCAATTTTCTATTAAACTGCAAAACACTGTGGGTACCTGAATCAGTTTTATCTTTAAATACTCTTCAAATGCTTTTTGTATATGGCAAAAGTGTACTATAATAACTTGTTTCTAGAAGAGGAAAAGCTATGATTCAAGCCACTTTACATCCCTGTTTGTATTTCATGGACAAATCAAGAAATTTCACAAAAATTACACCTATTTGTGAATAGTTTTGATCTTTTGAGTTCCCTCTGAGTGAACATTTACAGTCTTACTGTTCTCAACTAGGCTTCAGTTTCAATGCGGCAGCCATAACAATTGCAGGAGGTTTATGCCATACTAACAAGTAAGGCCCCAATGTATTTCAGTCAAAACAACAACAAAACAAAACAAACAAAAACCACAAAAACAAACAAAAAACCCAAACAAAAAACCCCAACAAAACAATATATAAAAATAGTTCAGAGGTCTGTGTCTGCCTGTTGATCAAAATTGCTTTCAAGCACTTATGTACATGGACTTAAACCAGCAACTGGGAAATACCTGGGCCCTTCTTGGTTTGTTCCCATGAGCAGGCAAGAAGGGTGAGAAGAGATACATATTTTGTGGGAGTCATTTCCATCCTGAAATGCACATTATTGCTCTTTCTTTCCAGTCTTTGGGGGCAAAGTACAACAGGTTTCATTGCCTGCAGTACACTCACCTCTTCCAAGTTCACTGTCCCTGACTATCACAAAGTTGCTTTTGCCCCCTTCTAATTGTATCTTGCTTTTCTGATTGCTTTTCTGTGTCTGACAGGTCTAACACACACATGTGGAAGTCTCCTGTACTAAGAATGAACAATTGCCTGTGGTGGCCAACTACAAACAAACTGGAGCTATGCAGAATAGAAGCACCTGGTCTCCATGCTGCAATTTGTGAGGATGACAACCCAGGAAAGATATGATCAAGAGGCACAGTGAACATAAATAGGGCATTCAACAGAAGATGTTCATATTGGAAGGTACATTATTCCCAAGCTTGTATCAATAAATGAGTTGCTGACTTAGTGGTATTCTGAGGGCTCAGGGTAGGGGCATGAGGTGTTGTATCTAACATTGCAGTGTTAGCAGAGTCTCTGGCATAGTTCTGGCTTAGGCCAAATTGCATTTTAGGCAGATTACCCCTTGTAATGGTAGGGAACAAGCACCATTCCTAGCTGGTAGTGATTAGAGAGCTTTCCTGAATGGATATCACCTGTATCAAAAAGCAGTGACTGACCAGTTTTATTTACAGGTACAGGAACTTTGAGTCCCAGTGGAGGCCAGGTCCAACGCAATCCGCTGGCAGCTGTCCTGCCCTCCAAGCAAAAGATGCACAAGTAAATTTGTGTTTACCACCATCCTTGCCTGTACAACCCAGCAAGGTTTACGGGTCTAAGGAGGCATTAGGCTGCTCCTGAACAAAACATTTTTAATTTCTTCTCCACCTTGCTGAAATGAATTCTGAATCCCATGTTTGTCATTTTTAATGACGTCTGTGATTGACCTTATGATTGATAGTAGTGCTTAGCATTTTCTGACATATCCATACATTAAGTCCTAGGCAAATTATGCAAGCCATATAACCTCAATCCTATTTAGTCTGAAATTTAACTAATTTTTTCTGGTTTAGAGGCTATTTTCTCATTTGCTATAAAAAAAATTACTCTTTCTTTTCTGATGCCTTCCTGATCCTTAGGTACAAAATTTAGCAAAATTTTTATGTTCTTCATTATATAATTTGCACAATAAGCTAAAATACACCATGCCTTTGAGAGAAGCATTTTGCACTCATTTTTTTCCAATTGAGTTCTAAATAAATCAGTATTATACAAAAACACATCTCATCTCAATTTAAATATTTACATAATATTGTTAACAAACAGTAAATAAGACACTCATAAGTCTTTTGATTTTGTTAATCCATCCTTGAAATATTCCCTGCTGGTCATTTTCATGGCTACCAAGGATAGGAAATGCTAACTGTAGTTATCAAAAAGTAAGAAGTCTAAATCAGGTTTTGACCATCCACAATCAGTGGAGAAAGACAGGCAGCTTCAGAGGGTGATTCATTCTCTCTTAAAATAAAGGGGGTGAATCACCCTCTGGAATTGCCTTCTATTTACCCTTGATTGCAGAGGGAATCTTGATGACTGCTTTATATAAAGACATGATTATGCAGCCATTTAAATGAAAATAAATTTAGGTTGTTGTCAAAAGTGTGGACCCACCTTGCTCCACTGTGTCTCTCTATTTCCTTTTTTTTTTTTTTCCTGTGGGAGTGACAGCTGATAAATGATTGGTTATAAAACAGGATATGGATTTTTTTTGGGGGGGGAAAAGTTGAGTTTCATTAAGTTGTACTCCCTGATTTGGCTTCCACGGGAATTGCAAAAGCTTAGCACCAGTACAAGCATTCCTGGAAGCCCTAAATGCTCATTTTAAAGTTTCAGAAAAGCACTGTCTTAAATTAAAGTGACTATGTAACCACAATTTATAAGCAAATAGATTTAGGTGAAATTAATCTTTTAATTGAAACTCTATTCTGTTGCCTAAGCATGATGCCTTACTGCCATTTGAGACCATTTTTGGTGATTTTAAAAGTGCTATTTTATTTAGGATTTAGACATTAATTTACTCTTAAAGGTGTAATTGCAGCTATATATTTTACCAAAGAATCTGTGAGGAAAAATATGCCCTGAAACTGGTAGACTTAAGATACAGGAAAAGAGCTGATGTTATTTTCTTTAACAAATTGCCCCCAGCAGTATGTAAATAAACACTCCAAAGAATCCCTTCCATAAGTACTGTAGCCCTGGATCAGCAAAATCAATCTCTTTACTCTTCTTACATGGCTCAGCATTGCATATTGTGTATTTTCCTTCTTGTCCAGTAACGTGCTGGGGTTTGTCTTCTGTCTCTTTCAATGTTTAATGACAGCATCTTTTTAGTGTTTGACAAAAAAAGAAATTCTCAAGAGGCAAAAAGAAAGGAAGGAATTGCCACAATGGACACCTGGAATCTCAGCCCCTACACACACTGAGAGAATGATGCCTAGCCAGGCCAAAAAGGGTTTTCCAGCCTCTTCAATACTTTTAATTTCACTCAGATTCTGGACATGATAGCTGTGTGCAGGGCTGTTCCGTTGGGAGTGGTGTCTGTCTTCAGCCAACTCTGAGTAGTTTGTAAGTACTGCTGTGGGGACAAGCAAGTGGTCCTGGCACTGGGCATCTTTCTGGTAATTAGTTGTCATACCAAATCAAGCTCTGGTGCTTGAACAGGGCAATATTTCACTTAGCTGTACAGCCAAACCCTCAGGAATGTAGGTAAAAATGCTGGCCCATCACAGACAAGCATGAGAATGACTGTTCAGGGAGCAAGTAGAATTTGGTCTTTAATTTTTTACAGAAAATGGAAATTATAAAACTTCATTAATATTTGGGATCTTTTTTTCCACAGAATCTGTTTTTCCAGTACTACCTGCAACGTATGGCATAAAGACACTTTCTTTTTTGTCTCAAATGAGAGCATTAAAAATGAAACCCCAAGTTAAAATGATTTGGGCTCTTACTCACATACGCACAGGCACACAATGAATCAGATGGATTCAATTTAGACTTTTTTGAGATCAAAAAGCCTTGTACTAAATGGAAAGATAAATATTTCATACTGTTAAAATATTATGAAACTTCAAACATGGATTTTCTTTGACTGAGTAGACCTGAGTTGCAGAAAGTTAAAAAAAATTTTGAATGATCCTCTCAGTATGTGACCAGCTACGCTTTCCTGACATGGAGAAGCTCACTCCAGTGCCATTGTGACTGTTCATTAATAAACTGCTGTCTCCTTTGAAAGCACAAGCTGAAGAATGATGAGGGCTTCTAATGCAACAATAGATGATCTGTTAGTTATTTCCAGAAAAAACTCTCCTGAAAAAAAGCGTATTTCTCTGATAGCATCACTCTCCTTTTCTAGAATGGGCAAACACAGATGATATTAGCACTAAAGCATTACTGAAAAGACTGTCCTTCATGTAATTAGAGGCCAATCACCACACACGGTTCCAGAAAGAACCCTTCCTTCCCTCTTCTCCTCAACACTTCCATGGGGTAAGGTCTGCCAGCATTTGGTTTTGGCTCTTTCAGATCTGAAAGGAAGAGGACCCACTAACAGAAACTTTTACCAGGAAGCTCAAAATCTGTAATCAAACAGCAAACAAAGACTTTGGTCCCAGGTTTCAGTGGGATCAGGCACTTCTTTAGATGTCTTATTCTAGCACTCAGCCACATTCATTCACAAGATCCTGCTCAGCTGCTGTCAAATCTAACAAAGCATAGAGTCCTTTGGCAACTAACTTTGTGCTAGTAAAGTTCCTGTGGCATTTATCTTTTGCTGCATAATGGTTAATGGTGCAGTTTACACATTTGTTTTTACAGGATTAATTAGACTGGCATTTTTCTTTCTGTAAAACTGTTGTAGCCCTTATGTTATCAGCTGTGCTGAACACAGACCCTGATTATTGCTACTGTAGAGCTGTTTTGTGCAAACTCACAGGAATAAAAAAATTATAATGCCTACCTGTCCTCTAGAGAGAAAGCTGGGAAATTCTTAAATCTGAAAATTTTAAATGCAAACAAATGAAGAGGAACTTTGCAAGCGAATATATTTTTTTAATTAAACCCCAAAATACATAGAGAATAACAGAAAAAACTGTTTACCTGTTGGAAAAATTAATTCACTTCTGTTCAGAGGAATCTTTTCTATCCTTTCAAATATGCCAAAACAATTCTTGGATCAAATAAGAAGAATAATAGAAGAGCAAGCTCCCTCTCATCTATTCTTATCTGCACAACAGTGACTGTGTTAGCTTCTTCATCACATTTTAAAATACTACTGGCAGCAAGAAGACAGACAGTAGTTCTCAGTGTAG